>CM068388.1:22575981-22725054 GCA_034770075.1 Aralia elata
TACATTGGCCCTAACTGGGATGGTACAGAAATTTCATAGTCATAGTCCTTTGATCAACACCAACCATAGTCGCTACCTAATACCAATCATATTTAGCTCATTCTGAGTGAAGATATACTTTCAGGGACTTTTGTGGTCTATTGTATATCTCACACTTCCTTCCTCATACAGGATAATGCCACCAAATCTTCAGAGCAAACACCACTACCTCTGCTAGATTTCTAGTGTATGAGTCAAGGATATCCCCTTCTCATAGTCCTATTGATCTGTCGTGAACGCGTACGCAATGCACCAATTCCTATAATGCATCAATACACACCTAAAGCCTTTGTGTGACGCATTACTATACACCCACAAATCCCCATGGATTATCCTGGTAGTTGTTGAGGTTTGTATATAAACGCGAACATGCAATGAAATTACATAAATAAAACGAAGCGCGAGTAAAAGTGGATTTTAAAAATTTTATATCAAACCATCACCATGGATCAATCTAATGTGCTCAATTAACGATATATAAGAACGAAAGAGGATAGAGATTAAGAAATTTAGTACCCTCGTTGAACCGTGGCTTCCTCGGGTACAAGTTTCACCCTCCAATTCTTCACTTCGTCGTTCTCACTTGAATTCCACCGACTAATATTCCTTTGCTTGATTCATCGTTAGGCCACCCCAAGTGTTTGGCCTCTAGAGGTGATACCACCAAGGAAGAATAGTTATTCAAGAAGTTGGGTGTTGGCAAAAACCCGCTAGTTTATTTTTTTTAGATCATCTATAGATATTGCATAAGTACTCTCCTCAATCTAATGCAAGTAGTGTGTTAAACCCTAATCTATGATTTAGACTTCTCTTATTTATAGGATGTAGGAATAACCCATTCCCTAAACGATTTAGACTTAGGGTTTCTATTATAATTAAACTCCCTTTAATTAATTATGCTCCTTTCCAATTAGAAATTCAATGTGAGAGTACTTCTATTAATTAATTCTCAATCCCTATTAGGAAATTAATTAATAGGTAATATAGTAATAATAATAAATAATATGACTCCTCTTATTAATTTAATATTTAAGATTTCTAAAATATTAAATAATAAATATTTATGTTATTTTTAATTTATTCTATCTCCACCATAGATTTAAATTAAATACAACTCAATACTTATTAGTACAAATTTATGTCATTTTAGTTCTTTTAATAAATATTTTTCCTTTGCGGGTGTGACCCCTTTAGGTTCTCCATATTAATCCGGTTGTTGAAATAAAATTCAATTAAGAACAATTCTAATTTTATTTAAAATTTTTTTTTTTTTTTTTTAAAAAAATTAAACTATTTAATGCATTTAAACTAAATAATATATTATTCTACAATAAGTGGTAAGCCCCCTTAGTGATCAACACGACTTTCCATATAAATATAGGATGTCCAGCATTTAATCACAAAAGAACCTTTCAGTGAATAGTTACCGTACAATTCAATCCTTCTCCCATACAATGTCCCAATTAAATTATAAAACAATAGGATATGTACTTGTGCCCAAGTCTTATTTTTATTTAATTATATGTATTTCGATTTCCTATGCCAACAACTATAAATAATGACAATAATTAGAAAACTCCTTTTCTAATTTCATTCTGCCTTGGCCAAGGGACTACTGAGTTTGTCATTTATCGAATCACATAGGACATTTCACATCTTTTAATTGACGTGGTAGATTCTTTGTTGATTCATTCAACCTATCTCCATGTACAAATTATTTATAACCCCAATCATACCCTTTTGATATACCCCTATAGGTTCTTAAAGGACATGTCAAAGTATAACTCGATCATACACATAGATACGATGATGATCTCAAGGCAAGGATCAACGTGTACTTCACTATTCATTATATGGAATTCCTATTGACAGGCGAGTCAAACTCCATTTAGGTATTCCTTAGCGAGCCACGTTCAGTGAAACTTATTCTTCATATAAGCACCTACATACTTGCCTTAATGTCTCCATCACAAATGATTATGAGATCAATCATTCCCTCTTTTCTTAAGAGCAGCCAACACGTTATGTACCTAATCTATCCGGATTCACTACATCCCCTATTTAGTAATCACCGTACGATTAGGCAACGATTTTAGTTTTGTGTGCTATCTTGAAATTTAGATCTCATTAGCATGATCACTCCATCATGATTCTTAAAAAGCATTGCTCCAAAAACTATGGGTTTATCCACATTTAAATTATAAACAACACCATGTAGATAATATAATAATGGCCTGTTTTAAGGAAAATTAATTCCTTTTATTAATAAATGATTAAGATTACAAAGTATATGCTACATCATATCAAATATGATTGGCTTTGTGTGCATACTACTTTCAATTCTCCCACTTGCATTAAAGCCAATCGCCCTTGGTATCTAATTACCCATCTTCTCTAAGTGACGATCCAAACTGCTTTTGAGTTAATAAAGCTTTATCAAATGGATCTGCAGTGTTGTCTTAAGAGTCACACGCTCCCAGGGTGACAATCTCCTTCTTTTTAATGATCTTCTCTAATCAAATGAAACCGCGCAATAGTGTTTCGATGTTTGGATTTCTGATGAGACATGGGTTCCTTAGCCTGTCGCAACAGCTCTGTTGTTGTCACGGAAATAAAGGTCCAGCTCCTCTAATGCTAGGAACCACTCCACGTTTACGTTTACGAGACTTCTTCATCCAAAACCGCTTCCTTTGCAGCATTCACTTGCAGCTATGTACTTCTACCTTGTCACTTGAATCAGCAACTGTTTGCTGCCTTAGAACTTTTCCCAACTCACTGCGCCCACGTTCGTTTTTTAAGGTAAACAACACGTACCCTGATAACGAATTTACTGTCCATCTTGGTCCGTTTGAAAACTTGAGTCAGTGTAGCCCTCTAGTTTCAATTCAGACCCACCCGTAGGACAAGAATACATCCTTAGTTCTTCTCAAGTACTTTAGGATGTTTTTCACTACCTTTCAGTGGCCTCTTCTCCTGGATTCGACTGATATCTGCTCCGTTACACTAAGTGCATGAGCCGACATTTGGTCTAGTAAACCATCATCATAACCGTACATTGATTAGGATACCTATTGTGGAAGCATAAGGAATCGTACTCATACTGGTCTCCTCTCCTCAGGTGTCTTTGGGGCCTTGTTTCTTGGAGAGATGTATTTCCATGGCTCATCGGCCCAATTGAGACCTCTCTTGGAATCTTTCATGCTAAACTTTCTTTAGCATCGAGTCCTAATGTACTTATCCATGGGTCAAAAGCCCCGAGCATCCCTTTTAGATCTATCTCTATAGATCTTTATTACCCAAAATATAGGATGTCTCACCCAAGTCCGTTCATGGAGAAGAGTTTAGATAAACCAAATTTTGATCGACTTGTAGATTAAGAACATCATTCCCCTATAAGCAATTATGTCATCAACATCTAATACAAGAAATGAAACAGCGCTTTCCCACTAAACCTTCTTGTACACCACAAGGTTCATCCTTATTTTTGGTAAAATCAAAAACCTTTTTGATTATCGCATCTAAAACGGTATGTTTCATCTTCGAGAAGCTTGCTTTTAATCCATAAATGGATCGTTGTAGCTTTACAGACTTGGTTTGTCCCAACCGTGAATATAAAAACCCTCTGGTCTTGTATCATATATACATTCTCCTCAAGCTCTCCATTGAGGAAAAGTCGTTTTTCACGTCCATTTTCCAGATCTCGTGAGTCATTAATAAGCTTCAATTGCAAATGCAAAATCCGAATGGACTTAAAAGCATAGCTACTGGTGAGAAGGTTTTATCATAGTCAACTCTTTGTTCTTTGTTTGAAACCTTTTGCAAAAACCAGTCGGGCCTTATAAGGTCTCTACCTTGCCCATCTACTCCAGTCTTTCTCTTAAAGACCCATTTACACCCAATAGGCTTAATGCCCTCAGGTGGTGTGAAAACCCAAAGTACCATCCTCTTTGGGTTTTCATACATGGAGTCTATCTCGGGATTTCATGGCTTCTAGCCATTTCTCTCTAAGTCTGTCACTACTCATAGCCCTCTTCGTAAGTCAAACTGGATCATCATCATCTTATGATGCGTACCTCATTCATCATCCCTCTTATAAATGGAATCCATACATCATCAGGTATCTTCGGTTCACTCTTCCCAGATTTACGAATAGGTTAGTGGTTAACAGTAGGTTCTTCTACTTGGTCAAGTACCTGACTTTGATCCGTAGTAATTTTGGTCGGTTTCTTGATACTTCTTCAAGATAAATATCTTACTTCCCAGCTTGACCCCCCTTTCAAGGATAAACTTCTTTTCTAAGAACGAGGCAGCGTGTTTCCGCAAACCAAACACCTTTTGAATTCAGTAGGATGTGATAGGAAATTAATACCCACTGATTTTTTTTGGTTTGGGGGGGGGGTTTTTTGGTTTTCTTTAGGGTTATCCCCACAAATCTACATTTGTCGGATCTAGTCTTCAGCTTATTATGCTCAAACCTTTTGACATAAGTTGGACAACCCCAAAGTACTTTAACATGCTTAAGCATTTGGTTTTCCTCCCTTGTCTATAATCTCATATGGGGTTCTTTGGGGACTTTTGGGACGGATTTAGTAGGTACATTGTTACAGTAGGTATTGCAGTCGATTCTAGGGCATTAAAAAAAAAAACCCCAGGAAGGATACTGGGAAAGGTCAGTAAAACTCATCCATGGATACGAAACCCATGTCCAACAATGTTCGAATTTCTCCTTTCAGATACACCATTCATCTGTAGCGTCCCTGGTGGAGTCCATTGTGAGACTATACCATTTTCCTTTGAGGACCAATTTGAGGAAACTTCATTGGTTAAGTATTCCCCTCCTCCGATCCGATCAAAGACTCTTAATACTCCTTACCAGGTTTGCTTTTCTACTTCACTTCTG
This sequence comes from Aralia elata, assembly GCA_034770075.1. Lineage (NCBI taxonomy): Eukaryota > Viridiplantae > Streptophyta > Magnoliopsida > Apiales > Araliaceae > Aralia > Aralia elata. Next base: position 22,580,921 of record CM068388.1, read on the forward strand.
AATTCTTTGGAAAACTTTTCATACGATTCAGTTTTGTATTTCATTTAAATACACATATCCAAATCTAGAATGTATCCATCAGTGAAAGTAATAAAATTAAGAATACCCTCCTCGTGCATTCGTTGTCATAGGTCCACATGACGTCTGTCGTTGTACCAACGCTAACAAACTCTTATAACTCTTTCTCCTTTTTCCACTAAAAAGTGAGATTTAGTCATCGTTTACCCATGAGAAAAGATTCACAAGTTGAGATATGATTCGTAATCAGATAGCTCCCTACAAAAGCCCATCTTTATGCAACTTGGATAATCTTGTTTCATTGGATATGACCAAGTCTGACAGTTGCCACATAAAGGTATAATTACACATCATCTCCTTTTTTTATTTCTTAGTTTGTTCAATGTTGAAGCTATAGTTTCATGCAAGTCAAGTATAGTAAAGTCCCATTTCAGTAGGTTTCCAACACCATATAAAACATTTTTTATTATATAATAGAACATTTGTTATTCTTTATTATAATATCAATAAACCATCCATATCTAATACAGAAATTGAAATAATGTTTCTAATGAGTGTCGGAACATAATAACCAATTATTTAAACTAATGAACTTGTCCGAAGGCGAGTGCTAAAATCAAATAAGTCCCTACAGCTAATGCAACATACCTTTGCTCCATTTCCCACTCGTAGGACGACTTCATCCTTTGTTCAGCTTTCCTACTTCTGACTTAGTCCCTGACACATTTATTACCTCTATGTGAGAAACTACAGCCGGTTGTATCCAATAAGCCCAAGTAGAATTTTGACTTTTCAGGAAAAATTATTTTTCAATCATAAAACAAACCCTAGAATCGGACAGTCGAAGCTTCTCTAAGCTTCTTCTAGTCCGCAAAGAATACTCCCTTACAGTTTCCCTCTTCCCGTGGTCACCGGCTTATTGCAATGGGTAGGCAAAATTCCTTTTGTTATCTGGATCAGGTTTCTTTTTATCCTTTCTCTTCGGCCTTTCCCTTTAGGGCCCCAGCCTTCTTGGTTTTTCCTCTTTTCAGAAGATACCTTGGGCCTTCTTCCTTTTCTTAGAAGAATCATCCACTAGCTAAGACTTGGTTCTTGATTGGATGAGAAGTGAACCTTCTAGCAGTTTTCAGCATATTAAGTAACTCAGTACAAGCTGACGTGTCCTAACCTTATTCCATGTGAAAATTCACAACAAATTGTGTCGAGAAGGTGTCCGGGAGGTGACTGCAAGATTCAAATCTTGACTTAACTCCCCATCCATCACGAACCCAAGTTGTCCAAGTTGTTCAAATCAGGATTGATCCATCTTAAGGACATGAGTCTCAACAGCAGTGCCCTCAGTCATACGACGATCGGAAGAGCCTTCCTTAGATATCTGATATCCCCATAGCAGTCCTAACTTTGCTCTACTATACAAACTCTTTGAGGTTTGCAGCAATATAGTTAGGAGCATCCATAGTTTTCATGCTGACGCTAGAAGCTCGTTACTCATGGATGCGAGCATTGATGCATTGGAGCCAGGATTGGCATCATCTTGCCCACTTTCTGAAATAGTAGCAATCTCTTTTCTCAGAGGCTGTTTCTGCAACACTTGCAGGGCGACATGGCGAAATTTAGGACATAAGAAATCTTTTCAGCAGTGATGAACAATTCTCAGATTCTTAACCAAGTCCGTGTTTGTTGTTAATTCGGTTTATGCCCGGTCAGTTTTGTTAGCATCAAGTTATGCTACGCAGTGATAGTGGGTTTGACATTTTTAAATTCTGGCATAGTGAAAATAGACAACACATTTTTAAGCATACATTCATTTAATTTAATTACCAAAATAAAATTAGGGTCTTTATTTAAATTGGGTATCTCCCATTATTTTCATCAAACTATATTACCGCTCATGTATACAGTTCGGCAATTCTAAATTAATAGATTTGCTAGTGAGACTAAGGATCCCATTTCAAATGTATATAGCCCGGGGGGGGGGGGGGGGGGGGGGGGGGGGGGGGGGGGGGGGGGGGGCTGTGGTGGACACCAACAATACGCTATATAAATAAATAGGTAGGGACAACTATTGTCCCAATTACATCTCCTATGTTAACTCCTTGTATTTTGCTACCTCTTAGATTATTTTGATCAAGTGGGTGACACATACCGGAATCAAAATTATGTCCAAGTTAAGTCCCCATCCTACCCACTTTCCCATATATGTTAAGAAAAGAAATATCCGTCCTTTTGTGGTGACAACAACAAAACAATATATGTTTTAATTCCTTATATAAGCATCACAATGTGATTAAAGCAAACATCTTAATATATTTAATACTTACCTTGTGGGTGACACAACAAACATCATATTAAACATTTTAATACTCTATTTGCTTTACCATGCTAGAAGGCCGACGTTCGATATTCCCAAATATCTCTTGAAAACGCTTAGAACTTAATATGATTTCTTTGAGGGGTTTTATTATTATTTAAGTCTCATCTTGTTTAGCCTTTGGGTTGGGCGCAGCATGCACATATATATATAACAATAACGCTGTCATAATTATTTTAACTATGCGAATAAGCATGTTAGATAATTATACAATATTATAATGATAGTAAGCAATGCACCATATAGAAGTAAACTATATTCTACCCGGATTGAATTATGGACTTTTATATCTAGTTTGGTTCACTAGAGCCACCAAGTGACACAACCAAAAGGTATATTGCAAAACCTAGGGTGACAAGAATTAATATTAAAATTTAACTATTTACCATTTAAACCTAGGCTCATCCATTACAAAACGGGGTCTTCAAGCGCTCCTTGCTCCTTTGTCTCCAATTTCTTCAAAATTAATTCTAACTAGTCCTATTTTATAAAACTATTTATCCAGCAGTCAAGGGGATAGTACATTAGGAGGGAGATAAGAATTTACATTAAGAAAAAATTAAGAGAAAAGGACGAGGTACGCATAGACCCCATTTAAATAAAAACCCATACATTTCAAAGCATCCTCTTAAAATAAATCCCATATCACCCACATTGGTCAAATTAGTCCTATAATCAATCCCTATTTATTATCCATACATATCTCAATAAATGTGTCAATAAATAACATTCATCTCATGGAATAATTAAAACCATTCACATATCATGCATTGATACTCAATTAATGGACAAAAAGTTTTGCTAATATTTAGTTTTGAATACCAAAATAAAACATCTTTTATTTTTAATCCCAAAAAACAAATTCCAAATTAAACTCTTTTAATTTTAGCCAATCTGAAATCCCATATTTCCAGATAAAAATAAACATCTTTTATTTTTAAACTTATCATCAAATTAAATAACACCATTTATTTTAATTGAAAGAAAAAAATTAATTTTTCGGATTCTGCTGTCCCGGACGTAGCTGCGCCCCAGAATGAACTGGGAAACAAAACGGCTCGCAGCTTGGGCTGAAACCCCCAGAAACGTACTTTCTGGGTTTGGGGGCGCTAGCTACACTCTAGAATGGAACTGGAGCCAGCCAGCCACAGCTGCGGCCGCCATAGCAGTAGCATTTTAGAAAAACCGGATTCCTGCCCAAATAATTTGTTGATCCAATCGCCATACCATACACACATGGAAACCATTTTTTTTTTTTTTTTTTGTTAGGTTTGTATATAACGCGAAACATGCAATCAAAATTACATTAATAAAATAGAAACTGCGTTATAAAATCAGATTTTAAAATTTTATACAAAAACCATCATACATGATCAAATCTATGCGGCTCACATTAACGATATAAACGAAAGAGATAGATATTAAAAAATTATACCCTCGTAGAACCGTGCTTCCTCGGGTACAAGTTCACCTCCAATTCCTTCGCGTTCTCCTTGAATTCCACCGACTAAATTCCTTTGCTTGATCAACGTTAGCCACCCAAGTGTTTGACCTCTAGAGGTGATCCACCAAGGAAGAATAGTTATTCAAGAAGTTGGGTGTTGGCAAAATCCTAGTTTCTATCTCTATAGAAATTGCAAGTACTCTCCACAATCTAATGCAAGAGTGTGTAACCCTAATCTATGATAAGACTCCTCTTATTTATAGATGTAGGAATAACCCTTCCCTAAACTATTTAGGATTAGGGTTTCTATTATAATTAAACTCCTTTAATTAATTATGCTCCTAATCCAATTAAGAATTCATGGGAGAGTACTTCTATTAATTAATTCTCAATCCCTATTAGGAATTAAATAATAGTAATAGCAATAATAATAATAATAATAATAATAATAATAATAATAATAATAATAATAATAATAAGACTCCTCTTATTAATTTATATTTAATATTTCTAAAATATTAAATAATAAATATTAAGTTATTTAATTTATTCTATCTCCATAGATTAAATTAAATACACTTAACTTATTATTACAATTATGCCATTTACTTCTTAAATAAATATTTTCTTTTTGCGGCGTGACCCTTTAGGTTCTCCATATTAAACCGGTTGTGAATAAATCAATTAGAACAATTCTAATTTTATTTAAATAAATAAATTAAACTATTTAATTCATTTAAATAAATAATATTTATTCTACAATAAGGGTAAGCCCCCTTAGCGATCAACGACTTTTCAGATAATATAGATTTCAACATTAATCACAAAAGAACCTTTCAATGAATAGTTACCGTATAATTCAATCATTCTACCATACAATGTCCTAATTAAATATAAGACATGGATTTACTGTCAAGTCTTATTTTTATTTAATTATTTGTATTTCGATTCCCAAATGCACAACTCTAAATAATGCAAATTAGAAACTCCTTTCTAATTTCATTCTGCCTTGGCCAAGGACTACTGAGTTGTCATTTATCGAATCATATAGGACATTCACATCTTTTACTAGACGTGGTAGATTCTTTGTTGATCATTCACCTATCTCCATATACAACTTATTATACCCAATCATACCCTTTGATATACCCAAAAGGTCTTAAGGGACATGTCAAAGTATAACTCATCATACACAAGATACGATGATGATCTCAAGTCCAAGGATCACTTATACTACTATCACTATAGGAATTCCTATTGACAGGCGAGTAAAACTCCATTAGGTATTCCTTAACGAGCCACGTTCAATGAACTTATTCTCCAATAAGCACCTACATACTTGCTTTAGTGTCTCCACACAAAATGATTATGAGATCATCCTCTTCTTAAGAGCAAGCAACGTATGTACTAATAAATCCGGATTCACTAATCCCCTATTTAGTAATCCAACAATTAGGAACGATTTTAGTTTATGAGTTATCTTGAATTTAGATCTTCATTAGCATGATCATCATCATGAATTCTAAAAGCATTGCTCAAAAACTATGGGTTTATCACATTTAATATAACAGCACCCATGTAGATAATATAAAAATGCCTTTTAAGAAAATCAATTCTTTTATTAATAAATGATTAAGATTACAAAGTATATGCTACATCATATCAAATATGATTGGCTTGTGTGCAATACTACTTTCAGTAGTGCTAACACAGGTGCTTCACTAAGTTTTCTCTTTAACTCCAAGAAACTCTATTTGTACTTATCCATCCCACACAAACTTCACAGCCTTCCTTGTCAAATTTGTTAACGGTGTCGCTATCTTTGAAAAGTTTTGAATAAACCTCCGATAGTAACCCGCTAATCTCAAGAAACTTCAGACTTTTGTCGGCGTCCTTGGCTGCTCCCAGTTTATTACTGCTTCTACTTTGGCAGGATCCACTGATACCGCATCCTTATCAATTAACATGCCCCAAAAATTGCCACCCTTTGTAGCCAAAATTCACATTTGGAAAACTTTGCATAAAGCTTCTCCCTTCTCAGTGTTTCCAGGGCTATTCTCAAATGCTCGACGTTGTTCCTCCTCCGTCTTCAAGTAGACTAGAATGTCATCTATGAAAATGACAAATAAATTTATCTAAGTATTTCTTGAACATTCTATTCATCATGTCCATAAATGTTGCGGGCGCATTCGTCAGCCCAAACGACATCACCAGAAACTCAAAGTGTCCATATGGAGTTCTGAATGTTGTCTTTGGAATATTCCTCCTGGCCTCACCTTCAGTTGGTGATATCTCGTCCTTAAAGTCAATCTTCGAAAAGTATTTCGCTCCCTTCAATTGGTCAAACAAATCATCAATTTTTGGGCAAACGAATACTTGTTCTTAATCGTGACTTTGTTCAACTCCCGATAGTCAATACAAAGCCTCAGTGATCTGTCTTTCTTCTTTACAAACAGTACTGGTGCCTCCCCACAGAGATACACTCGGACGAATATACCCCTTATCTAGCAATTCCTGCAGTTGAACCATCAGTTCTTTCATCTCCACTGGTGCTATCCTGTATAGTGCCTTCGAGATCCATGCGGTTCCTGGTACCAAATCGATTACAAACTCGACCTCTCTGTCTGGTGGTAAACCCGGTAATTCATCTGGAAAAACATCAGAGAATTCCCTTACTACAGGTATCTGACCTAGCTCACCCTCTACTCTTCGAGTATCAACCACGTGAGCCAGATAACCTATGCAGCCCTTTCTAAGCAATCTCCTTGCTTGCATCATCGTTAGACAACAAGATTGTCTAGGCGATTTACTACCGTAAAATATGACATTCGACTTATTCAGAGTCTTCAGGTGTATACATTTCTTCTGACAGTTAATCACAAGCAGCCTAGTGACTAGACAACCAATCCATCCCAAGAATTACATCAAATTCTCCTAGTCATATCAGAATTAAATCTGCGCTCAGTTTATGCCTATTTATCTCAGCACAATAATTTCTATATATGGATTCCACAGGGATAACTTCTTTATTAGCTACTTCTACATTCATGGGGTTCTCTAGTTTCTCACGAGGTAAATTTAACCGTTTAGCAAATTCATTCGACCACAAAAAACGAACAAGTAGCACCCGAATCAAATAATACATATGAACTGATATTATTGATCGAAATAATACCTGACACCACGTCCTTTGACTCCACCCGCATCCTGCACTATCATGTTGAAAGTGTGTGCCGTTGGTCTGTTGGTTTGGCTAGATGGCCCTCCAATTGCCCAGCCTGTTGTTGTTATTGTTGTTGTTGTTGTTGTTCTTGTTACCACTTGTTGCATCCCCCTTCCTTTTTAGGCAATCCTTGATTTGATGATCTAGTGCTCCACATGAGAAGCATCCTGCTTTCTTTCCTTTTGGGCACTGATTTGCAAGGTGTCCCTGTTGCCCATAGTTGTAGCAAATCCCTTTGCCCTTCAGACAGTCCCCCGAGTGCTTCTTTACACAATTGTTGCACTTATTACTCTTCTTAACCTCTCCTCCAGACTTGTTGCCACCAGAAGATTGGCTATCACTCCATTTCCTTTTATTCGGGCTACTTCCCCCGCTGCTTCCTCCTTTGCTTCCTTCGTCACCCTTCTTTTTCTCTTAATTGAACTTTGCTAGAGCCTCGTTGCCTCCTTCAACAATGATGGCCCTTTCTAACAGCGTAGAAAATGTGTCAATCCTTAAAACTGCCACCCTACTATACACCCACGGTTTCAGGCCTAATTCAAATCTCCTTGCCTTTCTGGCTTCAGTGTCTACCTAGTGCGGTGGGAATCGGGCTAACTCATTGAATTTAGCTGCATACTCTGCGACTGACATGTTCCCCTGCTTCAGCTCCAGGAACTTAACCTCCATGTTCTACTGCATACTCTCCGGGAAATAGTTCTCGAAGAATAGCTCCTTGAAACGTTCCCATGGTATCATACCATCTCCAGTACGGTTTTTTGTTGGCCTTCCACCAATAGTTCGCTTCACCTTTCATCATAAAAGTGGCGAACCCTATCTTCTGTTCTTCGGCCACCCTGGCAACTTCGAACACTTTTTCTATTTCTTCGATTCAGGTTTGGGCCTCAATCGGGTCTAGTGTTCCCTTAAACTCGGGAGGTCCTACTAGTTTAAAATCTTTGAAAATAGCCAAATGTTGCGCAGGCTGCCGCTCTGGCTGTTCTCCAACAGGTGGGGGTTTATTTCGCATGGCTTTTACCAGCAACTCAACAAATGCCCTCATTGGGTCTGAATGACCCTGAGTGTTTATTAACCGATTCCTAAACCCTTTGGTTTCGTGGCTGTCTTCTTGGAGGCATGATCTGATAAAAGAAAATCGTCGGCTTTTACTAATAGATTTATGTTTTATGCAATAAGTCATTTAAATCAGCAATAAGGAGTAAAAGCATCTATCAAACACATTTGATTTAACTAAAACAACTGCATTTATAACCATATGTCACTGTTTTAATACAACCTAACTCAACATGTGGCATACTTCTATAAACGTTTAATGGCATAGTCTGCCAACCATTAACTATCCCCTAACAAACAAAAGTGGAGAAATAATAACCTTCCACCCTTCTATCAGAAACAAAATTAGGGTTCAACTACTATCTCATGCACGCTACAAGCATAGGGATTTACAACATAAGTATGCCCCTATTACAACAAAAGTGGGACCTACTGCAAACATAATGCTAAAAATAATACATCATCGCCTGTTGCGGCGAATTGTAACCCTGAGCTCCCGTCGAGCCAGCCTGTTAACCACTCGACGCCTAATCATGCGTCTGTTGCTCCCCTCCTCCCTGGGGTACCTCTTAACCTTGTCCCTCAGCCTCCCAATATAAGTGGTCAAGCCTAAACGGAGGGAATTAATCGTGGTCGCCCCCTCTATGCGGATTCTATTCGTAACCTCCAGATCAAAACTCTGCAGTCCGGGTTGCCAACTGCTCTATAGCCTCATCTCTCTCCAGACGAGTAATCTCCAGCTGATCCTCTACTCGCTCTATCTGTCCTACTAGCACCACATTCCTCTCTAAGAGGTCATAAACCATCATACCAAGCTGAACAGAAGCCCCACGCCGACCGTGAACCTCTGCCTTTAGCTCGGCAATCCTCTGGTCCTTTTCCTGCAGCTTCTGGGTTAACTTAGCCTTTTCCCCCAAAATCTGATGCGCTAATGACCTGTACTGCTCCTCTCGTGCCTGGTGATCCTGGTTCTGCTCTTCTAAATAGGGTACTCGAATCTCAAGCTCCGCATTCCTATTTGTCAGCTCTTCGATAATATCACTAGCAGTAATGCCCATGCCAGCTGCATACTCAAGTGGCTCATCATCCTCCGTCACTAGAACCTCCTTGGGGTCCTCATCCTCCCCCTCATCGCTTAATAGCCTCAGCACTCCTCCGGTAACTGGCTCCTCCTCAAAACCATACTCGGCCTCAGACTCATCCCTAGTGTCCATCATCTTTGGCTCACTTGGATGCACCACTACTAAATGCCCTGCGTCCACATGAATATATGTGAACTCCACCTCTCCAGCATGATTGGACTCTCCTCTCTCAGACATCTTATAGCCACGGACAAAAACAAATAGACACCAAGATATTAGTGCCACAATAAAATATATTCATTGATAAAATGAAATAATATTTTATTATGCACAACTCGGCTCGATGGATTTCCACAATCCACCTCCAGACATGATCACCAAATGAATCTCCTCGATTCACCTCCTAACGTACTCAATACGAGTTTAATACTAAGGTTATAACCTAGGTTTTGCATTCCTAAAGTTTATAACCTGGCTCTGATACCAACATGTGACACCCCAAAATTTAGGTACCAATACCTCGAATCTGGTGCTCAAGATAAAGTACATTCATACACTTCTAAACAACATAAATCAACTAATGCGGAATAAATAAACATATGTTGTTCATTACAAAAGGTTTACTACGATCCCAAAGTCAATAACCTTAAATAGAATACATCGCAGAATACATTAATAATACAAAATTACTCCACGATTACATAACAGAATAGTACAAATAACTAGTCCTTAAGCTTTCTTTGCCTTTGTCCGCTTTGGAACTCACCGGCTTAACTGCAAATGGTTCATGATATAGCAAGGGTGAGCAACGAATTTGCCCAGCAAGTTTAATCACAAGAAAGAAGATATATTATGAATGAATAAGAATAATAATCGCATAGTTCAACAATTTAAGAACACTGAAGAAATAGCTGACAATATAATCAAAGTTCAAATGAAGGAATGAATATTGATTGTTTACTACTGAGTGGTCCAATAGACCATGAACTTTTTGGCCAAAGGATCAGTTATTCAACTAACCCTTTTAAACGCCTGGTCCGTCAGTAGTACTTGAGGGGATCAGCCTCTCATACCCTATGTATATGCATAACATTTAACTCTGACTGCATCGGATAACTGACACATTAAAATCCCCAAATAAGGGTTGCTCTCTCAGTCCAAGAATCTATACCAATAATAGGTTTGGATAGCTTTTAAAAGTAATAACCTGCACATGTCTAGCCGAAACAAATGGCGTAGGCTATTTCCTTAAATAGTTCATGAATGAAGAACTTGCATTTCACAGTCCAACAACAGATCATGAATTCAAATGCACAAGGTGCGAATATCAATAATTATCTTTGATGTGGAGCAATTAACAATAATTAATCCACTAATATAACTTGAAAGTAATACTCGATTTGAGTCATGAAACTTGTAACAATATACAACATTTGTATAGAATAGGGAAACTTGCCCAATTGTAAAGGTTGAGTAAGTAAGAAACTTGCAATAAAATAGAATACTTGTCCAATTATTACTTGAGCGAGATAGAACTTCCTCAATAAATAGCTTGAATAAAGTTAAGAGAATTTGCATTCAATATATAGAAAGAATGAAGTTAGGGAATTTGCCCAACACAAGGGTTAGACAAGCATCAGGAAACTTGCCTGGTGCATCTGCTACAATATTACAACACACACTCCTTAATATCCTACACAATTAAGTACATATTCACATAACAATTAGTCACATACCGGATACCAAATAATGGCTTATACTACTTTATAATGATCCATTCATATTAGAAATAAGATATTAAATAACATTATACATACAAGTTACGGCGTTACGACGCTTGCATGTCCGTGCGCCAACCTTGCCTATTCGAACGCCCAAGTGACACGCAATTGTATACGCCTAGCACGCCCCTTCAATTTATCTAATATTCATTGGCTAATCCTAAGTATCATTATAACTCATAACATTCATGTTTTAGGACTTAGAAGAATGTCTTTTATTGTCAGAAGCATTACACGTTGCACACACACATGACCGACGCCTTCCGTTTGCACAACAGCCCTAAAAATGTTCAATTTCAAAATTTCTCAAGCTAGAAAATTTTAATTCTAATTAATGGATGTTGTAGGTATATCTCTAAACTTTTTGGATCATCTTGAATCGCCCAAATCCTAGTCCGTATGAGAAAGTTATAGCTATTTTTCCAACGGACGTCGAAGCTGAGTCGAGCAGCGCACACGCGGGCGGGCGGCACCAGGCCCATGGTTTGCGGCAGCGCGCGCGTGGCCTGATGCGGGCGCGCGAGTGGCCTGATGGCCCTTGCCAGACATCGCGATTTTGACAATCCTTCACTCCAATCCTCATAACTTCTTCTCTAGACCTTCAAATTGGTCCGTTCCGGACTCTATGGACTCCTAAGACAGAGAGCTACAACATATCAAAAATTCAAAGCTACCCATTAACATTAACATGGCCAAATATTAGGCCAAAATATCAATTCATGCTCTGTTTTGAATGTTCTAAGTGTTCTTCACTAAAATCATCACCAAATCTTTATTTTTACACCTTTTTACTCGATTCCAGTTGGGTTAACTTGGTAACCCATGGAACTATAATACCATAATAATAAATAAATTAAACACACACGAAACCATAGCTACAAAGTCCTCTAAATCGTCCAACAGTCTATGTTCATGTCCAAAGTCCATTGTTCTTCATGTTCTTCATCCTCCTTAAGCATAGGTACGAGTTTATTCCATTTTTGTTCCACTTTGAAGTTATTAATGGCTTACATAATCTCTTAACAACATTTATACATAATCATAACAAGCAACAACATCAAGAATCGCAGCAAAAACCAACCTACAAGCACAAAAGCTTACAAACCATGGAAACTTTGAAAAACCTCAACCAAATCAAATGGAATGGATTGAGTTAATGTTTTACCTCTGTAAATCCCCTCCTAGATGATAAGAAGACTAGCTAGGGCTTGGCTTGAGTGCTCTTTTTTGGCCTAGGCTCTTTCTTCTTCCTTACCCGAGCACCCACTTCCCTTTCTCTCTCTAGAACCTCTCTCTCTCTCTTGCTTCTTCTTCTTTCTTCTTTGTTTCTGCAGTTTGCTTCCTTTCTCTCTTAGCAAATGAACTAATGAGGAAGAAATAAATAAGGAAGAATGGAGTGGATGAAATGGATGGGGTTTCCTTTCCTCTCATTTCTATGTTCTTCCTCCCGTGTAGCTCTTTTTCTCCACCCGCTCCTTCTTGAATCTTCAGCACTTTCCCTCTCTCTCTCTCAACTTCTAGCAACTGAACTTAGAAATGAAATGGAATGGATTGAGCAAGGAAATCTGTTGAAAGGCTTTGGAGGAGATGCAATGGGTGGCTTCAGGAGAGATGAAAGGGGTGGAGCATTTGAGAGGAATGTTTGATAAGCATGTTAGGCAAATTGGATTTTCAATGTGCATGGTGTCTAATAATGGCTAGCTTGCCGACACCCCCTCCCCTAACTTAATTCCTATTGGTCTAAATGGTTAGTTGGTTCCCTCTTGGAGTAACATGCAAAAATAAATGCACAAATACACCAAAATTATATCCGAAAACTCCCACTTTTGTACCAAAATTGGTAAATAACTCCACCCAAAATTAAAACGGGGACTCCCATAAATTATTGGGATGCATAAAAATAATTATTATGAGATTTGTTTAAATATTCGGAACACTCATATAATACATTTTGGATACGGATAAAATCACGTATCATCTCAAATAAAATTTTCGACGCTTGGAAAAATTATTCGTACACATATACGCATTAACTAAATTATTCAATATCGAAAAAGATACAAAAAAATTTATGGCAGGAATAGTGCCTTGAAAAACGTGCCTCGTGAATAGTGATTTAGCGATGCTACGCGGAATCAATTATTATCTTTAACAAAACTACCACACATAAAATTTCATGCATTCACATAATCCAGGTTGTCACGCAACTTTTAAACATGCAACACAAAATAATATTAATAAAATATAATATATTCATTAATATTCAAAAATTCGAATTACAAGGCAAATCTAAAGTTCCCGGTCGTTACAGTCATTACAAGATTCTTTTTCAGATGAGTATTCATTTTCTGTTGATAGTGGTTTTTCTTGGTATGCTAAGATTGTTAATTATTTAGCTAGTGACTTTGTCCCAAAAGAATATTCTAAAATGTAAAAAGATAAGCTGAGATCAGAAGCCAAACACTATGTATGGGATGACCTACACCTATAAAAATTTTGTAGTGGTCAAGTTGTTAGGAGGTGTATACCTAATAGTGAATTTCATTTCATTCTATCTTTTTGTCATTCATATGCCTGTGGAGGTCATTTTGGACCTAAAAGAACTGCTCACAAGGTTTTAGAATCTGGTTTTTATTAGCCAACTATTTTTAAAGATTCTTATCTGTTTTGTAAGTCATGTGCAAACTGTCAAAAGACTGGGAATATCTCACATAGGAATCAGATGCCACAGACCCCTATTTTAGTTGTTAAAATCTTTGATGCCTGGGGAATTGATTTTATGAGACCTTTTCTTTCATCTTTTGGTAATATTTATATCCTTTTGGTTGTTGATTATGTCTCCAAATGGGTTGAAGCTAAGGTTATAAGGACTGATGATTCTAAAGTTATTGTAGATTTTGTTCAGTCTAATATTTTTGTCATGCTTGGAGCTCTAAGAGTCATTATCAGTGATAGAGGGACCCATTTTTACAATAGGTTGTTGGCAGTACTGTTCAAAAAGTATAATGTGATGCACAGGGTTTCCACATCATACCATCCCCAGAGTAATGGTCAAGTTGGGGTGTCCAACAGAGAGATCAAATCCATTTTAGAGAAGGTGGTTAAGCCTAGCAGGAAGGATTGGAGTATGAGATTGCCAGATGCACTATGGGCCTACATAACAACTTACAAGACTCCTATTGGTATGTCACCATATAGGATAGTATTTGGAAAACCTTGTCACTTACCTGTGAAATTGGAGCATAGAGCTTTTTGGGCTATCAAGCGATGCAACATGGATATGGATCAAGCTGGAGAGCATAGAAAGTTGCAGTTGCAGGAGCTGGAGGAGTTAAGGAATGAAACCTATGAAAGTCCTAAGATTTACAAGGACAAAACTAAAGCCTTTCATAATAAAAAGATTTTGAGGAAGAATTTTGTTGTGGGACAGAAAGTTCTCCTTTACCACTCAAGGCTTAAATTATTTTCAGGTAAGCTGCGTTCTAGATGGGTTAGACCTTTTGTTATTACTAACATTTTTCATCATGGTGCAGTGAAAATTCGGAGTCCTAGTACAGGGAAAATATTCAAAGTGAATAGCCATAGGCTCAAACCTTTCTATAAAGGTTATCAGGTGGAAGATGTTAAGGCAGTTGGATTAGCGAAACCATTTTATGGAGATTGAGCAAATTGCAGACGGGCAAACGACAGTAAACAAATGCGCTGCATAGGAGACAACCCATGAATCAGATTTAATTTTTCTATCTCTTTACTTTTTATTTTTGTAATTGCATGTTAATTAGTTACTTTCTTCTTTGTATGATTATCTTACATTGGGGATAATGTAAGGTTTGAGTGTGGAGGATGGGTTTAGGTTATTTATTATTTGAGTTATTTGAGTTATTTAGGATATGACATGCTAGATATGATGCTTTGAAATAAAAAAAAATTGAAAATTTTTCTGACTCTACGATCATAGTGTTCTACTGAATTTTTGAATGTTAAAATCGTAGAGTTGATATTGATGTTTATTTTCAGGATTTGATTTGATGCTTTATTGATTAATGCATGATGATGACTTAGTTAGGATCCATGAGCTGATTTTGAATTGGGATTGCTTTGCATGGATACTTGAATATGATATACATGATTACTTGACTGAGTTATTTGTGGAATTATACTTTGTGCACTGATCTTGAGATTTGAGACTTGTTTAAATTGTTATTTTGTTTGCAGAACCTTGTGCAAGAAAATCTTTGAAAAAAAATTGAGAAAATCATGAAAAATTGCAAAATGAAAAAAAAATGCAGATGTCTTGTGTTGGATTGAGATGGAGCGTAAAACGCAATCACCCATGAATACAAGAAGCGAGAAGGAACGTAAAACTCACTCGTTGGGAAACAAAGAAGTGAGATGGAGCATAAAATGTACTCACTTGAAAAGAAAAAAATGTGAAAGGTGAAATGGAGCATAAAATGCATTCACCTAAGAAAATAAAAATTACAGGTTCTGGTGCTAAAAAGGATTGCAGGATATTCAGGTTTTGAGTTTTGAGTCAGTGTGCACAATTGTTATTCCATATAGCTTAGTTGGGTGTTTATGTTGATCATAGGAGGGATATTTGTGTAGATATATTCTGATTTGGAAGATGTTTTGTGAGGAATGACATAGTTGTTATTGTAAGTTGATTGATGAGGTGTTGGTCAGGTTTCTGTGATAGGTGTTATTATTCCATGATGTTTATTTGGACACCTTTGAAATCTTGGTTGAATAAGTCAGATAGAGTTTTTCTTGTTATGATTCATGTTCAATTTACATGAGGACATGTAAAGACTAAGTGTTGGAGAATTTGATAGGTGCAAAATATTCGATATTTTTGGTTCCTTTGTGCTTAGTATTATTATATGTTTTCTGTGTTTATGAGCTTAATTAAGGTGTTTATAGATTTTATAAAGAATTGATGTGATTTTGCAAATATGGAGTTTAATGCTGAGTTTTATGTTGTTTTGCAAAATACTCTATAATCGTTGGGTGAGAGCTCTACGTTCGTAGTGTTATAGTGGTAGCCTAACAGCTCTACGATCGCAGGTAGGTCAAGGCAGAGTCACGCGACGATTTGATATAAGTACTTTACGATCGTTGAATGGAAGTCCTATGTTCGTTGTGTTGGAGTGAAGTCTGGATGAACTCTACGATTACGAGAAAATTCGATAGAGGTTGTTCGACGACTCTGAAGTCTACTCTACGATTGGCAAGTTTACTCGGCAGCTAGTTACTCTACGATTCCGAGGTTTACTCTACAATCGTGATAAGTGCTGGTGCGGAGTATACTCTACGTTTTACTGAGAGAGTGTTACTCTACGATATTGGTCGACATGCAGATTTCAATTCTGAGTAGGATTTGAAACGTTGAAGCTTAAAGATATGATTTCTAATAGGATTTGGAGATGAAGTTACAATCTTACATGGAAAGTATCTCTGATGATGGAAAGTAGAGTCTGATATGGAATCTAAGTCAAGGAACAATATAGAAACTGATGCCAAACTATAAAAGGAAAGTGAGGAAGACTTGGATGTGGAAATTGAAATCTAATTTGATAAAGAAGTTGCTTAAAGCTGGATTTCAGAGATTGAGGAGGATTTAGAATACTACTATACTTGCAAAGTGAAGACTTCCGAAGCAGAATTGGATTAGAATTCTTCTAGGTTTTAGAGATTTATCTATAAATATTTTCACTTGTAATTGTTAGAATTCATTTATCAGATCATAGAGAGAGTTTTTATCATATTCAGAGAGTTCATAGAAGTATGTCATGCTAATTTTCTTTTATTCGGTTGAAGGGGACGTGGATTCTTAGTAAAAGTTTATGGTTTGATTAAAAATACAATATTTATTCCTTCTCATATGAAGCTTATTCTAATAATCTATTTTAACTGTTAAATATTATTTGATTAACTGATTTGGTTTCTGCAGGATTAAATTGGTTAGTTGATAATATATGCTAGATTCAGAAATAGTATTACGTAATCGATATTGTTTCTAATCACAAGTAGCAGTTAGTGATACTAATTGTGGTCAAGCGTTTGGTTATTGTTATGGTTATCAGGAGACAAGTTAAACAATCTGAGCTTATGTGTTTGTTGCTTGGAATAGTCTAATTCCTTAGTTCTTAATGATGTTGTCATAATAAATCTAAAGAGCTTGTTTTAGGTTGTATGATAGTTAGAATCTTGTGAAGAGCTTATTTCATTAAGTGATAATCTAAGTGGAATTTCGGATAACAGAGCTTGTTGTTATCTAGGACTATTAGTTTCATTGAAGGGTGAATATTGTTATGCTTAATTGATCTGTTGTTGTGAGAAGGTAAAACTGAACTGGAAAACTGAAGTTTTAACTCACTGGTTAATTTTATTATCTTAAATTTGTTCTTATTAATTAGTTAAACAAATTTAAAACCCCCAATCTTTTATTTACTGTTAAAACTGTTAGAAGCATTAGGATAAATTAAAATCAACACTGTTCTCTATGGGATCGACCATTGCTACTGATATACTATGTGTAGTACAGAGTTCATAGAGTTAAATAAGGTTTTTATTTTTGGTAGCACTAATGACAGCTTCTAAATAGCACTTCAACTTGATCAATTTATCTCTTTTTCGTATCTTTGATTGTTTGAGGTTGCTCGCCTTTTATAGCTTCAATTTAGGATCTTCCTATTGTGATTTGACCATTATTCCATTCTGACTTGGACACTTGTCGATATCCAATTGTTTGACTTTAAAATAATGTCGGATAGGACCACTTCAGGTCGCTTTCATCGTACTCTTCCAGGTGCAGATGTAGGATGTAGCCGCGTATTTTTCTCCTTAACAGATATAGCTGTTAGATACAACTTCAAGAATGTTTTATCCTTATCGACAACCTTTGGGAGGACCATCCTTGACATCTTCAATCCTAGGTGTACGACATTGTCATAACCTGTCAGAAGAGATGAACTCTACGATTCTATTTAATCGCGGAGTTATATATTTGATAGCAGAGTGACTTATACTGAAAGCTTGTCTCTACGATTGGTCTCCACACTCTGCGATCTGAATGCTCTATGATATCAGAATACTTTCTGGTCTTCAACTCTACGATCAGTCTTCAGACTTAACTTTTGAACAATACATTTACATTAAGGAATAGATCAACTTAACAAATTTGATCTCTATACTAAGTCTTTTTACATAAATTGTCTTTCTATGAACTTTATAAAAGTTACTGGTCTTACAAATATACATTAAGTTTTTATTTTATCATCAAATCAAATATATGCATAAGCTAGAGTACTAATATTCTTGAACTAATATCCAAAAAAATAACATAAAGCATGAATTTGCCATGATGCACACAAATACATACAATTCTAGTTAAATTTGTGAAACCAAGATTTAATATAAATGACTAGCATAGATTGAATCACTGAAACCTAGAGGTTATTCCATAAAGGTAGTTTATTTAATATTTCTATGAAGAAATGAGTTCTTCGTGTCTAGTTATGTAATTTGCGATCATTGAATTAATTTTATAGAGTTAACTGCATACCAAAACCCGAAGTGTACACTCTACTACCATCCATACTTTGAAATTAATTTCGTCCGTCTCGCTCCTTAACATTTGATTATGTTAATAGGATGGACCCTAAATATATGATCCTAGCCAAGTTTCTTACTGAAATCTTGACACGTGTCCTTGCATGGAATAGAAATACGGTGACTTTTTCTACCGAATTTTCCACGAGGATACGTATAGATGAGTAACAAAAAGAAATTAAACTTTGGGGGAACTAATTGTGAAATGGGTGTATACTTTGTGATCATATATGCAATTAATCCACTTTTGTATTACCTTTTATAGATCTGCAAATTAATTAATTTTTATTAAGTTGCCATAAATTGGAAGCGACTAAGATTCAAAATTAAGATAACCATCTCATGGTTGATACAAAACATAGGGACTAAACAACATCCTATAAATATTGCTAGGTCAAGCATTAAATTCATAAGAGAAATAATAATTATCAAGGGTTAATAGTGAACTCAAGTCGCTCAGTAATTTAGCAAAAGAAAAAAAAATGAAAAATAATGATTCTTCATTATTATTTTTTATTTTATTTTTGTTCTTTTGTTAGATTACTAATGCTAGTATAGTTCAATTTACTACATACTAAATCGAAATCTAGATACAAGATTTGTTTTATCATCGGTCTACCAAAATATGGTTAGAGAAACATTATTTACTCATTGGTTCTTGATAAATCGTTGCTTAAGGTTTCATATTTATTACGCTCGGGATTTTGTAATTGGCCATCTCATAATCTCATGTGCCCATATTATAAAAGTTGGATTTGCTTTCATCTCCATGTTATTCCCTATTGATTTTATTACATTTAAACATTTTTACTCTATATTTATAATATCTATCTATAATACATATAGTGCATAAAAACGAGCTAAGTTAGATAAACTTGACAAGTTTTTTTGTCTTACAATATGAGTTAAAAATATATCTATACATACTATATTTTAATCAAGTTAATGAGTCCACTAAAATTTGGTCACATGTTTTTGCTAAATGGGTAATATAGTTTTAGAAGAAAAGAATCTCCTTATGTATATCACCTTAC
The DNA here is from genome assembly GCA_034770075.1 of Aralia elata. Taxonomy (NCBI): domain Eukaryota; kingdom Viridiplantae; phylum Streptophyta; class Magnoliopsida; order Apiales; family Araliaceae; genus Aralia; species Aralia elata. Next base: position 22,600,541 of record CM068388.1, read on the forward strand.
CTAATTTAATACTTTATAGTTATCAAAATATAAGTAAATCTATTGGAGTTTAAGTAGGATTCTACTATTACTTAAATCATATGCTGTTAAGCGGAAATAAGTTCCTTATAAAAAACATCTTACGTATTATTAATGTTACTATTGGTAAAATATAAAAATCTTTAACAATATTAATTAATTGTAATATAAATTTGTTAATAGTATTGTGTAATAACAATTCATAACATAATATCTTTTTAATAATTTAAAATTTATTATTGTAGAATTTATTTACTATTACAAATTATATGCAAAATTATTATTAGGTAGATATATATTTTTAGAAGGAACTAATTTCCTTATTATATCATCTAATTAATTAAACTAATATTAATCTGTTACTATTATTAAGCTACAAATATAAATTAATATATAATATTAATGTGCGATAAACTTTCTATTTACTCCCTCCGTCTCAAATTAATTGCTTTTCTAGGACTTTTTTAGGTCAAATTGACTATTTTTAAAATTAATAATTAAGCATATATAAATATATTTTTAAAATTATAAAAATTGAAATTAGTAATAAATTGTATATACTTTCTTTTGGTTATAATATCTTCACCTATATGTTAGCAAAAATAGTAAAAAGATTAGTTTTAAAAATAGTCAATTTTGACTTTAAAAAGTCCTAGAAATGCAATTAATTTGAGACGGAGGGAATATTATTTAGTACATGTTTTCGTCAAATATTCATACTTTAATATGCAACGAGCTTTTTGTTTATGATTTTCATATGATTATAGAGAAAAATCAATAGAATTAGTTTTGTAGATTCAGTTTTTAGAAAAATTATTTACTGCCGCCATTTTTGCGGTGGTTTAATATAAATAATATGATTTTGATTGTTTATTATTATTATTTTAGTTTCTGTTATTCCATTATTGATTTTTTTATTTTTTTTAACATGTTCAATGCAATATTTGACAACAATATTACTTTTAAAACAGTTTCCAAATCCTAAGTTGCAAAATAGATGTTTGCTATAGTTTTATTGTACTTTTTATGTATTATGGAAATATTACATTTAAAATGAATGTTATATTTAGTAAAAATATAATGCTTTTATTCTGTTGTTGCAATCAAATCTATTTTAAACTCTGAGCTAAAAATTATAGTAAGGCAAAAATGGAATGTAATTTATTATTTTTGGTAATAATTTTATAAAAATAAATAATAAAGGTTTCTTTGGTTAATCCAATTTACTGTAATATAGTTTTATCCAGAAAGAGAGTTGAGAGAATCGAAAGCTTTTAAATTGTATCCGGTAATTAAGGATTCCATCAAGATATATTATGTATTTAAAGTTATATCATCAAATTTATATGTAAATAGAAATAACATATTAATATTAGGTAAGATATTATTTATAAGGAAATTTTTAGAATACTACTTAAACACGAATAAATATGAAGATGATCTTCGGGAGAATGTTTCTTTCTAAAGGTATATTACGTATTGAGGAAAAATGTTTGACCAAAACGGAGTGGACTCATTAAATCGATTGAAATATAGCAAGTATAGATATATTTTAACTCATGTTTAAAGAAATAATTTCATAGTTCACCTGGCCTAAAACTCGCCTTTATTATGTACTAGCTTTCTTACCAGTGGAAAGCATGAGTATTAACTAAAATTTTAAAATTGATATAAATCTAGAAGTATTTTATTATTTTCACAAGTTTTTTATTAAAAACTTTTTGCACGGTTAAAATAATTTTATTTTTTAATACAAAATTTGTAGTATACTCGACTTGCATAAAAAAGATTACAAATCTCATAATTGAAATATTGAAAGTATACAATTTAACTTCAACATGGTTGTATCAAAATATAATTATATTAGTTTAAATCCTATTAATTTATTACCAATGTAAGTTTTTCTTTTACGAGTCTGTATAACAATTCTCATTTTTCATTTTAAACTGAACACCAATGGTATAGAAATATGAATAATTTTTGTGAGTCAAATGCACTTTACATCTCCCAAGTTTACCTCATTTTGCATATTACATCATATATTTCAAAACGTGACACTTAGCATCCCGCATTTTTAGCGAACGGGCACATAACACTCTCTGACCCAAAATTCGTAGCTAAAAATGACGGGGTTAGTATTTAAAAGTGATGGATTTTGCACTTTTAACGACTAATTTTGGGCCAGAAAATGTTACGTGTCGGTTTGCTAAAACTACAGGATGCAAAGTATCACATTTTGAAGTATAGAATGCAATATATAAAATGGAGTAAACTTAGAGGATGTAAAGTGCATTTAACTCAAATTTTTGTTAAAGTTTTGAATTTATTGTTTTGAATACAACAATTCTCATTATTACTTTGAATACATATAGAAATAAGTATTAAATGCATAATTGACTAAAATTTATACCAAAAGAGGTAGACATCGACCAAAGTTAAGTATGATTTTATATACTTTAGTAGATATCATATATATATATATATATATATATATATATATATATATATATATATATATATAGACAGATAATAAAATATAGATAAAAATATTTAATTGTAATAAATGTTAATAGAAATAACATCGATCAATGCAAATTCAACTTCTACAATGAGCAGATGAGGTGACAAACTAATGAGCAGATGAGGTGACAAAACTAATTAGCAAAAGAGATGACAAACTACCTAAGCACGAGTTTGATAAAATATAAACCATCGAAGCAATGTTTATCAAAAACCTATAAAAAAAAAAAACAACGTTTCTATAACTATATTTTGATAGATCGTTGATCGACCAGATTTCGTATCAAGAATTAATCGATTTTATAAGTAGCAAATTGAATTCTACTCGCATTAGTATTTCATCAAAAGAGCAAAAAATATTGAAAAATCATTATTTCAAACCATCTTCTTTTGATAAATTACTAAGCCACCAGAGTTCACCGCTAATCCTTCGTAACTAATATTTATTTTAAGAACTTTATGTTTGACCTAATAGTATTTATAGAATTTCATTTGGTCCCTAGGTGAGTATCAAGCATCGGATGGTAATCTTGACTTTTAATCTTAGTCGTCCAACTTATGATAACTTAATAAATACTACCTCTGTCATTTTTAAAATTAATAATTAAAAAATTTATACAAAATTTTTAAATTACGAAACTTGACATTAGTAGTAAATCTTCAATAGTTTATTATGATTATAATCTCTCGACGTATATCTTGATTTTTTTAAAGATACATTTTATTTTTAAAATAGTCAATTTGATCATGAAAGTCAAATTAGGACATTTATTATGGGACAAAGAGAATAATTTCTAGAGAAATTTTTTTAATATGCAATTATCTCATACTTATATGTATTGTGGGTAGATTCAAAGTAGCATACCTTGGAAGGAAAACTTATCCAATATTACCTATTGAAAGGAAGAATAAAAAAATAAACCGCAATTAATGATTATATTAGTGCACGTAATTATATATTAACTACACGAGCCATATATAATATTAGGACTCTTATCTTCCCAACCCTATATGGTAGTCAAATAAATGACTTGTTCAAATTAAAAAAAAAAAAAAAAAAAAAAAAAGAACACACTACACAATTCAAAAATGAATTAATCATGGTTTTAGACACGTCTGTGAGAGAAAAACCAAATAAATGTTACTTTTCTAACAATCAATCACCGATCGCACTTACTTTTTTCACATGAGCAAAATATGTATGTACTTCTTGCCCATACACACTATAACCAAATACACATTTACATTTTTTTTTTTGTAAAAAAGAACCTAATAAATGACATTTTTCAAATAAATAAAACACTATTTTATGGTTCTTACCAAATTGGCGATGATAATTAATTTCATGGTTCACCCAGGTTTTCGCCAAAATAGAATTAATTGATACAATTTTTGTTTAGTCATGGACTAATTGTCCACTCTCTGAACTTAAGCTATTTCTCCTATATCAATTATCACTTTTATTATGGTCAATATAATTTTGTATTAGTGCAAAATACATACATGAGTGTTTAATTTCTAGAATCCTATAACTCAAATATATCTATCCTATTCCTATTGTAGCAATAAGATAAATATATAATTTTATATGCTATAACAATTTAATGATATATTTGAATACTACTAATGTGTAATTATATGTATCGATGAGCATCGCAGTATTCCCTGCTACTTCCAAATCTTAATATTATTTCTTTAAAAATAAGTAATTATTGGAGGTGACAATTATAGTATTTACCAAGTCTCTTTAAATAAATTAAAAAAAAAAACTCACGCATTAAGGGTATTCTGTCATTACTATTAGGAACTTAGTATGTACTTACCAAGAAAATGTATTTTTACGCATTTGATAATATGTAGACTTTCTAGGAAGAAGACCATGCTTGGATGTTGCCTTTAAATATGTTATATGCCTTTAAATATGCTTGGATGTTGCCTTTAAATATGTTATACGCTTAGCGGCTTGAAAATACTCTTGAATAATTCTTGGGCGACCGGCGCCCAAGGACATTTTAGTGACCGGTCGCCATTAATTTTTTTTTTTTTTTTGGTTTTGACTCTGAAACAGTCTGTACAACACTGTTTTGTATATGTATCCAAAAACACACCTAAATCACTTTTTTTTATAAAAAAATTTGTACCAATAAATCATATAAATTATTTGAGAGTCAAAACCAACCAAAAAAAAAAAAATTGGCGACTGGTCGCTAAAATGTCGTTGAGCGCCGTAGGACTGAATACTCTTTGGTAAGGGCATGCATGAATCAAATGAAATATCAGGACGAGTCAAAAGTAAAATACTACAAAGCCTCTAAAAGTTGTTTGTATGCAGTAATCTCTTCGACACTTTCACTAACTTTTGTTAATGTAGGTGTTTTGGCAAAAGGAGTGCCAACACCCTTCCATTCTTGCATACATTAACAAGTCATTTATGTATCTGGTTTGTGAAAGATGCAATCCGCTTTTGGTGAAGGTGGCTTCCACACCTAAGAAATAATGCAGTGGTCCAAGATCTTTCGAGGCAAATTCACAGCCCATATATAATATATTAAATAATATACAAAGATTGCTAAACTATATTCAAGTCATAAGTACAGTCCTCTTCCTCTGGGACTGACAAGCATTTACTCATACAAGAAACATTCACTCGAAAACAACTAGATTATTGATTCCTCTTTTCACCTTTTGTTGACGGTATTGGAGTTGCCCCTCGAACTGATATCAACCTTTGATTCCTCTTTTCACCTTTTGTTGACGGTATTGGAGTTAACCCTCAAACCTCTTTTCACCTTTTGTTGACGGTGTTGGAGTTGCTCCTCAAACCAATATTTCAATCAAACGGAAATCCTATGAAAGCTAAAGCTTAAAATGAGCCATTATGTGCATTTCCCATAATAATTTCCGGTATCATTCCGTGTCACACTACTAAAACCAAAACTCCAGATATGTCAAGGACAACATCAAGGATAAAAAATTAGGGGAGATTTAAAAATAAGAAGGCAGCAAGTACTAGTTGAAATGGAAAACGAAGGTTCTCCATGTGGACATTTATTAAAAAAAATTGTGTAGTCACTCTCTAGCCATAATATCACAGTGAACTTGGCCATACAACATTAGGAAATCCCATTGCAGTTTTTATTCAATCTCTATTATCTCTACAGGCGTAATGGTTATTCTCGAAATATCTTTATACTAGCGGTTTCCTATGGCCAGTGTAAAAGGTAACCAAGCAAGACACTAACAAGCGCCACCATCCAAACAAACAGCAGAGGAAATCTCGACTTTACACTTCTCTTACTTCTCAACAGAGCCTGCAAAATAATAGAACCATAATGTCACCAAACAAATACATTAGGAACACCAAATGAAATTATGTTACGACAAACTATGGCCAAACACAGAAATCAACAGAAAATTAAAGACAAGAACACAATATTTAGGTGGAAATCAAAATAGGGAAAACCTATGGGCGAAAGGCAGAAGATATTATTAAATCAAAGTGTGAAAGAATACAATATGTCAAAAGAACTCTCACCCCCCAAAACACGAATACACCAAAGTGTTTCCCTCTCTCTGAAGCTCTAAAAACTAAGAAACAAAGTAATACAAAAACCCTAGCTATATTTACAGATATATATAGGCTACAAACATAGTGGACCCAAATAACATAACAAGTTCATACCACGGGGACTTCGCTCCCGCACCCGTTTAGAGGATTAGTGGTGGACTCCAGGCCAAGATCGCCACTAAATATTATCAAGGTTGGGCCAAATATCAAATGCCGAACTAGAATTCAAGACCCACATAACAAATTAATTTAAATAGGTAGTATAAAGCGAGATCATATCAGAAAGAGAAATCCACAAGGGCGAGGTTCTGAAGAAGATAACACGAGTCCACTTCGTGTTGATTCACTTGGTTTATATGTTGAGGGTGTACATTAAACAATACAAAACAAAATAACTTTATGAAAAGCAAAGTACCAATGATAAATAATTGAAAATCTAGAGACCAACAACCACACAACATGGAAAAATCTCTAGTTGAAGAATGCTTCAGTAAACAGATACCACATTACATTGTCGAAAACGGAGGAGGGAGGAGGGAGGAGAGAAAGGAGCATTAGAAAACATTAAAGCTTTCAACTAGGCTTCTGAAGAATGCCACACAGTTAGCTATTCCTATGACTACAACATAACTCCGCATAAAAGGATTTAGATGGTAGTATAAGATAGTTTAAAAAAAATTGCAAGCAAAATGGATTTAAGACTCAATTTCACCCACTTTTGAAATTGTCGATTCTTCCATTATAATGATCCCAAGAGCAGGGTAAACAACATATTCAAAGTTTAATAAACATTATGAAGCTTGGTTGATGCAAAAATGAAAAGGAACAGTAGAATCACTGAATTCTAGAGGGACCTAGAGGATACAAGGAGCTGTTGTTATATAGAGGTTAGTTTTATGATTTTTAGCAATCCTTTCAAGACACAGCTCAATCCAAAATTATTTTTTCAGCGAGTTATAAGAAACAATAAGGGACATTCACAAGATTATGACTTGAGTAATGGCCTTAGACCTAAAATGCAGATACAGGCAAATATAATAATGGAATATAGACTCACCAATTCCTGCTGTAAAATCTCCCTGTCTTGGGTGCTCAGTCTTTTCTCTTTGGTAAGCATTGAAATTGTTACTTCAGCCTGCGATGAAGTCCACAAAACTAAGTTACTACCACTCCTCAGCAGTTCAAAGACAGTTGTGAACATTCATCTAAAGATCCATAAGTGATAAGACATACTTCTTGCAACATAAACTGAGACCAATTTTCTCTTTTGACGTCCCTAGATAGAGTCCACTTTCACTATATGTACCAATCTCATTATATTTAATTTTTTACCTTTGCAGTTGAATATTTTGAGTCAAACTTGTATGAATTCTCTTTTTGAGACCGAGGCAGTATATAGTACTTCATCCTTCCCAAAATTGACCAACTTGTTTCTTTAATATTCTTATTTATAATAAGAGTAATGTTAGGGGTCTCAAGTGTGTCTCAAATGATCTGGCATTGAATAAGGCAAACTGTACTTTATGGCATAGCCAATCACAAGAGACTTATCCAACCACTATAATGATGACACTAAATAGAGTTGGATTTACTTTTAAGAGCTCCTTTTTTATTCTTTTTAGAAACAGAAATAAAACGTTTTTGATAAACCCCCTTTTGTTTCTTGAGACACTTTTTGAGACCAAAAACTTTGAGACCCCCAGCATTACCCTTATAATAAATATAACAACAATATTATGAGGTCCACCTATTATATCTCATATTCCTAAAAGGAAAATATAGTCCACTAAAATGAGGCTGTGTTGGTTTAGGAGAACTGATAAACATTTTGAAACATACCAATGAGGAAAACACGATACTTGGTGTATGACAGTATGAGGATATTGCTTGGGGTAACCATAGAGATTTAACATTAGAATATGTTCTTCTCAACACAAAAATACAGACATTCATCCTCTTATATGAAATCTTCTTTGTAAATTGTAACATGATGGAGAACAATTTCCAAATTAATAAAAAATTACTTCATAAATTTAATATTTTTATCATCGACATATTTCAATAATAATGCTAGAAATACGTGCAATCAATTTCAATAAAATAAGGATGCTATTTACTCAAAAAGCTAACAGAATCATTGTCGGTCTTGCAATAAGTAAAAGGGTGGCAATAATTTTGGAGCACAATAAATAAATTGAGTTTTTGCCCATTCTATTTCAAGATCATTGTCTCTTAACCGGTCAATTTTTTCCTATCATCTCTTTCCTTCACCCACCATCATTGTCACATCCCAAGACTATCACTTGCACTGCTTTTGATGATATGTGAACCACTACCATTACAGTTGAATCCAGTGCACCCTTAACAATTATACTTAAACAACAATGTTCTATTTCAAATCACAACCACACACGAAAACCACACTGAACCACTAGGTTTTACTCAGCCGGTGACAACTGGTTTTTGAGAAAATATGCAATGCAACCAACATGATTGGTCTTCAACCGTGTTGATCCATTTTAACCGGCCTCAGTTGGCCAGTTACTCTGGTCAGGTTTCAGTTTTGGCGAGGATTGAATCCAAACCATCTTTCAACTTTTCAATTAGTAGAAGTACGTCTACAGATCAAAATTACCAAAAATTGTTCCAACTACAGAGTCATCAATATATAAACTCTTACACTAGAATTTTTTTAATTGAAAGACCAAATTTTTATTTAATAGTGTTAACAATGATGAGAGAAGAAATTGTAGGCCTTTGTGAGGAGACACTGAGGGAAGAGACAAACAAGGATTGAAGAACGAGAAAGAAGATAGAGAATCTTGAACAAGTATATTAGTGTCGAATTGTTGATGATCCTCTACATTTGAAAGCTAAACTTCCCATAGAGTGAATCCATGCCGAAATGGCAAAACCCACGAACTCCAAGAGAAAGCTGGAAATGAAGAGGAAGAGGAAGAGGAAGACCAAAGAGTGAAGAGAGGAAAGACTAAGAACTAGAGAGAGAAAATGAAAAAGGCGATAGGAAAAGTGAAGGCCAGAGATAGGAAAGGTGAAGGCCAGAGAGAGAAGAGAGTAAAGGAAGCCCAGAGAAAGAAGAGAGGAAAGGCTAAAATGATTAATTGGATTCAAGTGTGTGTATTAAAATTTAATGTGTGTGTGTGTGTGTGTGTGTGGAGATGCCAACCCATCCCTATCCATGCATCATTCCATGATTCCATCTATAGCTTACTATTACTACCAGACATTGTTCTTAATGTTTTAACTTTCTCTCTCCCGCACTTCCTATATCAACCTTTTCTCTTTTCTTCTTTTTCCTTTCCTGTTTGATTCTCCATCCTTCTTCAATCAAAATTCTATAAGGCTTTCATTATAAACAGAAATGGTATATCTATATATAGTTGAAAAACTTTCAAAAAAAATAATCAAAACAAGAAGGATTGTTGATACGTTTCGGCGTAATTAAAATGCCCAAAAAAACAATCAAAGTTATGTCTATAAATACATATAAAACAATGATGCATTTCAAAAACTTTGACTGCATTTTTCATCATTATTACTATTTTACTATGCTAAAATATATCAACAAACGCCTCTTATTTTAAAAATCTATTTGAAAGCTTTATAAAGATTCAAAATAACCATTTAATTTGTAAAGGAGGTACAGAGTTACAAAAATTTGAAGAAGGAAAGAGAAAAAGTTGGAGTAAGAAGCAATGTATCAGGGGTAATACTCCTATTATTTACTGATCAATTTAAATTTTCTCGAAATTTAATCTATTGAAAGAATCAGTACTTAATACAAATAGGAGTAGACTAAACAAGACACTCGTGCAAATGTGCTGCTTAATATCCCCACTCTCCTTTCACTTTTCCCAAACTCAATCCCCACTCTTCTTAACTTTACTCTTTCTCTCTCTTCCAAAGAATCTTCTCCTCTCTTCTTACCTCACCTCATTTTCTCTTTCTATAACAATATCAAGAACATATAGATTAATGGGGATCCAGATACTCCTCCAACTCTACTAATGATAGGAAACATTGAACCATACAATCTTTGTTACTCCTCTGTCAACCCCTGATCCCGCCCTCCATTTAGATATGCAATCACATCCACCAAAATAGCAAGCTCACACACATAAAAGATTGTTGCAAGGGGAGAAGGCGGCGAGGACGATGAAAATGGTTGATTTTAGTATTCTAGTTTTGGAATGGAGTTTTGATGGGTTGTTTGCTGGGTGATTTTTAACTTTTAATTTCTATTTGGAGGCTGTCAACTGTAGGTTGCAAACCAGTTGGTTGTTTAAGTAGTCCAACCACTAGGTCATTGGTTTTTACTGCTTTTTGGGGCTTCCGATTTAATGGGCCTAACCGGCTCGTTTTGTTCACCTGTTACCGGTTTGACTGGCTGGTACAGAGCGGGTTTAAAACATTGGCAAGAAGTACAAGACAGAGAAAGTTGCAAAATGAAGAACTACATCCGCTAGTAACATATAGTAACATACACTGATAGTTAATGAATCGAACGTTTTTGGACACCCCTGACCGTCAAACTAAACCACTTGGTTTTCTCTCAATAAAAACATATTCCAAATAAAGGTATTAAACAGTCTGGAATTAACAGGCCCAGTCTGGTTCGAGGTTCTAGTACCGTTCTACCAATTTGGGAAGTTTATTCAGTTTCTTGTACAACCCTATGCACAGCTAATTCAAATATGCATAGACACATGTAAATGAAATCATATTTACATACACATATATATTGCATGTATAAATTCCTAAATTTTACGTGGATATGTTATTCAATGTTTGTGCTTTCCGGTTAGGTTTAAATTGTCATGTGTTCTTATAGATAGAGAAAGTGATGGAACAAGGATAGTTCCTCTGTTAATTAGTGGCTGGAAATCAGCGCAGTAAAGGGAAATTCATGTAATGGGTGCATAGTAAGCTTTGGTAGTGCTTGTGGGATAATCACCAAATATGACTAATCGGTCCAAGGGTTAGAGAAGAAACACGAAAGGGGCAAGGAAAAATGGAGAAAATATTCGTGCTGACAAAATATGGCTGTTCTAAGACGCAAAATAATCATTTTTTTCAAAAATAATAAATGTGCTCTGGCATTATCTCCACTCAAGCAAAGAAGGCAAAAAAAGAAATTGAAGCACTCACCAAATGATAATCTATTTGGGTTTCATAGAAGAGCTAACACGTTTCTTCGCCCATTGTAGATCAACAGTCACTCATTGGTGAAATAGGTTTACAAGATTAAATGTAGTGAGTTGCATGTATTTTGTTGCTGAACGGACATTCAGATGAAAATTAGCCTTCTATTAGGAGTGTTCCATACTACTAACATCTTTCCTTCTCGAATCAAAATGAACAAATATTGCATAAACACAGTGAAAATAGTTAAATTTCTGCATAATATCATACCAGGCTTTGACACAAGAAAGTTCCATCTGCGAAGTAAGTCAACCGTAATATAATCTGGGTAACATTAAGATATTATCAAGTTCTTTTACTCTTAATTTTAAACCTGTAATTGACAGTTATGACATATCTTTAGATCTTCTCACTTGGAATGAAACTAAAGTGTGTTTGGTTATACTTATCAAAAATTAAATGTGTTTGATTATCCATTAAGGTCAGGCTCCCATTAAAAAATGAGTCACATTTGACTTTTTGACTATGACACATTTAAACATAATATTTTTGATAAACACTAAAATTTGTTATTGGGAAAAAAATTATATAAGCATATCCTAACAAACCTTGATATGCATTAAAAAAAAAAAGCTCTAGATGGAAACAGGATTCATTTTTCAACCGAGGGAATATATGAGTAAACAATCATTATTAATTATTAAGAAAACTTTGAAACTACAAATATAGAACATCTTACCTCACTTAGCTTTAATTCAAATTCTTTTAATTTCGACTTCACCTCCTCCATATCCTTGACTAACTTCAGCTCCTCCTCATCCTTCTTTTTTTTAGAGGCTACATCATTAATTGTTTCATGCTCAACATCCTTTGCTAGCTCTAACTCTTCAGCATTTTCATCCTTAGCTCGCTCTAACACCTCAGCACTTTCATCCTTCCCTGGCTCTAACTCCTCAGCATTTTCATCCTCCCCTGGCTCTAACTCCTTGGTATTTTTATCCTTCCCAGGCTCTAACTCCTCAGCATTTTCCATTTTGGTCTCCATAGCTTCCTCAATACCCTGAATTTTAGGATTAAATGAATCATTACACAAAATGCAAATCTAGAAGGATGCAAGACGATCATGCAGTAAGAGATAACATAGTTCCAGAATCACATCTTCGAATTGAACATTTTACATACTCATAGACAATTTGATACTCTACAAAATATCAACCTACTTCTTCAAGAAAAAATCCAACACACATACAAAGAAAGTTGATATCTTTAGTAAAAGTTATTAAAAAATAGAAGAGTTAGTATATATATGAGATTCAAAATAATCAAACTTTCTAGTTATTGAAGAACATCTTACTGTTTGACGGGGGCTGAAATTTTCAACGCTATTTAAAAGTTGATCATTCAGTGTTGAAGTTTCACAAGCTGGCACCCGCTTCAGTGTTCCATTAATTGGTGAAAGTATAGGAGAATTGGGTGGGCTCACAAGGATCACTCTAAGCTTCTTCTCTTCAACATACTTGCCATCATCTCTGGAAAACTGCCAAATGAAACAATTAGATACCAGAATAGTGAATCAAATCCAACACTTCATAAAACTTAAATAGTCATACCGTGGCAGATGTGATATCCTCTTCAGTTGTCCCCACAGGAACAACGGCGCATTGAAGTAAGAACTTGTCCTTGCATATCATATCAGGAGGAGTAACCCGTTGTGCTTGCATTGTAACTGCAAAAATGCATAATGCAAAGATATACCAATAACAGCAGTTAAACAAGGAAACCAAATACACCCAAAAACTATGAAGCAAAACCAAGAGTAAGTTGATATACAAATGAGGGGGAAAATGAAATGATTATTCAACATAGCAGTTTTCTAAGTGAATTTATCTTACCACAGAAGCATTTACATTTAAGTATGCAGAAACCCAACAAGATTAATGCTGGGTACATTGGCCAAAAATAAGTGACTTAACAAACATAAACAGAAGCCCAGATTCAAAACTATGGAGGAAAACATAAATAAAGTAGATCAACATCACATAAAAGTAATTACTCTTGAAACTGAAGAAAGAACTTCTATCCAAGTGGTTGATATAGGTTACCACAAATATTTATTTATTTTTTTGGTTAACGGATAAAATTAAAATCTTCCAACACAAAAAACTATCATTAGTTCCATGAGATTTTATCTAAAAACCTTGAACAAAAAATGTCAAGTTAAAGGAAAACTAAAATCCAGCTTGGACCACAACTTCACAAGCCAAAGGGGAACACTCTTCCACCTATCAATGAAAATCTAACTCACTGTTTGCTCATTCAGCCTACAGAGAGTGCTCCTACGGGGTACAGGTGAAGCAGCAGCAACAGCAACAGTAGCAGTGTTCAACATATAAGCGCCGCCTGCTTTGACCTTGCCACAGTCTTTGCATCCCAGGATTCCACAGCCTTCAGGCCCTTCCTCTTCACTGCATACTTCCCAAAAGATTCACAGGAATATGTGTTGTTCTGTGAAACCTCATTCTTTTTAATCTGCTTACAGAGGCTGGCACCATAAAAGAATCTGTTGTTCTGTGAAACCTCATTCTGTTTAATCTTCTTACTAAGGCTGGTTCTCTTGGCTAACATAAAAGCCCGATTTTCCAACGATACCCGCCTTCTTGGTTCTCTTGGCTATTTTGTTGTGGGTGGATCCAACTGAAAGGGGAGGGTAAATGAAGAAGAAGTAAAAGACTCGAGTTCTTCACTCAACCTCCACACAGTATGAAAAAGTCTTTTCCTCTGCTTTCAAGGGCCATAGTTCTGTATTATCATTACTATGGTTATGGTAATAAACACCTGTTTTAGCAATTTCCTATGGTTATAAACACATCATATGTATGATAACTTCTTCAGTTCTTTAAAAGATCCCTATAGTGCAAAGTCAGAAATTAACAATGAGGCATATTTGATATTCATGCTACACGGCACAAGAAACTAATCAAGAAACATATATAGACTATGATGGTATTTCTGCTAAATATACTGAAAGAAAGTGAAGAATAGTTTCAAAATGATCAAATCAAGGTAGTTCCTAAAATTAATCTACATGCAATAAAAGGTAAAGCTGGAAGGAAACCTAATTCACTTCTTTTGAAGTTGTTCCACATCCCAAAATTGCTTTCTCAGACTTTACATCTTACTTAATCATTGAGTTACATTTTATAATTGAGCATCCACTTGTGCAACGCGAAATTGTCCTTTTGTGCTGCTATATTCAAATTTTTCTGAAAGTGTTTAACATGGTTGTATTGCATATCACTCATGATGAGTGATTGCTTTACTCAAATTTTTATTCAGTAAAAGATATTTAAGTGGATTTAATTTATTTTTTTTAAAACAGCTCCTTAGGATAACTGCATAAAATGTTTCAGAAAAAATTTTAAACTTTAAATCCTTGCGCATTAGAGCACTTGCAAAACTCTTGGCATAAAAGGCTAAAACAGGAGTTTCGTATTCCACTGGACTGAGAAAATATTCGGCGGATAGCTTTACTTCCATTCTAATCAAAACATGCACATAAACACGTCATAAAGCAAACAAAAGTTCATAATAAAACTAATAAAGGGAAAATAGGGAAGACCAAAAGTCAAGCAGTCAATTAAGTAACCAGAAGAAAACACTCCTCATGCTTGGTGCAGGTTGATTTAATATATGTTGTTCTTGTAAATGTAAATATTTCATGCTTTAGACTGTCGTCACCATCTAACCCTTGCCTGGTAACTGTTTCATGCTCTTTTATGGCTTGGTTGCACTTGTCACATTCTTTTTAAGACAAGCAAATCATTATTTAACTTTACTCTCTAGTGTTCAAATTTATGTTCACAATAAGTCTTAAAAGTCACTTGTCCTTAACCTTAACACCGTACCATCATCCCTTCTACTGGTTTGGTCACTTATGGTGCATCTTGTACAGATGGGCTCTAAATTTTAATCCATTTGCCCTTTACAGATACACGGAAAGACAACGAAGTTTAAATTTTACTTTATTTATGCCTCAACTAATGAACAGATTCAATCAATTCTTAAAATATCCAACGAATTGGGATTCAGTTTTTCTAGTCTAAACTGTTATCCCATCTCTAAAAACTGGTACGGATCCTCACAGGCAAAAGTTTATTCTTCAAACAATATAAGTTACTTTTTCCTCAGCTACCAACAGGTGTAGGCCAAAGTTTACTATACCTCCCTCGTGCCAGTAACTGACCTTCTCAGATTATAGAAAACTAACATCTGAACTCTGACGTAACAAGGATTAACAAAAAGTACCACCTCATTCGGTTTCGCAATATTTAATTTTCTCCGAACAATAAGGCGGAAATATGTACCAATCAGGGAACAATTTGCACAAGTTTTAAGACATACTGAGCATTACAACTTACAAAATACAAAGAATCAAAGACATTACAGCTATCAACTTGATACTTAATCAATGTTGTCAAGGGCCGTCATAAATTCACCATAGCCATCAGTGACTAACTAAAAATTTCCTGATCCTGAAATGCTGCTGAAGCCAATCAAGTTCCAAATATCTTCTAAAAGAAACTTTGAAACATCAAAAGTTCTAGGACTGAACAGCATGCATTTCGGGCTTGGCTGTTATAATTAAGTCCTAACAATCTCCATAAACTAGTCAATGTTTCATTAGTTTGTTTTTAGATGCACAAAGTTTCAAATCCAATTTCCTTCAGTATGCGTATTAACTTTACAAAATATTCTCAGGTATAAACATCAACTGGGAGTACTCCCAGTACATAGACGTGTATATTAGAAGAGATTTCTGCTAAATTATAATATAAGAGATCCGGCCTAGTCCTGCATATTTTACAAATCTAACTACGCATACATTCACAATTCCAAAATAGCAAACATACCTATGAAATCACTTGTTGATTTTGGTTTCACGACACCTGTGTTTGGTCGCACACAGTATTTTTTTGGAGATGTGGTTTTCACCTGAGAATTTAGTGTCCGCATTATATTACAATCCAAATTTCCATGTAACAAAAACATATTAAGTAATTCTTTTGTAAACAACCAGTGCCATCTGCACCTTAAAAGCAACATGTTGATTGGTCTTATTGATTAGTAGAACAGGGCATGAGCTTTGCTTCTTCAACTCAACTACAAAAGAACAGGCATTATATCCACAAAAATTAAAAGTTATTTCTTTATAAAGGCATTGCAAAATCAAATCAGTGAAATGAAAAATAAATTATCCTTAGAGTTAATCGAAATACACTGTTTCAATTATTGAATAGACTGAATATATATATATATATATATATATATATATATATGTGAACCCCAGCAGGAAAAATGGCACAGGCTTTGAGGAATAACCTCTAGGTCGCTGGTTCCATTCTCATAGTTAACCAAAGGACTCGGTCCAATAGTTATGCTCACACCTTGGTATCCATAAGAGTGAGGGCTCAAGTCACGTCATTGGATGCATTATATGCTATAGAGGGATTGACCCAGGTTTTGGGGTTATTGGCGCCAGCTTGACTGTAACTACAGGGTGACCCACGGTCCTCAAAAAAATCCCATACTTGGTGCCAAACTTACCTATCAAATAAAATTTTGAAAAAGAAAAAAGAAAAATAAAACAGAATATTTTATGTAGCTAAAGGTACACCCTTAATATCCCGACAAAATAATGTTGTAAAGAGTAATGATTGCAGTCGAAAAATCAACTTTAGTACTATGCATAAATTCTACGAACATAATGGCAGGCTTAATTATCATTTCAGGGCATTTGTTTTAGGTGTGTAGAAATGGTCTTTATGACTAGAATTTTAGGACTTGAAATTCTTTTCTGATATAAATCACGGAAATTTACGAGGAAGCCCAAAAACCATCATGACAGAGAGAATGATGGCTTAACCAAATTTGCAAGGACCCGAACTAAGTTGCCTCAGTATGAGCCCAAAAATATCTTTAATTTCACCATACTACTGACTTTAACAGCTAGGTGTTTGTACAAATTCAGTGACAGAAATTAGAAATAAAGGTTTAACTGAAAATTGCTGGCTTACACAAAAAATTGAGTTCCAGTGGTTGAACATCCAGAAGTTCTGTACTCATTGTTGTTCTTCAGATAATCCAACACAACATTAAAAGCATCTACAGCTACACAGTAGTTAAGAAATCTAGGTCTCTTCCCCTGCAAATTCAAACATAAATTCTATTACTCAAATACCCAAATCTGCAAACACAGAAATAGACGGTCTGATTCTCTAGTTACCATTAACAAATTATCATCAGAAAGTAAACGGTTATTGTCAGGAAACGCATAACAAATTCTAAATTGACTAGGTTTTACTGAAAAGTGATACACATTTGAACAAAGAAGTTTCAAATATCAGAATAATCAGTATCCTTTAATTAATACCTTGAAAATAATATCTTAATTTAAACTCTCCGAGTCTCAGATCGTTGAAGAACACGGAGACTAGTAGAAGAAAGACAGTGGTGAACAAAAATGACAAAATGCAGAACTAGAAGAGAAGGAAAAGGCTTACTTAGAAAAAGCTCCGACAAAAATAGTCCTATTTATAATTGTGAGTTTGGAGAGAGGAGAAAAAAAAATTATGATAGAAAAGGAGTGAAAAAAAAAATTCCTTTCCCTGTGTTTAATGATGAAATAAAAAAGAATTTGAATTATATTGACAAAACATTAAACTCTTAATAAGCTATCACAAGAACATATAATTATAATTTTTACACCAAAATTCTTAAACTTTTAAATAATAGTCAGAAATATTCAAAATTTAA
Source organism: Aralia elata (assembly GCA_034770075.1). Classification (NCBI taxonomy): domain Eukaryota; kingdom Viridiplantae; phylum Streptophyta; class Magnoliopsida; order Apiales; family Araliaceae; genus Aralia; species Aralia elata. The sequence continues at coordinate 22,618,623 of CM068388.1, forward strand.
TCATATAAGCTAATGTGTCTGCGTACATGAACATATGAATTGGTCATATTTTGAGAATTTTTGGTAATTGTTTGAAAATTCGGTGATTATTTTGCAAAATAAATAGTTTTTATATTTTTTTTTGATAGTTTAATAAGTTTAGTGGCTTTTTTTGTCATTAAATTTAAATTTTATTAATATTATAGATGAATTTTTGTTCAATATATATACTTCAAAAATGATTAGTTGTTATTTTAGTATTGGTGGTATGATAATGAAAACGATAACAAATTTTGAAAAATATAGTGTCATTTTGTTTTACTATTTATATAATAAAACAAGACTCATTTTGAATTTTTCATTTGACAAAGCACAACAACGGTTAAGATCTTCCAATTTTAATCTAATAGCTCACATCCATCTCTCACACACGCAAATCCCGCCCAAATTATATTACCTACACAGTCATTTTCTCCCTTTTCCCTCCTTTCTGCACGCACAACTCTCTTCTTCCCTCCTTCCACTTTCTTCTTCCCCTCTCTTCGTCGTCCCTGGCCTCCCTCTTTTCCTCCCCGTCTATGGCCTCCTCTCAGCTGTCTTTTCGGCCTCTCCTCTCCCTGGCCTAGGGCAAAGAAATTTGCCAGCGACAACTTCAATCTAGGGCTTAATTTGTAAGTTCTTTCATCCTTACTTTTTAGGGTTTAATTTCTAAGTTCTAATTTGTTTTTCCCTTAATTAATTTGCTTAGGGTTTGCTACTTCACTTAATTTGTCTGTTGGGTTTTTTAGATTTTCATTTGCCTAAATTTTCGGCGGGTGAGTTGGTTTGGAGAAATTGATTTTCCTTGATTTTTTATTTTTTTGGTCTTTTGTTCAAGTGGGCCGCCAGTTCAAGTGGTCTTTTGTTCATATTGTTCATTATATGGACTGATGGTTGAATTGGGTTCCATGGCTACTTATATATTTGTCCTTTGTGTAGGTTTCTCCGCCAATCTCTAGGGTTTTCTGGCCAAGGTATCTTTTTTTTTATTATTCTATTTTGTGGGGTTTGTTTATGATAATTATTTTATTTGTTCTAAAAAAAGTAAAAATGCTTGTTCTGCTTGTGCATTTAAAAAATCCTTGGGACTAATTTGAACCGAAGTAGTATTAATGCTTAATTAAGACACTACATCAAACTTTTTTTTCTTTTTGGTTTTATTTTTAAAAGGTTTTAGCATGATTGCAATGATTGCTAAAGTGAATATGAGCTTCATGTTTAATTATTCAGATCATGTATATTTTGGAATATATGAAATGCAATGGATTTTTGTGACTTAAAAAAGTATTGTGTTATAATAGTTCTTGATTTTTGTGACTTAACAGTGAACAATTTGTGTTGTTGTAATCCGGTGGGTGTGCAAAGTTGGTATTTTGTACTCCTTGATGTAAATAGAAATTATTTGCACATCCTCTGTAATGGAAAAGTCATGCTTGAATGGAAGTGAAGTGACCCTCATTGGGATTATATTTTGTCATAAAGCATAAACAGGGTAATTGATTATTTTTGTTTAGAAGACTCATTATAATGTGGCAGGGGCAGGGCTAATGAATCTTTCTTCCTAAAACGGCGAGGAGACGACGTTTATGGATTCAGTCGCCGGTGTTGATGTTATTGAACCGTTCAAGTTGAGATCCGAGCGAGAACAAAATACTACTTATACTCCCTAAATATGCTATAGCCAAGTTGGCGGAGGTTTGTTAAGGATTTGCTCATATGGATCTTTTTCCAAAAGATGTATTTGGGGCAGTTATTGAGGATCTTGGTCTTAGTAAGTCAAGGGAACAGAGGTTAGGGTTTCGGCCTCTTAAGATATCAATTGCTGAGAAGTTGAAGCGTACCAAGCAAAAGGTGAGGTTTTATTTGATGTTTGAGTTGTTCTTATTTGAACTTAAGGTCATATTTTGATGTATCAGTTTGAGTTTTATTTTGTGTCGATTAATGTAGAACTGATCGCTTGAATATTTTGTTTGGATAAATATGGAGTATTACAGAGTAGCATTGGTAAGATTATGTTTCAAAATGAATGTTGGTGTGTTAGAGTCAACCGGTTCGGATTAGGAAGGCCTCAGATTGCAGAATATTTTTAATTGTTATAGATTGATTTCCTATGTTAGTTCTCAGGAAAATTGCAGAAAGAAACATGAACTTTTTGGATTTTGGATATGTAGAGAAGACATGGAACGTTGCACATTAGATGTTTGTTAAAATGCACAAAAGAAGATATATTTGTAAGTGTAGTAACTTTTTTCCTCTTCACAGCCCCTAATTCTCATTAGTCTATGTTGAAAAGCTGCATTTCGTTTTATTGACTATCTATTAGGCTATTACATTTTACTTATTAAATCAAATTGCAATCCAGCTTTGTATTGATGAAAGTTTTTTAGTCTATTCTCACTCATTATGTTTGCTAATATTCCTTGAATAAACTTTTATGAGTGTGATTTATGACTGCTAATTTTATATTTCCTGTGGAATTGGATGAAAAATATCATATCGGTATGTGCTTTTTGGGCTCTAATGCAAATAAAGTTTTCAATTTTAAGGTGGGAGTGGTTAAAGTTTTATTGACATACATGATTTAATTTTGTAATGTAACATTAGGAATGATGACACTTATTAATTTCTTTCCTTTTTTCTCCTTATGTCGTTGCTTCATATGTTGAAAGATGAGGTTTGTTCATTTATACTTATGTATATATAATGGTAATTTATGCTCTGTGTTTTTTCTTTTGGATTGTAGTTGTGCATCTGCAGAATTTGAAACAATTGGAGGTATTGGTATGTTCTTCAATTTAATTTGGACTAACCTTAACCTTATGTTATTTACCCCTAAACAATTGGAGGTAGTGTCGAAATTTCTTGAAATGTGTAACGACTAGCTTGATGTTTTGTATGGTGAATTATGATAATTGTTGTCTGATTGTAAGTTATTTTAGGTTGCAAAGAGTCTTTAGGTAATGTAGTATTTTTCGAATTTTAATTTAATTTTTCGTTACACTCAAAAAGCCAAAAACATGAAACCTCCAAAAATCAAAAACCTTTCTCTCTCTCTCTCTCTCTCTCTCTCTCTCTCTCTCTCTATATATATATATATATATATATATATATATATATATACTAGTAATTGCTCGTGCCTGAAGGCACTAAGTAACGAAAAATTATATTAAAATTCGAAAAATGCTACATTACCTAAAGACTCTTTGCAACTTAAAATAACTTACAATCAGACAACAATTATCATAATTCACCATACAAAACATCAAGCTAGTCGCTACTCATTTCAAGAAATTTATGCACTACCTTCATTTGTTTAGGGGTAAATAACATAAGGTTAAGGTTAATCCAAATTAAATTGAAGAACATACCAATACCTCCAATTGTTTCAAATTCTGCAGATGCACAACTACAATCCAAAAGAAAGAAACACAGAGCATAAATTACTATTATATATACATAAGTATAAATGAACAAACCTCATCTTTCAACATATGAAACAAAGACATAAGGAGAAAAAAGGAAAGAAATTAATAAGTGTCATCATTCCTAATGTTACATTACAAAATTAAATCATGTATGTCAATAAAACTTTAACCACTCCCACCTTAAAATTGAAAACTTTATTTGCATTAGAGCCCAAAAAGCACATACCGATATGATATTTTTCATCCAATTCCACAGGAAATATAAAATTAGCAGTCATAAATCACACTCATAAAAGTTTATTCAAGGAATATTAGCAAACATAATGAGTGAGAATAGACTAAAAAACTTTCATCAATACAAAGCTGGATTGCAATTTGATTTAATAAGTAAAATGTAATAGCCTAATAGATAGTCAATAAAACGAAATGCAGCTTTTCAACATAGACTAATGAGAATTAGGGGCTGTGAAGAGGAAAAAAGTTACTACACTTACAAATATATCTTCTTTTGTGCATTTTAACAAACATCTAATGTGCAACGTTCCATGTCTTCTCTACATATCCAAAATCCAAAAAGTTCATGTTTCTTTCTGCAATTTTCCTGAGAACTAACATAGGAAATCAATCTATAACAATTAAAAATATTCTGCAATCTGAGGCCTTCCTAATCCGAACCGGTTGACTCTAACACACCAACATTCATTTTGAAACATAATCTTACCAATGCTACTCTGTAATACTCCATATTTATCCAAACAAAATATTCAAGCGATCAGTTCTACATTAATCGACACAAAATAAAACTCAAACTGATACATCAAAATATGACCTTAAGTTCAAATAAGAATAACTCAAACATCAAATAAAACCTCACCTTTTGCTTGGTAAGCTATTAGGAATCATGGTTTAAATTTGATGTTGTGCTCTTAATGTATATGTGTATCAGTAGCTGAATTGTAAAGTCCTTAATGAAAGAAATATATACAAGGACTTATAATAGAGAAGATCAAATATATTAAGATGATCTAAGTTGTATTGAATATCTATCAGATCTAAGCATATTTGTAAAGTGTTGTAAAGTCCTTTATTGAAGGTGATGTACAAAGGACTTAGAATAGAAAAGATCAAACTTGTTAGGTTGATCTTGTGTGCTGATCGTAGAATACTGCCATAATCCCAGTAAAGGATCGTAGAGTAATCAGCCAACTTCGCAGAGTCAAAGTATGTCATCTCAAGTTTTGCCATACGGACGTAGAGCTTCCTCGGCAGGTCGTAGAGCTTCCTCGACAGGTCGTAGAGCTTCCTCGGCAGGATGTAGAGCTTCCTCGGTAGGTCGTAGAGCTCTCTCGGCAGAACGTAGAGCTCTCTCTCGGCAGAACGTAGGGCTGTCTTTGCATATCAAGACAAACTCTCAGAATCATAGAGTAGTCTCTGCCAGTACTCACAGACTAAATCAGCACCTTTGAAGAAGAACATAAAGGCAAAGCATTGATGCTGTTTAAGAATGATCAAAATAAAGTATGAAGATTACAGCGAACGTCTGCAGACATCAAACGACTGTAGAGCTGCAACTCTACAAACACACTGGCGACACTACGACTAGCAAGATCGTAGAGTCAACACGTTAGATGAGCAACTCAAATCTGGAATGAATATTCTAAGTTTCCCATAACGATTAAACAGTAGAATGACCTGCCCAAGATAGTTGCTGAATATTAAACAAATCAGTGGAGAGCAAACAGCTACAGTCTGCAGATATTCAGAGCACTATCCCTACCACTATCTTGGTACATGCTAATGGAAGCTGACTCACCCCACTACTGCAGTCAACAAGGAATAAACTATTCCTAAGCTCAGCAACACATCTCAACGGAAAGGATTAGATGCACCGGCCACATTTCAACGGAAATTTTTTTCAGAAGCATCTACATAAGGCAGACGGATTGAAGTTTCAGATTAAGCAAGTATAATGAAAAGAAGATAATATCTGAAACATCATCATTCTACAATCCGAAGGGAAACATCTTGCTTCGCTGCTGAGTTTATCAAACCATATGCTTCAAGCAACTCAGTAGCAACAAAACAATCACTCTCTATCAAGTGAAAGGGTCAACAGGTGACCAACCTAAGTCAAGTCTGTTGGACTTGCTGAGTACCAAAGGGTACAAGAGATTCTAAGGCTGCTGGTCTTAGTTTATAGAGTTCCAAGACTGCTGACTTTGAAAAGTACATTGTGTACTGGAGTTCTAAGACTGCGGGTCTTGAAGGAATCTTTGTGATTCAGTTGTAACGATATCCTTAGTGGATTTGCTACTCGAGGAGTAGAACAGTGGAGTAGGAGTCTTGTGTGCTCCGAACCACTTAAAGCCTTGTCTCTATCTCTTTGCACTTCTTAACTGCCATAACTGCTATAATTGTTTTATCACTATATCCTCTACTACCGTTCTATTTCTAAAAGGGGTTTTTATAAATCATATTCCGCTGTGCTTAGTTATTAACTAAACTGTTAAGTCATTCTTTTGAAAGCTGAAATAAGGAAAAGTTTTAAAAGAATCTATTTAACCCCCCTTCTAGATATCTTTTGTGCCTCTGGAAACTAATAATTGGTATCAAAGCAGGTTCTCTTATCTAAAGCTTAACCCGTTTGAGTAGATCAATGGCACAAACCAGAAATGGATATGAGCTAGGTGGAGGAAATAAATCACCCATATGCAACAAAGATAAATTTACCAACTGGAAAGTTCGCATACATGCATATATGGATGCCATTGATGAGGATCTATTTGATGCTGTCATCAGTGGGCCTTATGTACCAACCAAGCTAACGTCAACTGCTGAAGATCCAAATAAAGTCTCAATCAAACTAAAGAAAGATTGGACTGATGCAGAGAAGAAAATAGTTCAGTTAGACAAAAGAGCCAAAAATATTTTGTTCATGGCTCTAGAAGATGAGTTATTTGAAAATGTGGTCAACTGTATAACAGCTAAGGAAGTATGGGATGCACTGCTGATCATGAATGAAGGAACAAAAGAAGTCAGAGAAAACAAGCAGTCCTTGCTCACTCAGCAGTATGAAATGTTCACTCACATCTCAGGAGAAAACATCACTTCCACGTATGAAAGATTCAACGTACTACTCAACTCTCTTCGAGCATATGATAAGACCTATCCAAATAAAGATCTCATCATCAAGTCCATGAAAGCACTGCCAAGCAAATGGGATGCCAAAACCACTGCCATTAGAGAGTCAAAGAATCTTCATGAAATGACTGTTCAGATGTTATATGGCAATCTTCTTACTTATGAACTGGAGCTGACCCAACGAGCAGAAACTTTGTCAGAAGGAAAGAAGAAAGAAAAAGGAATTGCTCTAAAGGCATCTACTTCAAAGACAACTGACTCAGATGATGATGAAGATGATGAACTCAATGATGAAAGAGTTTCTATGCTAGTCAGACACTTCAAAAGAATTATAAGCAGAAACAGCAGACAAAGGAAGCTCAGCAGCAGCTCTAAAGAACAAGTTAATGACTTATGCTACAATTGCAAATAACCAGGTCATTTCATTGTAAACTGTCCTAAGCCTCCAAGAAATGATCTAAAGAAGGACAAGAAAAAGTCAGAATTCAAAGGCCACTATAAGGCCAAGAAGAAAGAAAGAGGCTTCGTCGCTGAAAGTTCATGGAGTGATTCTTATAACGACTCAAGCCCTGAATCAGGTGAAGATGAAGAACCACAAAAAACCAACCTATGCTTAATGGCTAAAGAAGGCAAAAGCAAGAAAGAGTTCAACGTGGATGAGGTATTTGACTTCTACTCTCCTGATTTAACTATTGATGATCTTAGAGAAGGAATGCATGACTCTATGATAGAACTGCATAAATATATGAAACTGTTTAAAATTCTATCAAAGGATCATTCTCTTCTTCAAGAGGAAAAAGAGAAAGCAGTCGTAGAGTTGGAAACTGCTCTACGAACTGCTAACTCTTGTACCAGTCTTGAGGCTGAGAATATTAACTTAAGACGGATAAATGAGCTTAGCACTCAAAAAGAGTTAATTCTAGTTTCCAATATTCAGGAACTAGAAAAGATAATTTCCTCATGGAATAAGTCTTCTCTGTCTATAGATACCATGATCTCTAGCCAAAGATCAGTGGCTAACAGATCAGGATTAGGTTTCTGCAATCCTCCTTCAGAAATCTCTGTGGTTAAACCTATGGAAACAAATGATAACAGTTCTCCTAAATTTAATAAGGGAATTGTGTTTGTTAAATCCTCACAGACTGTTAATACAATTCATTCAAATTCTGCAAACCAAGGTATTGGATCCCACACAAATTTAGGATTCAAGAAAGCAAAGAGTAAGTCAATTTCTGCATTCAAGCTGCGAAGGATCATAGAGCATGTCAAAACTCTCTTTACGAACCAACCTGGCAAGAATCGTAGAGTTAACTTCCACTCTATGAAAACTGTGAATCCTAGAAGTGTAAGAAAGCAGAAGGAAGTTAAGCCAAAAGGAAAAGTTGTGAGTTATTACCATCCACGTATGTCTAAGACAAAAAGGAATCCACACTCACACACAAGCATGTATTATATTCAATGTTACACCTGTCATAAATATGGTCATAAAGCAGCAGAATGTTACTTCAATTATTTCTATCTTGTACTACACAGACCCAAAATCAAGTAGATTTGGGTTCCCAAGGCTACTAATGAATCTGGACCCAAGCAATTTTAGGTTCCAAAATGAAAGCTAATCCTTTCTGCAGGTACAAAGCTCCACTGAGTCAACATGGTACCTTGATAGTGGATGCTCAAGACATATGACAGGCAACAAGGTTCTCTCGTCAAACTTTGAAGAAAAAGATGGTCCTGCAGTCATCTTTGGTGATAACAATTCTGAAAAGACAAGAGGATATGGTTCTGCTGGGAATGGTGTTGTGTCTTTCAGCAAAGTGGCATACGTTGAAGGACTGAGGCACAATCTTCTCAGCATTAGCCAACTATATGATAAAAATCATCAAGTCACCTTTCTCAACAATCAATGTCAAGTCAAGGACTTGAAGACCAACTCATTGAAGCTGATGGGAACCAGAGAAGGAAATGTCTACACTGTCAACCTTGTTGAGTTAAGACCTGATGAAGCAGTATCTTTTCTTGCCAAAGCCTCTGAAGATCAGTGTTGGCTATGGCATAGGAGGTTGTCTCATTTAAACTTCAAAAGCATGTCAAGACTGGCCTCCAATTACCTAGTAGCAGGACTGCCAAAGCTCAACTTCATCAAAGAAAAACCTTGCAAAACATGTCAGTTTGGAAAGCAAACAAAGAGCTCATTCAAAAGCAAAGCAATCAACTCAAATGATAAGCCCCTTATGTTACTCCATATGGATCTCTTTGGGCCTATCCCAACTACAAGCCTTGGTGGGAAGAAATACTCTATGGTGGTAGTGGATGACTATACTAGATTCACATGGGTATTCTTTCTGAGCTCTAAAGATGAAACCAGCTCTCACCTTATCAAGCTGTTCAAACTTGTCATGAATGAGAAAGAGGAAAATATCAAGGCTATCAGGAGTGATCATGGAAGAGAATTTGATTTCACTGAGGTAGAACTTTACTGTGAAGAGAATGACATCAATCACAACTTCTCAGCCCCAAGAACTCCACAACAAAATGGAGTAGCTGAAAGGAAGAATAGGACATTGATTGAAGCAGGGAGAACACTACTGGCAGCTGCTCAACTTCCTGAGTATTTTTGGGCAGAAGCAGTCAGCACTGCATGCTACACTCAGAACATGTCTCTCATTCACTCCCTCCTCAAGAAGACTCCCTACGAATTATGGAAAGGAAGGAAACCAAACATCAGTTACTTTCGTGCCTTTGGTTGTTTATGCTACATCCTTAACAATGGCAAGAAGTATCTGACCAAATTCCAACCTAAGTCAGATGAAGGAATCTTCCTCGGTTATGCTATGGACAACAAGGCCTATAGAGTATTCAACAAGGAATCATTAAGTGTTGAAGTCTCTATTCATATCACATTTGATGAGTCAGAATCAAAGAAGAAAACTTTTTCACTCAACGATCCAACAGAGATGAACTCTACGCTCACAGAGTCCAAAATCGTAGAGTTAGACATTACGATCGTCGAGCCAGAAGCAGAAAGCACAAAGCAAGAAGAAGCAAACGTAGAGCTCACTATGCTAGACGATGAGACTCTACGACCTGAACCAGAAATTAACCTGGAAGAACTCAGACAAGAAGGCACCAGAACTGATATTCCAAGAAGGAGAAAATGGACAAAAGATCACACTGAAGATCTGATAATTGGAGATCCTAATGCAAGAGTTAGGACAAGATTAACAACTCAAAATGAATGCATCTACCTAAGCTTTCTATCTCAAACAGAGCCCAAAAAGGTAGAAGAAGCATTAGGAGATTCAAGCTGGATAGAGGCCATGTAAGAGGAGCTCAACCAGTTTGAAAGAAGCAAAGTCTGGAGATTAGTTGAAAGGCCAAAACAACATCCAGTCATTGACACCAAGTGGGTTTTCAAAAACAAGATGGATGAAGATGGTGTTATCACAAGGAACAAAGCAAGACTGGTAGCTAAAGGTTACTCACAAGAAAAAGGGATTGACTATGATGAAACCTTTGCTCCAGTTGCAAGATTGGAATCAATCAGAATCTTTCTTGCCCATGCAGCCCACATGAGATTTAAAGTCTTCCAAATGGATGTCAAGAGTGTTTTCCTCAATGTAGAACTTCAAGAAGAAGTCTATGTGGAACTTCAAGAAGAAGTCTATGTGGAACTGATGAGTGTGTTTTATATACACAAATTGGGTACTTTTAGCCTTAATAATTTGTAAGTCTTTAGCTATTTCGTTTGGTTTTATGTGTTTTCATTTTATTGTTGTGTAATGTAGTTTTGTATTACTTTTATATGTATTTGTATGCTTTTATGTGTTTTTACTTTGTTTCGTAGGTATTGAAATAAAAACCATTCGGATCAATGCATTTTCGGCGTGAATTTGGCATTTCAGTTGCTTGTTTCTCAATTTCACCCATGATGAAATCCGAATCTTTCAAAACTCAAAGAACGAAAGTTGTATATTTTGATCTTAGCTTTCCAGAACATCCGGAATCATCCAATTTGAAGTTTGTATGAGAGAGTTGTGATCATTTTACCGTCGGATTTTGCATGCATTTTACGTAGCAGCTGCTTCGGGCTCAATTTGAGCCTTGCTCCGATCTGTATCTCGACGAGCTCCAGTTATGGAAGTTGTAGAACTACTTCTTAGATTTTCATATCCTACTTAATTGCCTTAATTCGAGTTCGGACGAAGAAGTTATGGCCATTTTCTCAACAGACGTCAGAGCTGGAAAATGCAGCAGAAGAACTGCCCGGCGCAGCTGCGCCCATTCCTAGTACAATCCCAGCGCAGCTGCGCCCTTCTGCAGAATCAGTGGATTTGGGCGGCGCAGCTGCGCCCGGACGCAAGCCAAAGTCGGCGTAGCTGTGCCCGGCATCCAGGGAGTTCAGTATTCAACGCATCCTTGCGCGCAGCTGCGCCCGATTCGCCAGATTTCGCGATTTCAGCTAATTTTTGGTCAAAATTCGTGGGCTAAGCTAGGTTTTTGCTTAAGGAACTATAAATACATTATGTAGCCTCCATTTTTATGAGTTCTAGACCCCAAAAATCAGATTCAAGAGAGGGGGGAGCTACCAAATTCATCACCAAGGAGGGCCAAAGTGCTACAAATCAAGCTATATCAAGCAAAGGCCAAGGAGTTAAAACATCAAGGATTGCAAAATCAAGGAGGAAAAGCTAGAGATCATCATCAACCCAACAAGCAACATCTGAATATCCATCAAAAATTGGTTTTATCTCTAATTTCCTTTCTAATTTGTAATCCAACATGATGTATAATTTGAATATGATGTTATTTGTAGCTACCATGAACTAGATTTTTATTCTAAGATTTCAATGGAACCCAACACCTAGTTTGAATCAAATTATCTCTCTTTGATATTAGTTATCATTTTAGAATTGGATATCATAATTTGTGCTTCATGTATTAATTACCTTGATCATCAATTAATGTGATAATCTACATGGAATTGAGAAAGGAAATATAGATTGAGATCTGATTATGCTAGCATGTGTTCATGAATTCTGCATGTGATGGAATTTAAGATTCGTGCCTAGGATAGAGATATACCGAAGCACCATATATGGCCAATTGAGAACTTATGCTTCAACCCTTTTGATTATAATTCACATAGAGATATAGTGCGCTAGTCATCTAGGATGTTCACATTCATTCTATCAATTGTGGATTTAGTGTGATACGAATATGGTGCATCGAGAGGTGGTCATATTTTACATTCGTATTCTCGACCAACATTCTAACGTAATAACTTGCGAATTGAATGTCTAACATGATTTATAATGAAAGTTTAATTGATTGATCACCTATATGAAATTAAAAAGTGGATTATAGTGTTGAGACTTAGTTTTGATATCATACGAAAGTTCGAGATTCTTGTGGGTGGTGCATAAGATTATGTGGCGTGTGTCTTATTTATTGTCCTCAAGAATGGATGACTTGCTAGTATTTGGGATAAAGATATACCTAAATGCCGTGTGTAATCATTATGAGATTACAAACTTAATGACTCCCTACACGGAGGTTCATTCGTTTGATGGGTAGATTGACTAAGATTATGTGGCGTGTGTCTTGTTGATTATTCATGGAATTGAATGGATTGTTAGCATGTAGGATAAACATATACCTATGTGTCGTGTATAGGTGATTTTCATATGACCATACACCAAGGCTTATGAATAAGGTGAAATTCTCGGTTAACAATTCTTGTGAATTAACTAGTTGAAAATGAGAGATAAGAGATTTAAATGAAGTGTTGGGGGAAATTGTAATCTTAGACTTGTTAATACTAGATTTTCATTATCTTAAAGCTTTCTATAGTTCTTAGATTATTTGTTATCGTTATTAATGCAAAACAACAAAAACAATTGTCATTTGTTTAAATAAGATTGAAATGATAAAAGGTTAATACTTGGTAAACATTAGAAACAATTCCTCGTGGGATCGATACTTTACTTACTCTTTATTACTTGTTGACCGCGTATACTTGCGCGTATTTTTCGGTTGCGAAATCGACCAACAAGAACAACCTCCAAGTTTTGTCAATCCAACTCTTTCTGATTACGTTTATAGATTAGACAAAGCATTGTATGGATTAAAACAAGCACCTAGAGCATGGTATGAAACACTCACTAACTTTCTCACTGAAAAAGGATTCACTAGAGGTAGAGTAGATACCACGTTATTCCTAAGGAAATATAAGGATAAATCACTTTTAGTTCAAATCTATGTGGATGATATTATATTTGGTTCTACTGATGAAAAATTGTGTGAAAGGTTTTCCAAGCTAATGCAAAGCAAGTTCGAAATGAGCATGATGGGAGAACTGAATTTCTTCCTTGGACTTCAAGTGAAGCAAACTGATGAAGGTATATTCATCAGCCAAGCCAAATACATTAAAGACCTATTAAAGAAGTATGGCATGGAGTCAGCCTCCATCATGAAAACTCCCATGGCACCTACAACCAAGCTTGACAAAGATGAGAAAGGTAAAAGTATTGATATTACTCAATACAGAGGAATGATTGGATCTCTCCTATACCTAACTGCTAGTAGACCAGATATCATGTTTGCCACTTGTATTTGTGCTAGATTTCAAGCTAATCCTAAGGAGTCTCATTTATTGGCTGTAAAAAGGATTTTCAGGTATCTTAAAGGTACTCCAAATTTGGGACTTTGGTATCCCAAGGAGTCACCCTTTGAGTTAATGGGATATTCAGATGCTGACTATGCAGGATGTAAGATAGACAGGGAAAGCACAAGTGGTACATGTCAATTTCTTGGAAATAGACTTATCTCCTGGTTTAGCAAAAAGCAAAACTAAGTTTCAACCTCTACTGCAAACGCTGAATATATTGCTGCAGGCAGTTGCTGTGCACAAATCCTATGGATGAAAAATCAGTTAGCTGACTATGGTTTTTAGTTTAAATCTATCCCTGTTCATTGTGATAATACTAGTGCAATTGCTATAACTCATAATCTTGTCATGCATTCAAGAACCAAGCACATAGATATAAGATATCATTTTATTAGAGATCATGTGCAAAATGGAAATATATCATTACACTATATTCTTACTGAAAATCAGCTTGCTGATGTATTTACAAAACCCCTAGATGAGTCTAGTTTCAACATGCTAATAAGTGAACTTGGAATGCTAAATCTACATCCATATTATTATGCTTTGAAATCTACTAACTCTGTCGAAAGAAAGTTCGTAAAGTGACGTCAGAAATCGTCAAGTGAAAATTAGAAAAACGTAGAGCTCGAAGGAAGTCAAGCTGCCGAGACTTACTCTACGATTGTTGAGTAAGATGGAAATCGTAGAGTAGAAAAGACTCAAAAATGAAACGTAGAACTCAGAATGAGCTAAGGGCAAAACAGTCTTTTCCGTCGGCCTAATACGTGCACCAGACATGTAGCCAACACAACAGAACAAGAGGAAAGTTTTTCACTAACTCATTTCAAATTGTTCATTTCATCTGAAAACTTTCCCTCTCCCTCTTCGCTGAAACCCTAGTTCTCTGTTTCAATCAAACTCTGAGCAAATTTCGTCCATGTGCAGCAAAATCAAAGAGACTTTCAAATGACATTCTCTCTAGTCATATCAGGCAACTCTCTTGACTTTGAAAATTTTGCCACAACTGAGACGAAGTACAAGAGAATCATCTCTCTGCTACAGCGATCAGGACTCTACGAAGCCCTTGACACCGACACTCGAGTATATCCAGAATTGGTGAGGGAATTCTACTCAAATGGGATTTTTGGGGATGGAATCATATCCACAAAGGTCAAAGGGGTTTCGCTACAGCTAAGTGCTTCAGAAATCAATGTAGCCCTAGGATTCAACAATGACGGGCTTATAACTCTCCAGTTCATCAACACCGAAGAAGGGCTGAAGCGAATGCACTATGAGAACAGCCCAAAGCTAAAGGGATTATAGAAAAAGGAATATCGTCAAAAGTATGAATTTCTTGTCGATATTGTTGGTAAATGCATTCTGTGCAAAGATTCAACTCATGATTCCGTCAACGACAATCAGCTTAGAATCATGACTGCAATTGTGAAGAAGATCCAACTGAACTATGGTGCCCTTATCTTAGAATGGATTGGAAACTGGGTGTTAAATGATGGAAAGATCAAAGGGACAAGGAAGATGTTTTATGGCAGGTTCATAAGCATTATTCTTCAAAAAGCACTAGGAGATCGAATTGGGGATGATGAAGGAGAAGCTATAAATTTCCACAAAAGGATCACTCAAAAGTTATTTGTGAACTGGAAAAGAAATCCAGCTGGGAATTTGAAATCAGCTCAGACAGAAGACAGTGAGAAGACTCAAAGTGAAGTCAGAAAGCCCTCCATGAAATATATGTCTGTGGTAGTAGAAGAAACTTATGTGGTAGATTAGGAGGTGCCGGCTCTAACCAGAAAGAGCAAAGGGAAAAAGAAGGTGGTGTCCCAAACTGAAGAGGAACCTCAAGGGTCATCAAATGAAGGACCTACATCTTCTGTTGCTCAATCAACGCCTTCTCTATCCTCTGAAGCAGAGAAGAAGAAGAGAAAACAAGTGAAAGAAGCTTCTAGAGAAAGACCACCGAGTTTAAAGGTGTATCATAAGAAGGGAAAACGCAACTCTAAGCAAAGCCTCCCTATGATCGCTGAGAATCCTCACTCTACGAACGTAGAGTTAAGAACTGAAGAAGTTGCTGAAGATGCTGGTTAGCCTGACTCTATGGCCATTATTGCTGAACAATTGGCTGGGAAGGTTGCTGAACCCGAGCCAAAGAAAATGAAGAAGAAGCTGATGACTTTAGCTCAAAAAGAGCTTAATGAAGCAATGCTAAGGATCAAAGAAGAAGAAATGAGACTGGAAAATCAAACTTTCGCTCCAACAGAGAGGGAACAACAAGAAGCTGATGAACAGAGAGGTGCTCATGTTGAGGGGGAGACATTTTGATGTTCCTGAACCTGTCACTGCTCAGATTGAGGGGGAGAAATCTTAAGATCACTATGGAGATCTATCAATCCGTGAAGAAATTAGTTCTCCTGCTGAGAAGGATGAAGGGAATGTGGAGATCAGTGATGAAAGGGAAGAAGAGGAAGAGACAATGGCTGAACAGGATGAGGCTGTGGAGATCAGTGATGGATCAAATGATGAAGACAAGGATGAAAGCCTAGAAATCATTGCTGAAGGCAGAAATGGAGAGAGGCATTTCATCTATAACTGCCTATTTGCCTACTTACCAAGGATGTCATTTCATCAAGCACTAATCCTCAATTCTTGGGATCACATGTTCTGGGCCTTCAAGACCTACCCAGCCATTCCAGTGCTTACCCAAGAGTTCCCTAGCATTGGCTCCTTTGCTCAGAAACTGTTGACTAACCATTCATTCCACGTTAACGAGCAAAAGGTATACTCCGTTCCTTCATCATTTAAGTTAAATCACTCTCCAGTGTCATATTACTATCGCTTTGATGAGATACCAAGATGGAATGAGGTCATCTTTAACCCAAGGAGTCCACTTCCAGTTACAGGGTCTCAAAACTCTATCTCTGATGAACCAGATGCCCAACCATCTCCAGTCATAGAGTCCCTAAACTCTATGACTGATGCCCAACTCACCCTAACCCAAAACGTAGAGACAACTCACACTACGATCGACTCTACGATCGTAGAATGTGATGACCCTACAAATGATAATCGAACTGCCTCCTCTCCTACACTTCAAACAACTGCCCCAACCATTCCTGCTGATATTCTATCCTCCTCCCATAATGAATACTTTGACCTGGCCATTACTTTGGCAAATCTCCAAGAAAGTAACAAGGAAGAATCTCCACATGAGATCAAGCAAATTCTTGAGCGTGTCAAACTTATCCCCACAACAGATGAATTGACTGATATCACAGTTGGTATGGCTAAAGATATGGAAGAAAATCTTGAAGCAAATTCTCTTGCCCTCCATAGAAGATTCAATGAGCTTGTTGATGCTGCTAATGCTCACACCAACAATCTTGGTACTGAATTGACCAAAAGTTTAAGGGAAATCATCAAAGAATTAATGAACGACATTGACAGAAGGGACAAATTCTATCAGAAGGAAATTGCTGATCACAAATTTGCAGTTCTCTCCCTTCAGGAGTCCCAGACAACTCAAAACAAGCTAGTAACTGAGAAATTCTTTGATTTGAGCACCTCCATCAACAACTTCCAGCGCTATCCCTCCAACAGATAGAAAGGACTGACAATGCTCTCGCCCTTATGCACCAGCAAAGAGAGAGGACTGAAGCTCAATTCGTAGAACAAAAAGCTGACAACACTCAATCTCGATCTCAAATGCAAGAATTGGTGCGAGGTATTAAGCAGCTCTCCCAAGAGGTTCGAAGGTTAGATGCTGACATAAAGGGGGAGAAAACAAAAGGCAAAGAAAAGGGGAATCAAGCAGCAGCAGGGGAAGAGAGAAACCATGGCAACCAAGGCAGTCTAGGCAGTCTGAATCATCAAATCCAACAGAAGAGGAGCCCATAAATGCCATTCCCATAAGAAGTGAAGTCCCTGGATCCTACAGAAGAATGCCTGATGTAACTCCAACAGGAGTTCACATACCATCAGGTAATCCTGCAGTGTTAAATCGACACTTGCATGGGACTCACCCCTATGGTGAAGGAGGAAGTCATATGCCCTCTTCTGGCCTCAGTCAAGAGCAGATTGAAGAATTCCAACGGATGACTGAGGAAGGCAGGGAAAACTACAGAAGAAGAGTTGCATATGAAAGAGCCAATCCTCCAAGGACCAAGAGAGGAGCAAGAGGAAGGAGAAACTAAGGTTTGAAATCTTTTATAATTTTCCCTTTCTCTTTATTGATGAAACTGCCATATAATGTAATATTTATTTAATCATCAATAAAATTCATGATTTCATCTAGAAATACAGCTGCTCATTGTACTATAAGGCATGTTTATTTTTATAAGCATCTGCATTAGAACTGATGATATGATTCAACTACTGGTTATGTCAACATCAAATAGGGGGAGATTGTTAGGAATCATGGTTTAAATTTGATGTTGTGCTCTTAATGCATATGTGTATCAGTAGCTAAATTGTAAAGTCCTTAATGAAATAAATATGTACAAGGACTTAGAATAGAGAAGATCAAATGTATTAGGATGATCTAAGCTGTATTGAATATCTATCAGATCTAAGCATATTTGTAAGGTGTTGTAAAGTCCTTTATTGAAGGTGATGTACAAAGGACTTAGAATAGAAAAGATCAAACTTGTTAGGTTGATCTTATGTGCTGATCGTAGAATACTACCATAATCCTAGTAAAGGATCGTAGAGTAATCAGCCAACTTCGCAGAGTCAAAGTATGCCATCTCAAGTTTTGCCATACGGACGTAGAGCTTCCTCGGCAGGTTGTAGAGCTTCCTCGACAGGACGTAGAGCTTCCTCGGCAGGTCGTAGAGCTTCCTCGGCAGGACGTAGAGCTTCCTCGGCAGGTCGTAGAGCTCTCTCGGCAGAACGTAGAGCTCTCTCTCGGCAAAACGTAGGGCTGTCTCTGCATCTCAAGACAAACTCTCAGAATCATAGAGTAGTCTCTGCCAGTACTCATAGACTAAATCAACACCTCTGAAGAAGAACATAAAGGCAAAGTATTGATGCTATTTTAGATTGATCAAAATAAAGTATGAAGATCACAGTGAACGTCTACAGGCATCAAACGACTGTAGAGCTACAACTCTACAAACACACTGGCGACACTACGACTAGCAAGATCGTAGAGTCAACACGTCAGACGAGCAACTCAGATCTGGACTGAATATTCTAAGTTGCCCATAACGATTAAACAGTAGAATGACCAGCCTAAGACAGTTGCTGAATATTAAATAAATCAGTGGGGAGCAAACAACTATAGTCTGCAAATATTCAGAGCACTATTCCTACCACTATCTTGGTACAGGCTAATGGAAGCTAACTCACCCCACTACTGCAGTCAACAAGGAATAAACTATTCCTAAGCTCAGTAACACATCTCAATGGAAGGATTAGATGCAACGACCACATTTCAACGGAAAGATTTTTCAGAAGCATCTACATAAGGCAGACGGATTGAAGTTTCAGATTAAGCAAGTACAATGAAAAGAAGATAATATCTAAAACATCATCATTCTACAATCCGAAGGGAAACATCTTGCTTCGCTGCTGAGTTTATCAAACCATATGCTTCAAGCAACTCAGTAGCAACAAAACAATTACTCTTTATCAAGTGAAAGGGTCAACAGGTGACCAACATAAGTCAAGTCTGCTGGACTTGCTGAGTACCAAAGGGTACAAGAGATTCTAAGGCTGCTGGTCTTAGTTTACAGAGTTCCAAGGCTGCTGGCTTTGAAGAGTACGTTGTGTACTAGAGTTCCAAGACTGCGGGTTTAGAAGGAATCTTTGTGATTCAGTTGTAACGATATCCTTAGTGGATTTGCTACTCGAGGAGTAGAACAGTAGAGTAGGAGTCTTGTGTGCTCCGAACCACTTAATGCCCTGTCTTTATCTCTTTGCACTTCTTAACTGCCATAACTGCTATAACTGTTTTATCACTATATCCTCTACTACCGTTCTATTTCTAAAAGGGGTTTTTATAAATCATATTCCGCTATGCTTAGTTATTAACTAAACTGTTAAGTCATTCTTTTGAAAGCTGAAATAAGGAAAAGTTTTAAAAGAATCTATTTAACCCCCCTTCTAGATATCCTTTGTGCCTCTGGAAACTAACATAAGCTTCAACTTCTCAGCAATTGATATCTTAAGAGGCCGAAACCCTAACCTCTGTTCCCTTGACTTACTGAGACCAAGATCCTCAATAACTACCCCAAATACATCTCTTGGAAAAAGATCCATAGGAGCAAATCCTTGACAAACCTTCGCCAACTTGGCTCTAGCATATTTAGGGAGTATAAGTAGAATTTTGTTCTCGCTCAGCTCTCAACTCGAACGGTTCAATAACATCAACACTAGTGACTGAATCTATAAACATTGTCTCCTCGCCGTTTTAGGAAGAAAGATTCATTAGCCCTGCCCCTGCCACATTATAATGAGTCTTCTAAACAAAAATAATCAATTACCCTGTTTATGCTTTATGACAAAATCTAATCCCAATGAGGGTCACTTCACTTCCATTCAAGCATGACTTTTCCATTACAGAGGATGTGCAAATAATTTCTATTTACATCAAAGAGTACAAAATACCAACTTTGCACACCCACCGGATTGCAACAACACAAATTATTCACTGTTAAGTCACAAAAATCAGGAACTATTATAACACAATACTTTTTTAAGTCACAAAAATTCATTGCATTTCATATATTCCAAAATATACATCATTTGGATAATTAAACATGAAGCTCATATTCACTTTAGCAATCATTGTAATCATGCTAAAACCTTTTAAAAATAAAACCAAAAAGAAAAAAAAGTTTAATGTACTATCTTTATAACTCTTAAGATTTTAAAAACAGATTTTCATATTGAAGTCCCAAGGATTTACAATCTTAATTAAGCATTAATACTACTTCGGTTCAAATTAGTCCCAAGGATTTTTTAAATGCACAAGCAGCACAAGCATTTTTACTTTTTTTAGAACAAATAAAATAATTATCATAAACAAACCCCACAGAATGGAATAATAAAAAAAAGATACCTTGGCCAGAAAACCCTAGAGATTGGCGAACAAACCTGCACAGAGGACAGAGATATAGGTAGCCATAGAACCCAATTCAACCATCAGTCCATATAATGAACAATATGAACAAAAGACCACTTGAACTGCTGGCCCACTTGAACAAAAGACCAAAAAAATAAAAAATCAAGGAAAATCAATTTCTCCAAACCAACTCACCCGCCGGAAATTTAGGCAGATGAAAATCTAAAAAATCCAACAGACAAATTAAGTGAAGTAGCGAACCCTAAGCAAATTAATTAGGGAAAAACACAAATTGAAACTTTGAAATTAAACCCTAAAAAGTAAGGATGAAAGAACTTACAAATTAAGCCCTAGATTGAAGTTGTCGCTGGCAGATTTCTTTGCCCTAGGCCAGGGAGAGGAGAGGCCGAAAAGACAGCTGAGAGGAGGCCAGGGACGGGGAAGAAAAGAGGGAGGCCAGGGATGACGAAGAGAGGGGAAGAAGAAAGGGGAAGGAGGGAAGAAGAGAGTTGTGCGTGAAGGAATGATGGAAAGGGAGAAAATGACTGTGTAGGTAATATAATTTGGGCGGGATTTGCGTGTGTGAGAGATGGATGTGAGCCATTAGATTAAAATTGAAAGATTTTAACCGTTGTTGTGCTTTGTCAAATGAAAAATTCTTTTTCAAAATGAGTCATGTTTTATTATATATATATATATATATATATGTTAGCCATGGCTTCACTTTAACTTCTTTTTCTTGAGTTCTTCATTTCCTATAATATAAATCAACTCTAAATCTCTCTATAATAAAAAGACTCTAATTTTAGCCTCGATAAGGTTTGCATTCGTCATAATTAATTTAGAAAGGGGGTTGAATATACTTTTTAGAAAATCTACCCTTTTAAAAAATTTACTCTAATTCCCTAAGAAAATTTGTTAAAATATTTATGAATATTGTTGCAAATTAATTAAAGAGGTATGGATAGAGGAAACAAACAGAAAGCACGACGATATATCTTGGTTCGCGATATATATCTCTATCAGATATATACACCTACTCCAGTCCCCAAACTCTTCTATAAGATTTGAGATTTTTCCATTAGTAAAAACTTAATTCTTTATGTAGGTAGAGAAACTTTTACACCAATTTATTTTTGTCTTAGGACTACTCTACCCTAATATCCTTCAAGAAAAGCATATTCCCTTTCTAAAGTACTGATATTCCTTCTTCGGCTAGTCTTGGAACTTGATGTCTTTTCTCTTCCTCACTCACTTAGAAACCCAACTCTTTGGCCTTTCTAAAGTTTTGATCTTGGAACAAGAATCACACAATTCTTTATACACTAGAAGAATACGTAGCTCTAACCCTTTATTTTAAAAGTTTGTTTGTCTTTATTAATGGTATTTACATAAGCAGATTGACAATGTTTAAGCACAAATATGTCAAATATATTAATTCAAAAGATATAGAATTATAACGGTGAAAGGTTAGTTTTTGCAAGTTTGATATATGACAATTAGACCAATTATCATAATAAATTTAAATAGTTTATAATTTAAGATCAATTTGGTTTATTGTTTATCACTCTAAAAAAGAAAGGACTATATACGAATCAATATTTTACACAAAAAAGACAATTTTCCTTGCAAGATATATATAGGATAAAGCCAATTATACTAAGAATAGAAGGTTTATCTAATCTTGAGGAATAAATTTTCTTGTATCAACTTTATGTGGGGGGACAATAGTTCACAAATTTAACAAGTTGATAGAGCCCAAATTCATTAAGAATAGATGGGTTATCAGAACTTAAGAAATTGATCACTTGTTTTTCACTTTCGATGAAAGGACAATGTATAAAATTTGGTCAATATATATAAGCTTTTAATTTAGTTCAAGTTATAAGGATATTGAATACAAAAAACAACTTGAATAAAAGTAAGCACAAATATATAAATGCAAGTGTAAGTACTTTGTGCTTTTAGTGTTTAATATGAATGAGTAAACATATATAATCACAATATTAAACAACTAATCAAGAAGTGAAAAACACAAGGAAATATATAATCAGGTGTATATAATTTGTGTATAAAAGTAATATATATATAGGCTATGTGTATATACACAGCTGTGTAGTACACAGTCGCCTATGGCGACTGTTTTATTGGGCTATAGCAACGGTTCAACCGTCGCCATAGATATTCTGGTCTATGGCGACGGTTGAACCGTTGCTATAGCCCAAAAAAACTGTCGCCATAGGCGACTGTGAACTACACAGCTGTGTATATACATTTTTTCCTATATATATATATATCAACGAATATCTTTTGCTTTTTGAAACTCACTTCTTTGAAACTGACTTTAGAATCTAGCATAGAGAATTTAGAGAGAGGTGAAAATGTATAAAATTTGGGCAATGTTTGCTTTGACTAGATTAAAGAAGAAATGAAATGAATAGGAGAGTTGTTTATAGGCAAACTTGGTAAGAACAAAGGGATTGGATTGATTTTGAAAAAGTGTGATCAAATGGCGCATCCTAGGAAAGTAAAGTGTATTTTTTAGACTAAAGTACAATTTACTTTGATTGAATGAGATTCTAGATATCAAAACAGGAAGTTGCTATTTGAACTCGAAGCAACTGACATTAATTCCTCCATATCTTTATCCTTAAGGAAGTCATGCTTTTGCCCTTTTGAGGACGTTCTAAACCCAACTCACGTACCACTTGAATCGGCGAACAACCGAACCCTTAGGACCTTCTTCAACCCTAGGATGTGATGAGTCAACATCGAGGTGCCAAACGACTCCGTCGATAAGAGCTCTTGGCAGTCATCAGCCTGTTATCCCCGGCGTACCTTTGATCCGTTGAGCGGGAGCCCTTACTCCTAAAATTTACATGTTAAAGATTTGTTGCACCCCAAACTTAAAAAGGTTTTTGGTTGAACCATGAAATTATTGTTTACATATTAAATTGCACCCTTCGACCTTTTATCCGGTCACTTTTGACCGATAACAATGGTTTCTCAAATTTTTATAGGATAAAATTGTCATTTCTTAAAAAAAGATAAATTTTAATAAGTTAAAAGGTAAAAAATTTAAAATAAATTATAATAATCCAAAATAAAGTAAATTCAAATCCTAACCCTAATCTTAAGGCCCCGTTCTTCCTAATTCATCTCCACCTTTAATCAGTATTTGGGACACCAAAGTAAACCATTTAACTCCACAATTGTAGTTACAAATCTGACGACAATTCTTGACGGGATCGTTGAGGGATGAGAAATTTAGCTTCAAGTTCTTGAATTTGCTTGATCTGTTTTACAATAACTTATGGTTTAGCTATATATACGATTGTCGCTCTATCCGATTAGAAGTACTGCAGAAGCGATCTCACGGTGCCAAAAAATCTAGATTTGACAATGTAGTTGCTCTGTTTTGGCGTGTAAAGGAGATCTGGTGGGTCATCGAAAAATGTATGGTATCCAAGAGCTTCAACCCGCATAGAATAGCGCAAAATTGAAGCTCAATATTGTTAGATAAAATAATTTTATGAGTGATAGAACTGGAAACGATAGTCGGTGTCCTTAAGGCTTAATTCGCTCCACTAATTGATGCAAAATGGTTCCAACGAATTTCCTCTAAGATACAATGAAATCGATGATATTCTTCAATTTTCACTATTGAAGAATATCATATGGACAACTCTATGAATTTATAGATTGTTGTTTACCAAGTATTGTATTCTGCAGTAATACAATAAGTTAGAAGATTTGCAGAAGAAGAAAGAATATGGAAATGAATGTATTTTCTGGAATGCTACATGTGCCCCTTATTTATAGTATTTGAATATATGTCATTTAGTAAGTTGCAACTATCTAAAATAAGGAAAAAACTTCCACTAACCGCTGTAGGTTTAGTTATTATTGCGGTTACAAACAGTTGCAACTTCTAGCATGTAACCAACACCAGCCGTTGTTCTAGAAAATAACTACCATTATTTTTGTTTTATCTATTATTACAACAACAGTTTCACTGGTTTATCACAGCAATATATAGGCCATTTCTATGGCACTTAATATGTATTTCCTTTTCTCTTTTCATCTTCATATATAAAATAAACCCACCCAAAATTTAATTAGAAATTTTGAAAATCATTAACAATCCCCCACCATTTTCAAAATATTTTGACTCTAAGAAATAAATTAATCCAGATCTTAACTAGTCCAGTGAAGTTAATGCATAGATGAAGATGTCGTTTAGACTTGAATCTTCAAATAGTGAAAACAAGTCAAAGTTAAACAAAAATGTGGTAGTATAAATTTTGAACCACAAATCCTATATGGTTAGCTGAACTTGTATCACACATTGAACTTCTTTTCATAGAACTGTCCAATTGTTTGATGACACATTTAATGCCCTTGTGTCTCTTATCTTATGTCATGAGTGCTCTAAAGTTAAGCCTTTGAACTCGACAGAAGCGACCTCACTTCACACTCATTAGGCAGACTTATCAAGTATGTCCCGCAATTAACATACCAAAGATATATTTTTTA
Organism: Aralia elata; assembly: GCA_034770075.1. NCBI lineage: Eukaryota > Viridiplantae > Streptophyta > Magnoliopsida > Apiales > Araliaceae > Aralia > Aralia elata. The sequence goes on from CM068388.1 coordinate 22,643,470, forward strand.
TAAGTATGTTAAAAACATTTAGTGCTTACCCTCTCCATATCATTACGGCTACCAAGTACCATTTACCTTGGGATGATTATTTTATTTTTATGGTGCTTGCAATCACAAACTAATAATGTACTTTAACTTATTTAACTCAAGACTTAAGGTTAGTAAGAGTTGAGTCAAGGTTCCATCATGGGTGAGTTTTTGTAATAGGCTTAAGACCCATCTCTTGTGTCGTTTTAACCACTAGCTCTCGAGCGAGCCCTTTGGTTAAAGGATTTACTAAGTTTTCGGCAGATCTAACAAATTCTATTGTGATTATACCATCACCAATTAACTGCCTCACATAGCTATGTCTTAATCCGATATGTCTCGATTTCCCGTTGTAGACTTTGTTATAGGCTTTAGCAAGTGTCGCCTCACTATCACACCTAATTGTTATAGGGGCCATAGGCTTAGGCCATAAAGGTATTTTTAATAATAGATTCCTTAGCCATTCCGCTTCTTGAACCCCGAAAGCTAATTCTACAAATTTAGATGCCATAGTAGACTTCGCAATATATACATGTTTGTTTCTTAGATCTCAAGAAATAGCACCCATCAAGAATGAATATCCAACCACTAGTAGACGAATAATCTTCATCTTGATTTGTTATCCAACTCGCATCTATGTATCCTTCCAAAACTGTTGGATACCCTTTATAATATATGCCATAGTTTATAGTCTTTTTCAAATATCTTAAAACTCGATGTATAGCATTCCAATGGTCATTACTAGGACAACTAGTAAATCTACTAAGCTTACCAACTGCAAATGCAATATCGAGTCTAGTACAAGTCATGGAATACATTAAACATCCAATTGCTCTAGCATATTCTAATTGAGCAATAGATCTACCATCATTTTTAGACAACTTGCTACTATTATCAAATGGCGTGCTTTCTAAATATCCAAACTTTTTCAACACTTTCTCAATATAGTGAGATTGTGTTAAGGTTAGACCCTCATCATCTCTTATAATTTTAATTCCTAAAATTACATCAGCAACACCCATATCTTTCATGTCGAAATTCGCAGAAAGAAATATTTTAGTATTCTGCACTTGTTCTAGGTCAGTGCCAAATATCAACATGTCATCCACATATAAGCATATGATGACACCTTTTCCATTAACGAATCGTGTGTACACACATTTGTTTGATTCATTAATTTTAAATCCATTTGAAAGAATAGTTTCGCCAAACTTTTCATGCCATTGCTTTGGAGCTTGTTTAAGCCCATACAATGATTTGACCAATTTACAAACTTTATTCTCTTGTCCTTTGACTATAAAGTCTTCAGGCTGCTTCATGTAAACCTCTTCATCTAATTCTCCATTTAAGAAAGTTGTTTTTACATCCATTTAATGGATTATAAGCTTGTGTATTAAAGCTAAAGCTATAAGTAATACAATTGTGGCTATTCTTACAACCGGTGCATATGTGTCAAAGTAATCAACACCTTCCTTTTGAAAAAATCCTTTAGCCACCAATCTTGCCTTAAATTTATTAATTGTTCCATCAACTCTCAACTTCTTTTTGAAGATCCATTTGCAACTAATAGGTTTGTTACCTAGAGGTAAATCTACCAATTTCTAAGTTTTATTTCTCATAATAGAGTCCATCTCTTCAGTGATTGTTTCTTTCCAAAAAGAAGCATATTGAGATTTCATTGCTTCTTCAAAAGTATGAGGGTCTGATTCTATATTAAAGGCAATTGGAATTGAATTACTTATATTTTCTCTAGTTCCTTCTACTAGGTACATATGAAAATCTGGTCCATACGTTTTTGTAATCCTAGCACTTTTGCTCCTTTTTAAGTTTGGTTCATCTACCTCCACTTCTGTGGTTGAGCTTTTTGGTTGTTCATTTTCAATTGTAATGGTTTTAGGTAGTGAATTGAACCTGCTTTCATCAAATAAACATCTCGAGATTCAATGGTATTTATAGAATAGTAACTATTTGGTTCAACCACCAAGAATCTATATGCTTTACTTTGATGCGCATAACCAAGGAATATACACTCTATTCCTCTTTTACCTAGGCTCTTCCTTTTAGGTTCAGGAACTCTTACAATAGCTCTACATCCCCAAACTTTGAGATAACTCAAATTTGGTTTTCTTTTCTTCCACAATTCATAAGGTGTAACCCTATTTCTTTTTGTAGGAATTCGGTTTAATATGTGGCTTGCTGTTAGTAGTGTTTTACCCCAAAATCCTTGTCCAAGACCAGAATTGGATAACATGGCATTCAATATTTCTTTCAATGTTCGATTTTTTCTTTCTGTTATCCCATTCTGTTGTGGAATATAAGGGACTAAAAATTGATGTATTATTCCATTTGATTCAAAAAATGATGGATCATAATACTCCCCACCCCTATCAGTTCTTAGACATTTAATTTTAGAATTGCATTGAAGTTCCACTTCATTTTTATAAATAGAGAAAAAATACATTGCTTCATCTTTAGAATTTAGAAGATAAACATAGCAATATCTACTATAATCATCAATTAAAGTCAAAAAATATTTCTTTCCTCCTAAAGATGGTGTAACATGAAAATCACATAAATCACTACGTATCAACTCTAATATATTTGAATTTCTTTCAACACTAGCAAAAGATTTTCTAGTAATCTTAGTTAACATGCAAGTTCTATATTTATTCATATAATTATCAATTTTAGGAAGTAAATCTAATTTTACCATATCATGCATTTTTCTAGAATTAACATGTCCTAAACGATTATGCCAAAGTGAAGAAGAAGACTCAACAATATAAACAGAATTACTTATCTTATTAATAATATTAAGTTTGAGCATCCCCTTGTACAAATAACCATTTCCAACAAATGCACCTCCCTTTGACAATACAAATTTATCAGCCTCAAATACAAGTGTGAACCCATTTTTGTTTAGAAGGCTGCTAGAAACCAAGTTCTTCTGAGTTTCAAGAACATGATATACATTAGTGAGAGTAAAGACTTTTCCAGATGTGAACTCTATTTGCACATTTCCTTTTCCTTTGACTGGAGCAGTAGATGAATTTCTCATGTATAGGACAACACCATTTAATTCTGGTTCATAGGTTTCGAAAAACTTTTTGTCTTTGCATACATGTTTTGTAGCACCAGAATCTATCTACCAGACATCACTATCTTCAAGCACATTTGCTTCTGAGATAACAACAACCAAATTTTATGGTTGTTTGTCCTTTTTCTTAAGGAAACAATAATCTCTCTTTAGATGTCCTAATTTGCCACAATTGAAACAGGGACCTATCTTCTTTTTCTTGTTCTTATTGTTGTGTTTAACTTCCTTGTCATGCTGGGCCGAAGATCTCTTTCTCTTGCGAGAATCCAAAGCAAGACCGTTCTTGAGTACGAGCGGGAGGGTCGACCGCCCGTGGCCCCCGATCAAGGGGCCCTAAATTTTTTTTTTTATATATAATATATATATATGTGTGTCAAATTAAAAATATAAATATATAATGATATATGTATACAAAAGTATGAGAATTGATCCTGTATTTCCTAAGAAACGCCAAATTCGTAGAAAGAAATAATTTGATGAGAATTCCAGTGATGAGACGACACAATCTACTGAAGAATGTTTCAGAGTTAATTATTTTCTTGTTCCAGTTGATATGACCATTACTCAACTGGAGAATAGGTTTTTACAATTGCAAACATTTGAAGATGTTTTTGGATTTTTATATGATCCAAAAATATTAAGAATACTGGATGATACCAGATTGAAAGAACATTGTGTTAATCTTGAAAAGGCTCTGAAACATGACAAATTTTCTGATGTTGATTCAAATGATTTGTTTTCAGAATTACAGGTGTTACAAATGACTTTGTCAAGAGATATAGAGTCAGCTATTGAAATTCTAGAGTTTGTAAAAGCTTTGAATTGTTTTCTTAATGTTTCAATTGCTTACAGGTTATTACTAACTATTCCTGTGACATCTGCTGAAAGAAATTTTTCGAAGTTAAAATTGTTGAAAAATTACTTGCGGTCGACTATGACACAAGAAAGGTTAAATGGGTTGGCAACCATGTGCATCGAGAAGGATATGCTGGACAAGCTTGATTTTAAACATTTGATTGAAGATTTTGCCTTTAGGAATACTAGAAGAAGTATTTCAATGAATGTATTCTCATATATTTTGTTGTGGTCGAACTTCTCATATATTTTTCTACAGTTGAAGTTCTCATATATTTTGTTGTAGTCGAACTATTATGTTTTACGCTCCGAAAATGCACTTTTTTTAGATACAACTTGTACTTTTTATTTATTTATTTTTACTTTTTTTTGTGAAGATCGACAATGAAGATTGCCAATGTTTCGAAAAGGGTCTCATTTTAATTTTTTGTCCTGGGCCACCAAAATCTCAGGAACAACCCTGATCCAAAGACATGTTGGCCATCTCTTCCTCCACAACATTAATTTTGGACATTTCTTCCTTGCTTTCTTTTCGCAAGTCCTCCTCAATACGTAGATGATTTCTTAACTCCTCATGAGTAAGGCTCTCTTTTTTGTGTTTGAGATTATTCCTGAAATTTTTCCAAGTGGGTGGCAATTTGTCTACAATGGATGTGACTATTATTTTCTCATCCATGTGTAACTTGTGTTGAGTCATGTATTGATCAAGAATAGTTTTTATTTTACTAAACTGATCCATAACAGTACGAGAGTCAACCATTCTATAATTATTAAATTTGGAAACAATAAATCTCTTACTTGTTGCGTCCTCCTTCATGTACCTCTCCTGCAGTTGTGTCCATAATTCTTTGGTAGTCGACACATTGTGGTATGCATCAAAAAGGGTGTTGGACATTGCATTTAATATGTGCCCTAGACATATAAATATCATCATCTTGATTCTATTTTTGCCTTTCACGAGTTCAGGCCAGTGGTTCGTCATCTGCGATATCCGTCCTTGGTGTGGTGATGACATAATAGACCTTTAAAGATGTTAATAAGAAAAACATCTTTTTTTGCCAACAATTAAAATTTCTTCCATCAAAGCGCTCCATGCGGTTGAAATCCATAGCCATATCCCTGAAGGATGAAAGTGTTGAAGCCATTGAAATGAATATGCAAATAATTAAGCCTTAAGATTATTGGATAAAATAATTTTATGAGTGATAGAACTGGAAATGATAGATAAAATGACTTTAAGGCACGACCAGTTCGCTGTCCTTAAGGCTTAATTCGCTCCACTAATTGATGCAAAATGGTTCCAACGAATTTCCTCTAAGATACAATGAAGTCCGTGATATTCTTCAATTTGCACTGTTGAAGAATATCCTATGGACAACTCTATGAATTTCTGGATTGTTTTTTACTAAGTATTATATTCTGTAGTAATACAATAAGTTATAAGATCTGCAGAAGAAGAAGAAAGAATAATGAAATAATTGTTTCCAATATATTTTCTGGAATGCTACATGTGGCCCTTATTTATAGTGTTTGAATATGTGTCATTTGGTAAGTTACAACTTTCCAAAATCAGGAAAAAACTTCCACTAACCGCTGCAAGTTTAGTTATTGTAACGGTTACAAACAGTTGCAACTTCTAGCCTGTAACCAACCCCAACTGTTGTTCCATAAAATAACTACCATTGTTGTTGTTTTATCTATTATTACAACAACAATTTCGCTAGTTTATTACAGCAATATATAGGCCATTTTTATGACACTTAATATGTATTTCCTTTTCTCTTTTCATCTTCATATATAAAATAAACCCACCCAAAATTTAATTAGAATTTTTTTTTGCTAAATTGTGAGTATATTAAGAGCAAATAAAAGAAAACATAATCTGGGGGCATACCCCGCGAAGCCCCTATAGCTGGCACATCAAAGACAGACCAATGATGCAAATGCTATAGTCGAAGACTATAACTGCCAAACCCTAAGATAAGAAAATTTGTCAACAAAAGTACTAAATTTCTTTACAGAGAGTAATTTAAATTTTATGATTTTAATACAATTCTTAGCAATGACCGAAGCAGCTGAAGGATTCTCACCATGAAATCTTCTATTGCGCTCATTTCATATTGAATAAACCATAGTAACCAAGGCAAGCTTTGTGATGCAGGAAGACATGAGATTTGCCCGAGTGAATTTAATATGATGAATTAATTGGTTCTAGATAGGAGAAATCCCAAACCATCCTTGATGGGCAAAAACAGATTTTAGAATACACCGAGAAAAATCGCATTCAAAGAAGAGATGACCAAATGTTTCATGAGCTTGATTACAAAGACAACAAACATCAAGAGGCCATAATACCAATCGTTTATGAAAAGTCAGTCATAAGAAAAAAGAGTATCGAGGAACCTACAACTTGTGCCAAACCATCTTGTACCAGTCGACAGGAGGACTAGCAGAACGAATAGATTATTAGAAATTTTAAAAATCATCAACAAATATTGATGATGTCCCCATCGATACTCTCCCTTCCTCTCTCTAATTCACTTCCAGATTTGAAAGTTGAACCCATCACCAACATTAGTTACGCTCCAATTTTGATTTTGAAGGTACTGTTAATGGAGAATGGATGTTGTCTTGCAAATTTTTTTGGGGGGATTTTCTAGTTGGTAAATGTAATGATATATATGATTGTTGTGGATACTGAAGATGACGTGAATGAAGATATATTGTACTCTAAAGCCTTCTTCTTGAATGAACATGACATAGATGTCGGCATATTGTAAACTGTAAAGCCTTCATTTTAATTATTTTCTTTTGTAATTTGGTTAAGGCTTGTTTAGTAGATATAGTTTATTTAAGTTCATCTAATTAAGTTTTTCAATGTAGTGACAATTGTATCCTTTAAAAAATGGTAAAATCGATGTAAGCGGTCAATTTTGACCGGATAAAAATTTGGAGGGCGCCATTTAACACGTTATCAATAATTTTAGGATGCATGGAGACACGTTTTCAAGTTCGGGGTGCAACAGATATCTGATAAGTAAATTTTAGGGTACAAATTGTACTTTTGTCTTTTTTTTAAAAATTAAGTTAAAAAACTTCCTTGATATAGTCGGATATCGAGAGAGAGTTTTGCCTTTTGTTTTGCTAAATTTTAGCTTAAAAAATGTACTTGCTAGTTTGCCTTCCTTTTGCCACATCAAAAAGTGTTTTGCTAACAAATTTCTTTTGTCACATAACAAGTACCTTGCTTAGCAAAATTCAAGTGCCACATTTTACTTGCTAGCTAACTTTAGTCCATTCATGATGCTAATTTAAACAAGCTGCCTGACATTGATAGCAAGAGAAAAAATGGTGGGGCCCATAAATTTTATATACATGCTCAACCGGTTCTTAAAGAAAAAGATTCAGGAACCGAGTTGGGCCATGCACACCTCTAACCCGAGCAGCTCGGTTTTGCTCCTTTTCGGGCACTAAAGTGTTGTAATAGGACAGCCCATATTTAGGCATTAACCTACTGATAATTGCAAAATGGAAATGACCAAATGTTCCATTGCAAGTTGGGTCTATTTCAAAAGTGGTAGAGCTGCTAGTTAGAACAAATAGTCTTTTTGCTTTGTTATATAAATTTTGAGCCATACATTTAGACTATGCACATGTTAATCCACTTGCCCAATGGATCTAGGAAATAACTTAATACTTAATTCCTTTAGGTTTTTAGTTAGTCTAGTAAATAGGTGTAAGTTTAGGAAATTAGCAAGTGATGATTTAAGTGGTGTAGGATTGAGTTTTTCGAAACAAATTTTTACGACAGTTGGTCATTATAAACAATCTGCGCAAACAAAAAGCTAAAGGAAAACTTCAATTTTATTAGCTTTATAAGTGACCGTTGGTCATTTAAAGTTTTAGCAAACTTGCCCAATTTTACTCTAACGCTCTGTTTCTGAGTTTTAAAATGGCCAGAAAAGAAAAGAAATGGACGAAAAATTTAAGTTTTCTTTCCAATTCCTATGTTTCTGAGTTTTTTAATAAACGGAAAAGAAAAGAAATGGATAGAAAACTTGGCCACTTTTCCTGCCAAAGCTTTCCGTCCAAAATTGGCATGATTTGGACGGAAAAGAAATTTGAATAAGTAATATTTTTATAATTCTCATATTATCCTCAACTTTCAATATAATAAATTTTAAATTACAACCCATGTCCCCAATTTGTTTTTATCTACTAAACCTAACGTCTTTCTTTCTCTCTCTCTCCCATGTAGAAGAAAATCAGATTCATTAGTGGATCAATTACCTTTATCTTTTTTAGTAAAGAACTAAGTACTTTACATGCAACTATGTAAGGGTTCTTCACAGCAGTGAAATATAGATTTTAATTTTCTTCATTAGTGAATCTTCATTAAAAAAAATTTGGCAGACTACTACTGTGAAAAGATATGAGATTTTATTGGAATTTTTTTTCCTAGTAAATGAGATTCTTTAGAGAATATTATTTTAGGCCCTATTACATACTAATTCTAAAATAGTAAACTTTTTTTATTTTATTTGTTAATTGTCAAATAAGATACTAAAGAATCATTTCTTCCAGATTTTTTCAATAAAATAGCTGCAATTTATTCCTTGCTAGCATTAAGACTTTAAAGTCTTGTTCAATCAACTCAGATATTTTCTTCGATCTCTAGACTCCAAAATTTATTAGTCAAATTTCAAATTGTAAATTGTTATTGATCGATGTTTAAGCAAGTAAAGCACATGTTTTCTCTTTTAGCTTTAGTTAATAGTATCTCTTCCATTTTTTTATATAAAAAGTCTTATTTTCATAATTTAGAAAATTTAATAATATATATATATATTTTTAATTTTATGTTCGTTGATAAACGTGAATGAATTGTTATTTTATATTTCTATAAAAATAAATAAAACTCTTTTTCTCTCGAAACAAAGAAAAAGAAATTAAATTAAATTCTCTTTATGGAACAAATGTGGTATCTTCTTTTCCCATTTAATACAGATTATGTTTGATGACTTTTGGATATGGTATGACAATGACTTTGTAGAAGTAGTTTTTGTTTAACATTTATTTGGATATTTGTGTTTGATTATGAAATTTTTTTCTTTGGTTAAATTTATCTTGCATATTTTTATTCATGGTTCAATAGTTATAATTAATAGAAGGGTAAATTTATAAAAGTGATATTTTTTCTTTTCTTTTCATTGGAACTCAAAAACGCAAGAAAATAAATTTTTTAAATTTTCTATTCTTTTCTATTAAAAACTCAGAAACAACACAAAAGAAAATTTCAAGTTTTCTATTCTTTTCTTTTCTGTTCTAATTTAAGTTTTCTATTCTTTTCTTTTCCGTCCAAAACTCAGAAACAGAGCGTAAGAGGCGGGGCCAAGAGAAAATAATATATTATATAACAATATATAATAGATTCTTATAAATATATATTTTTAAAATGGAAAAGAAAAATATTATTTTTAGAGTACTATTTTTGAACAGATCTAAGGATAAATATTTACAATAATAAAAATAATATACCTGAAAATAATTATTTTCAAGAGATGAAACTGTATATAAAAATAATATACATAAAAATAGTATTTTTAAAACACAAATGAGAATGTATAAAAATAATATACATGTAACCTATGGAGAGGATACGATTAAATTGGGTAAAACCTTTTTACCACAAAGAATAAAAAGAATCAAAGCTTTATCCGAACTAAACTTATTGAACTTTTTTCTCGAATGACTTTGTCCCATTTAGACATTAAGATCAAGAATTATAATTATATTTGTCTATCATTAAAATAAAAATTGACTTTTGGGATACCCAAATAACCCTCAAAACTAATTTTATCCCATCTGAAAGCTCAATCTCTCAAGCTCTCCATCTACCACCACCTCTCCTCACCGTCGAGTCCCACCACGGCATGTATCTCCCACCAATTGAGACACTAGTCAGTCCATGTTTTGAATACCAACGGATAGATGTCTTTGACTCATTCAAACTTACCTTATCTCATCTCCCTCTGTTTTGAAAATAGTTGTTGTAACAATAATAGTTTGTTAGGTGCTAGATGTTATCTTTTATCTTATATCTCAAATGTTGTATATCTTGTAACATCAAAACTCTGTGAAACTAAATACCCAAAACTCTGTGAGATTAAAAACCCAAGTTTGTCTAATCTTGTTGGAATTGGGATAGGGGTTGAACCTAGTATCTCTTACTTAGTAAGGACTTAGTACACCAACTGAGCCAAAGGCCGTTGGTAATTGGAAGTCACGTTGCGGCCTGAATTTTCATTAAGGGATCACTTCGAATTGCCATTGCCTCATGGTATCTTGCTTTCTCAAAGAAAATTCATCCAGAACATGGCTTTCTCAAAGAAAATTCATCCAGAACATGTTAAAGAGTGCAACAATGTCAAATTGTAAGCCCATTTAAACGCCGTCTTCTACACTCGTGAGTTTGACAAACCAGGCGCAAACCCCATTTAATGATTCCAATCTCTATTGGCAGATTGTAGGAGCTTTGCAATACGTCACTTTAATATAATATGATTTAGCCTGTACAGTTAAGAGTGTCAATTTATGCACACTCCCAGTGACCAACATTAGATTGCAGTATAAAGGATTTTATAGTATCTTCAATCTACTTATAAGTTATAATTATGGTATTTCGAAGTTAAGTCTCATAACCCAGTTGCTCTACAGGCTTTCACCGACTTCGATTGGGCTGGGAATGTTGACGATAGAAACTCAACCGGCGGTTTTGCGATTTACACGGGTCCTAATTTAATTTCCTTGTCCTCAAAGAGAAAAAGGACGATCGCTCAATCTTCAACTGAGGTTGAGTATAAATTACCGGCAGCATAGCTACTGAATTACGTGGCTACAATCTTTATTTGGAGAGATGGACATTTTTTTAAGGATCCACCTGTAATCTGATGCGATAGGCAGTCTATTCAATGTTTCATGGGATGATCAAGCATATTGAGATAGACTGTCACTTTGTCCATGATAAAGTTGGAAAAGGAAATCTCATTGTGCGCAATATTTCTACTACAGATCAGATAGTTGATGCCTTCACCAGGATTCGTCATTACACAGCTTCCAGTTTCTTAGAGACAAGCTAACGGTGCAGTCACCACTATCAGCTTGACCGGGGGTGTTGAGACATTAGTCATCCCCTGTTTTGAATAGATAGTCTGACTAATTCAAACTCACCTTATCTATATCCCTCTGTTCCGAAAATAGTTGTTGTAACAATAATAGTTTGTTAGGTGCTAGATGTTATCTTTTATCTTATACTTCAATGTTGTATATCTTGTAAAAGCTGTAACAATTCATATGCAATAGTTGATATATAATAGCATGAACAAAGATTAAAACTCTTAAGCTTAAAAACCCAAAACTTGTGTACTTAGTCTCTATGTTGATACACCCTAATAGTCTCCATAGAAGAAAATCTCGCGGCGGATACTTATTGGTTTGAGAAGTGTTCGGTGTATGGGTTCCGGGTCTAGATCCAATCCGGATGATTCTAGGACAACCAAATTATTGGGCATGAATCAGGACTCGTTATCTTTTGTCTCCTATATAGGTTTTCTCAAACTCTCGTACTGGTGTTTTAATGTTTGGTGAAATTAACCAACTTTCCTTGGCTCGATCTGACCCTTGAACTACACCCCATTGGGTGTTGGTGGCGGCGCGTAGTTGGTGAATCTGGATTGCTATTAAGTTGGGTGGTGATGGGCAGTGGTGCTCAAGTGATGTAGGTGGTGCTAATTAAGATGGTATGAGAGAGAGAGATGGGGATATTTGGTTAGATTAGGAATTGGGATTTGGGGTTAGAGGGTTATAGATTAGTATGAAGAATGAAAAGGGTACTACTGGTTATTCACACTTTATGTATAAATGGCATAATTGTCTTTTTAAATTTTATTTAACATTGTTATAAGGAAAGCTATTTTTCACTTTATTTCACAACCATAGGCCTTTATGTGTCGAGCTTTAAAAGGTGATAATGTGAAAAAAGGGGTAAAACTCAGGTGGTTGAAATTTACCTAAATAAATATTAACAAACACAAATTATAAGAGCAAGTTAATGTTTTGATTTTATAAATGATCAATTTAACTATTAAAAGTCAGTTTTGTCAAATAATGGAACACAAAAGGGTAATATAGTAGAAAAAATGAAAATAAATAAACCTACCAGGATTTACAAGCAAAGCAGAAACCATCTGAGGGATACTCTAGGTAGGAAGGAAACCTATAAAATTTCAAGATATATACACAAAGTTCATATACAGAAGCATGAAAACCAAACATTAGAACAAAAAGACATTGAAAAAAAAAAATAGAACAAAAAAGGTTTTCCACCACTAGCTTCCCGGTAGAGCTTGGGTTTCTTCCCTGATCATCTCAGTCCATCGATTAAAGATGGAACAAGCATTAAGCGGGCTACATTATAGACTGAGTTTATGGTGGTGGTATGCACTTTTGGATTTTGTGAACAGTCAGTTGGATTTGTGCTCAAATTTTGGTTCTACAATGTTTGTTTGTTGCATTAGTTTAAATGTGTTTTGTATGCATGTAAGCCATGGATTGTGGTTCTTTGTGACCCTATCCAAAGGATTTGCCACTTTTATATTTCTTTTATGCTGCGTTTGGATTGAATGAATGGAATAGAAGAATGAATTGAATGATTTTAAGGTATTTCAAGTGTAAGTTTGGTTGTTGTTGGTTGTGAATGGTGTAAAATGAAAACAAAATTATCACATATATCCATTCTATTAGAATGAATTTTATTTCACCACCTCCTACATGGAATAAAAAACAAGTGGTTATAATGAATTTTTATTCTATTGGAATGGTTTATACTCCAAACCGATCAATAAATACACTATTTTTCATTTCATTCATATCTCCATTTTATTTCCTCAATCCAAACGTAGCATGGTGTTAATGGAATATATTTGCTGATAAAAAATACTTAATGTGTATGCATAATTTACTTTCAGTAATTAATATCAAAAGTACTGTAGGTAATATATATCAAAATTAAGCACTATATAGATTTAACAAAAGTTGTAAAAAGGAGATAACAAGAAACAAACCAGAGGTTGATGGTAAGGGAGAACAGAGGCCCTGAGGGTCTTCCTCATCAAATATGGATTATGTAGGCATTCGTAAAATAAGTTAAGAAAACTTGCAAATTAAATGTGGACAAAAAAAACAAAGACTATGTAGAAAATATATTTGGGATTTGATTATTTGTCTTAATTTAACACTATTTCGAACTATTTAATCCCTTTATTAGGGATTATTAATATCTTAATGTGAGACTATTAGTCTCATAAAGCCATTTGATAGCTTAAAATTGGAGGGACTATTAATCCACATTAATCATGAGATTATTAATCTCTCATAAATATCTTTGGGAATGACAAAAAATAGTCTATAAGACTATTTATAGGACTATTAGTCCCCATTATGAAATAAAATAATTCGAAATAATATTAAATTAAGACAAATAATCTAATTTCAATTATATTTTTTACAAACAAACGTGACCAAGAAAAAAAAGGAGAAAATAATGACACAATGGTGGCATTGTATTGTACTGAAGTAGGGAGCCAGAGGGGTCGTCTGCTCTGTGGGTTGATAGCGGTGTGCTTGTACTCGCTGGTCGAGGTGTGATCAGGGCACTACAAGGGAATGCTGTGAATTTTTTTTCAAAAATTATATTAAAAGGTATATTGTAATTGTTCATTTTAACAACTAAAATATGTTCTTTTCCCTTCCATTCTCCTCTCCTTTTAATCTTACAAACGTGAGAAAACACAATTAAAGTTAAACTCAAAAGCACAAGGAAAAGTTAAAATCCTTTCTCAGTTTATACTTTCCTTTTTCTTCACATCCCTTCAAATTCACAAACTCACTATATACCAAAGCTAAAAAGTTTATTATTTTTACTATATAGTTTCATATATAATTTTTGAATGTGCAAAAGATCAATTCTTGACTATAATCATGCTAACTCTTCATTTTTTTTTCAGTTATACAAAATCCACTTCATTAGTATTAAGACTTAATAATCACAATTTATGTTGAAAGCGTTTTCGACAGTCGGCTAAAAGATGCGTCTTCGAGAGGACGTTAATGATACCTTTAATGTTTCTCCTCAATCTCTGGTAATTAGAGGGATGGAGCCTTATCTCCATAGTTTTCGAACTCACTGTCTCCCCACCTCCCTGTTGGTATTAGGCGGATGGTTGGTGGCTCACTATAAGTAGTGGGTTGGTGGCCAACTTTGTTGAAGATGGAGCACACCATTATTGACATAGGTGTGCTCCAACCTCCTATATAAACCCATGTATCCTCTCTTGTATATCATCCCTCAATTTTCAGTTTATATATATTCAGTGCTACCTCCGTGGAGTAGGCGATTTACTGAACCACGTAAATCTTTGTGTTTCTGTGTGTATGATAATTCCCACTTTGATTTAGTAGCTTCCGCAGTACCTTCTGCGACGCCCCCAAAATAGGTCCACACAACCCATTTTGAGTCGCCAATAACATTCTACAAAATACAAATACAAATACGAATTTTCCCATTTACAACTAATATTTGTCGTGCAAAATACGACCACACACATACTGTGACTTTTCATACAAATATCGTACCGTATGGTACCACAGTATCCAAACCCAAATTATTACAATGCCGTAAAAAGACAACAACACATGTTTTAAGTTTCTAGTACAATCATTATTAAACTATGCCATAACTTGATAAGGACAACCACTAACTCGGACCATCACTCCACTCCCCGGCTAGTCCCAGCTACATTTTCCTTTCATGAGAAGAACAATGGAACAAAACTGAAAAGGGTGAGCTCAAATAGCCCAGTAAGAAATATCATGACTAAGATAATGAAGAATAAAATTTATCTTTAGTCTTCAACAGAATTAAATCAGAGATTTAAAGATATTTTAATTGTTCAACAACAACAATTGCAGCGGAACAAACAATCCATTAGAAGAGTCAAGTAGATTATAATATCTACCATCTTCTATAAATTAAAGGATCACCACCAATATTTTATCCCTATAACACCAATCAACAATTCCTGTTTATGAACATCCAAATCAACAGTTTATATTCAACAACCTCTCTTTGCACTACGTGCCAAAGATATTTATTTGTAACATCACCGGTCATGATCATGCCAAACGCCAGTTCATCTTTGCACTACGAGCCAAAGAGAACTTTCACCATACACCTTTGTTTGTAACACCAAAAGTCATGATTATACCAATACACAGTTTGGTCAAAATCATGTCACGCCAGTTCATCTTTGCACTACGGGCCAAAGAGAACTATCACCACAATTTAAGTATGAGGATGAGGATGATGACAATGATACAGTGAGATTAAGGATAAGAAAAGCTTTATAATTTAATCAGTATCAATGATTGACCAAATTGCCAACACGATAACCAAATTGTGGAGTCAAATTCAAGAATGATATTCAAAAAATTATTTCATGCTTTAACTATAACGTATAGAAAGATTCAAGTGAAAAGATATTAGATGAAGCACAAACTATTAAGGATATTCTACTAATTTTTAGGGATTTTCTCCATTTAAAAATAAGGTTTTGGAAACAAACAAGGATTTCTTATCATAAATGGATAAATGTGAAAGAAAAAGATATCCCTTAAAGAGTACAAAAGAAATGATAAGTTATATGAGTATAACAGAATATATGAAACTGTAAATGGATTTTCACCTGTCATGCGATAATTCGCGTAGACAGATTATTTCCACAACAGATTAATAAGTAATGAATACGACGGGTTATTCACCAGGTATGCGTCAATCCGCACGAACAGGTTCTACCCACAAATTTATAAGGAACAAATGCAAAGGGATATTCACCAGGTACGACACTCCGTACATACAGGTTATTCCCACAGAGTAATAAGGAATGAATACAAAAGGGTATTCACCAGGCATGCGTCATACCGTACGGACAGGTTATCCCCACAAATTAATATAGAACGAATAACAACCTTTATGAGTATAATATCACTTACGAACATGAAAGCAAATGATATTATATATGAGTATGAAAGAAATGATATTCCCTACCTTAGTTAACAAGTGACTGAATGTTACTTTCTATGAAATTTACTAACTTCGGATAATACTAGTATTCTCACAAATACTCACAATAGCCTAGCACACTAAGAGAATTTCAGAAATTTAGAGAGAGAGAGGAAGTATAAACAATGAAGGTGTGAAAATTTCTTAAGCAAACTGTAACGAATGCAATTTTTGTGATTGAATAAAAATATTTATTGAATTATATAAATATTTTTATTAATTTATTGAGCTTAATAAATAATTTATTAAGTTTTTGTGAAATGGGTATACGATAAGTTTAATAATGTTAAATGTTATTTGAATGGAATTTGTTATGTTTATTCTAATTTAATTTAATAATTAAATTAGATGATGAAAAGGTTTATTTGAATAAATGATTTATTTGAATAAGAGAATTTATTTGGTATTATTGTTATTTGTTAAATGAAATTATTATTTGAGTTGGTAAGGTGTAATTGAATTTATTTAATAATAAGTTCAATTAAATTAGAAGTGTGACATTTTAAAACTATATGTTATAATGATTTATTAAAATAAATGAGAAAGTGTTTAATTCAGTTTTACCAAACAAGGCCCTATGATCTTTGTTTAGAAATAATGGGTTATTTATTTGTGTTTTACCAAACAAGGCCTTAAGACCTTTAGTTAGAATAATGGATTATTCTATTTTAATGTAACCAAACAAGCCTTAGAGGCTTTTGAAATTTTTAACTGATAGATTAATATCATACGTTATTATTTTATTAATTATCAGTTTTTATTTGTTTATTAAAGTTATCAGTTTATATTTTTTTTTAAAACTACGCCAGTTAAGAAAAAAAAAAGAAAGAAGAAGAAACACAGAGTTTGAGAGAAAGAAAAGAATAGAGCTCTGTGAGTTTGAGAGTTGAGAGAAAAGAGAGTTTGAGAGCTTTGAGAATTGTGAGTGAGAAGGAAAAGAAGTGCTTAACTAAGAATCATATAGCTTGAAGGTATAATTATTTTAGTTTTGTTCTTCATTATATCCTTATTATTTTACTTCTCTGAATATGATTTTTATTTCACTGTATATGAATTTATATGCCAAATACATGAATTACTTGGTTATAATTGTTAATAAGCATGTATTAGAGATTATGTGATGATTATAAACTAGTTTGAGAAATTAATTCATGAAAACATGCTTTAAAATTGAGTTCTTAGTTTTACAGAGCTTTATTTCATGTATGACATATTTGTATGAAAATTTATGATTCAACTTGGTTATTAATCGGTGAATTAATAATTGTTTATGATTGTGTGATGAAAAACATGAATAATGCAAGAAGAATGGTTTTAATTGGTTGAAAAATGAATTTACAGAGTTTGATTTCATGAAAATGGTCAAAGCATGAATAAATTGTTTAACAGTGAATTTTTGGTTTTAAATTGGTTGATTATGTGTTTTATAATAGTTAAATTAGTTAGAAACATGTTGGTTATTTGTTTTCTAGCATATTTGATGTCTGGGTATATTTAGTTTGTGTACTGGATGATAGAATTCAGAAAATTTGGCCAAATTTGGCCTAAATTTTCACTGTTTGCAAACTGTAGGAGACGACTGCCGGATGTCTCGCCCCGACGAGAAAAATGAGCTGTTAAACTTCGCCCCGGCGAGAAATTTGTTAAGGAAAACCTCGCCCCGGCGAGAATCACTGCTGGATAAAAAAATTATTATTATTTTGTTTTCTTTTCTTGGTAGTTATGATATATCATTGTATGCAGGAGTAAACTTATAGTAATGTATTAAGTGATTAAAGAATTGCCAAGATGGTTGCTAAACTAGTACTTGTTGATTATGGTATGCTAAATGAGATGTTATAATAAAAAGGATAAGAGTAGACCTAAAGTGATTATAATTATGTGACTAATTATGTTACCATTTTATAATTAAATGTATAGGTTGTTTAAGGATCGTGAGATATTTAATTGTAATCTACGCTTGAGGCAAGTTCCTTATCTCAACTTATTACTTTTACGTTGAGCAAGTTTTCCTATCTCAAACTTGTTATTTCATTTCAAAACAAGTTTATTTATATTAAGCAAGCTTATTGACCTTAGCTTATTGATATTCAAGCAAGGTTATTATCATGATTATATACTTAAGCTTTATTTCAATCATTGTTTGTTATTCAAACTTCGGGTATAGTTTCTATTGAACAAACTCTTTTGATGAATTAGACTAGCAAACCCTTATTGATTCAGCTAGTCCTTAGTTGATGAGCGATTTCAAAGACTTAGAATATTTTCTATACTTGTTCCAAGCCAAGTTCCTTTTGGTACGGATTCAGACGATAAACTGAGATGAACAACCCTAATATAGGGGATTACTTACGCGATAGCATTAAAATGTTTGTGCACAATACATTGTACAAATGGCTGATCCCCCTGAGTACGAGATGTTGGTCCATAGTCTTTATGACTGTTAAAGGTTACAGTAGAAATACTTGTTAACCTAGGACATAGTTCGAGGTCTTGTGATCCTCAGATATAATTTCTAAATCTTGAAATCTATTTTCCTTGGAATCAAGCATTCTAACGAGCTTTTAAACTTTGATCATTTATTGAGATTCAGAAAATTGTTATTCCCCAGTTGAAATCCGTTTCATTTAAAAATTATTGTTATTGTACTTGTGAGCAATTGTTTGCTCACTCTTGCATTAATCATTGCAGCTAAGCCAGAAAAGCAGGACGAACCGTCCACGAGTAAAGGCAAGGGCAAGATGTTAAAGTAGCAAGAGATTTATCCACTTGATGTTTATCTGTGATCAAAGACTTGTTTAAGTTATGTTTTATTCCGCATTTGATGTATTAAGGTTAAGACAACCTGGGATTTGAATGTTTATTAGTTTGGTGATGTAACCCATTTTGGGAAGATGTTTCCTTAAGTTTATTTTATTGTTCTTAATATTGGGTAGTTAAATGTGAATGAATGAGATAGGGAACACCAAATTTGTGGGAATTAAGTACCTGGATTTGGGGGTGTCACACAAACCCTCCCTATTTATAGAAAAATCAAGGTGAGGGCATTATAGTCTTTTCCCTAAATTTTCTTGGTTTATTACTCTTATACCCTTGGCATAATCTTTTAATATCATCCATCCATTTTTTCTTCCATTTATATCATCCATCCATTTTTTTTCTTCCATTATCAAAAGATAATTCCATTATCAAAAAGATAAAACCATTATAAAAATAACTCCATTATCAAAATAAATCCCTTTTTCTGTATTATTGTGTTAAATGTATTAATATCACAGATAGCATATACTCGCAATACTGACAACCAGATTATTCCCAGGAAAGAGGGGGCCTTCCATAAAAATGGCGCGCAATTAAATAACCCCTTTTCTTGACAGAATTTCTAGACATTGTCGATAATGCTAAAATATCCTATCAAATGATATAAGTTACAGTGTCGTGACAAATAGTAAAATATATTATGCAGATGCTAATTAACAATTATTGAATCAAGATACTATGCAATTGCTACTTTATCAATTATTGAATCAATAATATAAAACACTGTGCAACATCGTGAGCTATTGTGGAATACCGTGTGCTACTGTGGAATAACGCGTTTTACTGTTCTTTTTTATCACCGGGTATTTTAACAGTTATCGGTTAAAGTTTTGCCGCCAATTTCTATCACTTTCTATATCCGACAGTTAACCCGTTGTGGGGCCCATTATCATTGACAATATTGCCATTTCGGCGCCGTCGTACGGTACCGAATATAATATTCCCCGACAGAAAGAATATTCCCCGACAAAAGGAATATTTCCCGACATACTATTTATCAGATAATTTGCATATAACACCCTTAAGTATCATTTATAACAATTAAGCACTTCACTATTTAGAAAAATAATCATAAAGAAAATAATAAACTTTTATTTCATAAATTCGGGGTCTTACAATCTCCCCTCCTTATGAAATTTCGTCCTCAAAATTGACGTACGTACCTGACATTTCGAAAAGGTGAGGATACTTTGCTCTCATCTCGGATTCTAACTCCCAGGTCATTTCCTCAACATCATGGTTTCTCCATAAAACTTTAACTTGAGGTATAACCTTTGAGCGTAGAATCTGCTCCTTCTTATCCAAGACCTTGACAGGTATCTCTTCGTACGTCAAATTCTCTGCTATCTCGTCTGGTTCTAACTCAATAATGTGATTTGGATCTTTCACATATTTACGTAGCATGGATATGTGAAAAACATTATGAACACGAGACATGCTTGGTGGTAAGGCGAGTCTGTAGGCCACAGTTCCTACTCGATCGAGGATTTCAAATGGACCGATAAATCGAGGGTTAAGCTTTCCTCTCTTTCCGAATCGCGTAACACCTTTCCACGGAGCAACACGTAAAAATACATGATCTCCGACATTGAATTCCTCGTCTCTTCGATGAAGATCAACATAACTCTTTTGTCGATCTTGAGCTGTTTGTATACGTTGCCGGATCATTTGGATTTTTTCCGTAGTCATACGTATCAACTCGGGTCCCAACAATTTTGCCTCACCTACTTCATCCCAACATGCTGGAGATCGACACCTTCGTCCATACAACGCCTCGAAGGGAGCCATGCCTATACTTGCTTGATAACTATTGTTGTAAGAGAATTCCACCAATGGCAAGTATTTGTCTCAACTTCCTTTGAAGTCTAGTACGCAGAGTCTTAATAGATCTTCGAGGGTTTGAATAGTCCTTTCCGATTATCCGTCTGTCTGGGGATGGTATGCAGAACTGAATCGTAATTCAGTGCCCATAGCTTTTTGCAAGCTGACCCAAAATCGTGAAGTGAATCTAGGATTCTTATCAGAAACTATGGATACTAGCATGCCATGCAATCTCATAATCTCGCTAATATACAAATTAGCAAGACGCTCGAGTGAATAGTTTTCTCGTATAGGTAAGAAATGAGCAGACTTGGTCAATCTATCTATAATGACCCAAATTGCGTCTAAGCCTTGAGAAACTTTGGGAAGACCTGTCACGAAATCCATGTTGATGTGTTCCCACTTCCATTCTGGAATCTCAAGTGGTTGCAATGGACCCCTTGGTACTTGATGCTCCGCCTTGACACGTTGACAAGTTAAATATCTTGCGATAAACTCTGTAATTTCTCTCTTCATATTGTTCCACCAAAATGTATGTCGAAGATCACGATACATTTTGGTACTTCCAGGGTGGATTGCAAACGGTGTGTTGTGTGCCTCCATCATGATTTTATATTTCAAGTCAGGGTCATTAGGAACACACAGTCTAGAGTTGATTCGCAATATTCCTTCTTCGTCGACTCTTGCTTCTGGAATAGCACCTTCTTGTACCTTCTTTTTCATATTCATCAACTCTGGGTCTGTAACTTGAGCAGTTTTAATTTTGTCGATTAAAGCCGGTTCTACTTGTATATTTGCGACCTTCACGTGGGTTCCTGGAGTCTTTAATTCTATCTCCATCTTTTGTAAATCATCCGAAATGGGCATTTGAGATGTCAATAACGCACTCGTACTTGCATATGATCTTCTACTCAATGCATCAACTACTACGTTCGTCTTTCCAGGATGGTACTGGATGGTATGATCGTAATCTTTCAACAGCTCGAGCCAACGCCGTTGTCGCATGTTGAGTTCCTTCTGGGTGAAGAAATATTTGAGACTTTTGTGGTCTGTATAGATCTCCACTTTCTCCCTATACAAGTAATGTCTCCAAATCTTCAACGCGAAAACAACTGCTGCCAACTCTAGATCATGAGTAGGATAATTCCTCTCATATTCCTTGAGTTGCCGAGACGCATAGGCTATAACCTTCCCATGTTGTATGAGAACACAACCTAGTCCTTTGTTTGAAGCGTCGCTGTAGATGACAAATCCTTTCGATCCTGAAGGTATTGCCAATACAGGTGCTGAAATGAGCCTTCTTTTGAGTTCTTGAAAACTCTTCTCGCATTCTTCGTTCCATCTGCATGTAGTGCTTTTCCGAGTCAGTTGAGTTAATGGAGTGGCTATTCGAGAAAATCCTTCTACGAATCTCCGATAATAACCAGCTAAACCTAGAAAGCTTCGTACTTCGGTTACTGACTTGGGTTGTTCCCAATTTGATATTACTCCAATCTTCGCCGGGTCAACCGAGATTCCTTCCTTAGAAACCAAGTGACCAAGGAATGCAACTTCCTCAAGCCAGAATTCACATTTCTTCAACTTAGCATATAACTTGTTTTCACGAAGTTTTTGGAGTATCAGCCTCAAGTGTTGCTCATGATCTTCACGACTTTTAGAATATATGAGAATGTCATCAATGAAGACAACCACAAAATGATCCAAATATTCCTTGAATATCCGGTTCATCATATCCATGAAGGCAGCAGGAGCATTAGTCAATCCAAAAGACATGACCAGAAATTCATAATGCCCGTACCGAGTTCTAAAGGCAGTCTTTGGAATGTCATCAGCTTTAACTTTCAACTGATGATATCCAGAACGAAGATCGATCTTTGAAAAGAATTGAGCACCTTGTAACTGGTCAAACAGGTTATCAATGCGAGGTAACGGGTACCTATTTTTGATGGTGACATGGTTTAACTCCCGATAGTCAATGTAAAGTCTCATACTCCCATCTTTCTTCTTTACGAATAAAACAGGAGCACCCCAAGGCGATGTACTCGGACGTATGAAACCGCTGTCTAACAACTCCTGTAATTGGACCTTTAACTCTTGAAGTTCAATAGGGGCCATTCGATATGGGGTTTTGGAAATAGGTTTCGTACCGGGTTCAAGGTCGATACAAAATTCTATTTCACGGTCTGGGGGTAGGCCAGGAAGTTCTTCGGGAAATACGTCAGGGAACTCATTAACAATAGAAATATTTTTCAAATCTGACGTACTTTTATTTAAATCCGTTACATGGGCTAAGAAGGCTTGACATCCGTTTTTCAATAAACGAATGGCTTTGTGACTAGAAATGATGGTTATTGATTTCAATGGTTTGGTTGCTTGAATTCGCATAATAGGTTGATTAGGAATATGAAAACTAATAACCTTACGAAAGCAATCAATTTTAGCATGATGAGCAGTTAACCAATCAATTTCTAAAATCACATCAAATTCATGCATATTCAAGGAGATAAGATCAACAGGTAATGTGAGGGTGCCGATTTGAACAAAACAAGATTTATAGACCGTAGATGTAACGAATGTTTGCGCTAATGGTGTTTCGACAGATAAGTCAAAATCTAATTTTTCAGGAGTCAAATTCAGGCGTTGAGCACATGTTGGTGAAATAAAAGAGTGGGTAGAACCAGTATCTAATAAGGCATAGACTTCATAAGAGTTAATAAGTAGTTTACCCGTTATAACCTCGTTCGAATTCTGCGCTTTTTGTGACGTCACAACAAAAGCTCTCCTCTGGACCACAGACTTTGACTTGTCCGTGACCGCCTTCGATGTCATCATCGCAGCTGGACTTGACTTCGCTGCATGACAAAAGCGAGCTATATGGCCTTCCTTTCCACAATTGTAACATACTTGGGATGGCGATTGTGTACAATTTGGACTGATGTGTCCTTCCTTCCCACACCTGAAACATCTAACAGGTGGTCGTTCTCCTTCCTTCGAAACTGGTACTGGTGCTGGTACTGACGTTGGTGTCTTTCCATGGTTGTTGTTGAATCTCCTCTTCTTAGAATTGTTGCCACTTGACTCACTCCTTCTGTTATCCGGGCCAGGATTACCACCGAAGTGGTTACCATTTCCGGTGTTGTGATTCCCTCCTCGCTGATTATCATTATTCCGATAATTGCTGCCACCATTACGATTATTACCGTGATTTTGCTCTCGTGGTTAAGTGTTGCTTCCTGGTTGTAGTAGTCCTCTTTCCTGCTCCACTACTTGAGCCCTATCCACAACATCTGCGTATATACAAATTTTATGAGAAACGAGATATTGGCGAATCTCTGGTTTCAAACCTCGTAGGAACATTCGTGTCATTCGTTTTTCAGTATCCACCAAATGGGATGCAAAACGCGACAGCTCGGCGAACTTGGCTTCGTACTGTGACACCGTCATGTTGTTCTATTCCAGTTTAATGAATTCTACCTCCTTCATATGACGAATACTTTCCGGGAAATACTTCTCATTAAATAATTCCTAGAACTCGACCCAAGACATCTCGAGTGCCGAATGATGTGTACGTTTCACAGATTCCCACCAATGATCCACTTCTCCTCGTAACATAAAAGTGGCAAAAGGAACCTTTTGGTCGTCCGTGCAACGCAGTACATCGAATATCTTTGTTAATTATATAAGCCATGCCTCTGCCTTGAGTGGATCTGGCTTGCCGAAAAATTCAGGTGGTCCCAATTCTTTGAACTGCTTGGCAGTGACCATCCGTACATTATCAGCGTTTCTGCCAGTATTGTAGACAGGAGCTCTTCTTGCCTGGTTCTGCAGGTATTGCATGAAGTTCCTAAAAAATTCATCATTCATTCGGTTGTTAGCATCATGATTAGCATCATGGTGTTCTGAGTTTGCACTCGTATTATTTGTGGCTTCCTGGTTTTCAGCCACAATGGTCTCATAGTGAATCTCTTGGTTTTCAGATGCCATTCTGAAATGTGATCACAAAACAAACATTAGTTAAATAAATAGACATGCAACATCTTGTCCCTATAACCAAACCAATTACTTAAATAACCAAAAATAGCTTAGGTAGGACACACTAGAAAAGGATTTTACTCGTCTCTCCCCTCCTAGTTCTAATCCCAGATCTCTACTAGAGATCATATCCCTAAGCTCTGATACCAATTGTGACGCCCCCATTTTGAGTCGCCAATAACATTCTACATAATACAAATATAAATACGAATTTTCCCATTTACAACTAATATTTGTCGTGCAAAATACGACCACACACATACTGTGACTTTCCATACAAATATCGGACCGTATGGTACCACAGTATCCAAACCCAAATTATTATAATGCCGTAAAAAGACGACAACACATGTTTTAAGTCTCTAGTACAATCATTATTAAACTATGCCATAACTTGATAAGGACAACCACTAACTCGGACCATCACTCCACTCCCCGGCTAGTCCCAGCTACATTTTCCTTTCATGAGAAGAACAATGGAACAAAACTGAAAAGGGTGAGCTCAAATAGCCCAGTAAGAAATATCATGACTAAGATAATAAAGAATAAAATTTATCTTTAGTCTTCAACAGAATTAAATCAGAGATTTAAATATATTTTAATTGTTCAACAACAACAATTGCAGCGGAACAAACAATCCATTAGAAGAGTCAAGTAGATTATAATATCTACCATCTTCTATAAATTAAAGGATCACCACCAATATTTTATCCCTGTAACACCAATCAACAATTCCTGTTTATGAATATCCAAATCAACAGTTTATATTCAACAACCTCTCTTTGCACTACGTGCCAAAGATATTTATTTGTAACATCACCGGTCATGATCATGCCAAACGCCAGTTCATCTTTGCACTACGGGCCAAAGAGAACTTTCACCATACGCCTTTGTTTGTAACACCAAAAGTCATGATTATACCAATACACAGTTTGGTCAAAATCATGTCACGCCAGTTCATCTTTGCACTACGGGCCAAAGAGAACTATCACCACAATTTAAGTATGAGGATGAGGATGATGACAATGATACAGTGAGATTAAGGATAAGAAAAGCTTTATAATTTAATCAGTATCAAAGATTGACCAAATTGCCAACACGATAACCAAATTGTGGAGTCAAATTCAAGAATGATATTCAAGAAATTATTTCATGCTTCAACTATAATGTATAGAAAGATTCAAGTGAAAAGATATTAGATGAAGCACAAACTATTAAGGATATTCTACTAATTTTCAGGGATTTTCTCCATTTAAAAATAAGGTTTTGGAAACAAACAAGGATTTCTTATCATAAATGGATAAATGTGAAAGAAAAAGATATCCCTTAAAGAGTACAAAAGAAATGATAAGTTATATGAGTATAACAGAATATATGAAACTGCAAATGGATTTTCACCTGTCATGCGATAATTCGCGTAGACAGATTATTTCCACAACAGATTAATAAGTAATGAATACGACGGGTTATTCACCAGGTATGCGTCAATCCGCACGAACAGGTTATACCCACAAATTTATAAGGAACAAATGCAAAGGGATATTCACTAGGTACGACACTCCGTACATACAGGTTATTCCCACAGAGTAATAAGGAATGAATACAAAAGGGTATTCACCAGGCATGCGTCATACCGCACGGACAGGTTATCCCCACAAATTAATATAGAACGAATAACAACCTTTATGAGTATAATATCACTTACGAACATGAAAGCAAATGATATTATATATGAGTATGAAAGAAATGATATTCCCTACCTTAGTTAACAAGTGACTGGATGTTACTTTCTATGAAATTTACTAACTTCGGATAATACTAGTATTCTCACAAATACTCACAATAGCCTAGCACACTAAGAGAACTTCAGAAATTTAGAGAGAGAGGAAGTATAAACAATGAAGGTGTGAAAATTTCTTAAGCAAACTGTAACAAATGCAATTTTTGTGATTGAATACAAATATTTATTGAATTATATAAATATTTTTATTAATTTATTGAGCTTAATAAATAATTTATTAAGTTTTTGTGAAATGGGTATACGATAAGTTTAATAATGTTAAATGTTATTTGAATGGAATTTGTTATGTTTATTCTAATTTAATTTAATAATTAAATTAGATGATGAAAAGGTTTATTTGAATAAATGATTTATTTGAATAAGAGAATTTATTTGGTATTATTGTTATTTGTTAAATGAAATTATTATTTGAGTTGGTAAGGTGTAATTGAATTTATTTAATAATAAGTTCAATTAAATTAGAAGTGTGACATTTTAAAACTATATGTTATAATGATTTATTAAAATAAATGAGAAAGTGTTTAATTCAGTTTTACCAAACAAGGCCCTATGATCTTTGTTTGGAAATAATGAGTTATTTATTTGTGTTTTACCAAACAAGGCCTTAAGACCTTTAGTTAGAATAATGGATTATTCTATTTTAATGTAACCAAACAAGCCTTAGAGGCTTTTGAAAATTTTAACTGATAGATTAATATCATACGTTATTATTTTATTAATTATCAATTTTTATTTGTTTATTAAAGTTATCAGTTTATATTTTTTTTTAAAACTACGCCAGTTAAGAAAAAAAAAGAAAGAAGAAGAAACACAGAGTTTGAGAGAAAGAAAAGAAGGGGGCCTTCCATAAAAATGGCGCGCAATTAAATAACCCCTTTCCTTGACAGAATTTCTAGACATTGTCGATAATGCTAAAATATCCTATCAAATGATATAAGTTACAGTGTCGTGACAAATAGTAAAATATATTATGCAGATGCTAATTAACAATTATTGAATCAAGATACTATGCAATTGCTACTTTATCAATTATTGAATCAATAATATAAAACACTGTGCAACATCGTGAGCTACTGTGGAATACCGTGTGCTACTGTGGAATAACGCGTTTTACTGTTCTTTTTTATCACCGGGTATTTTAACAGTATCGGTTAAAGTTTTGCCGCCAATTTCTATCACTTTCTATATCCGACAGTTAACCCGTTGTGGGGCCCATTATCATTGACAATATTGTCATTTCGGCGCCGTCGTACGGTACCGAATATAATATTCCCCGACAGAAAGAATATTCCCCGACAAAAGGAATATTTCCCGACATACTATTTATCAGATAATTTGCATATAACACCCTTAAGTATCATTTATTACAATTAAGCACTTCACTATTTAGAAAAATAATCATAAAGAAAATAATAAACTTTTATTTCATAAATTCGGGGTCTTACACCTTCCGCACAACACTCCCATCATATAAGAACTATAATTTCTATAACTATTGAACTCCAAATCAAAACCGCGATCTTCATGACATTGGTAAGTGTTGGGGCGTGATTTATTAGGTCCAGGTGATTTATTGGGTCGTGAGGTTGGGAGACGATTTATTAGGCCCAAATGATGAGGTGGCTTATTGGGCCCAGATTATATGGGAGGTTGCGGTCCACGTGAAGAAAACCTTCCCACGTGGGATTCTGTTTTAGCAGTTGGAGTAGTTTCTGATCCCTGTTCTCGAGGTAGGTGCCAAGATACAATTCGCCGCCTACCTTATTTTAAGGAGATTCAGTCTAATCCCATTAAGGCATCTGACCTAATAAAAAGTCTTACTTACTATTCGGGGATAGGCATGACGTTGGCAGAGTGTGATCTCTATAAATACAAGGCTAAAACTCCATTTCTAAGGTAATCAACTTTTTTACAGCACTATAACTTAAAACCTCCATTGTTAAAACCTTATTCAGCCTGTACTTATTCTCACACCGAAGCTATCCTCCCGGCGGATAAAACCGCCAGGCACTTTGAGTGTGATCTCGTTTCTGTACAGAATTGATGCGCTTTTGGTGATTGAAGCGCGTGGACGAATCCTGGCGTTAACAGTAAGTAGGACTCCTCATTAAGTCAGATGCCTTAATGGGATTAGACTGAATCTCCTTAAAATAAGGTAGGCGCCGAATTGCATCCTGACACCTACCTCAAGAACAAGGATCAGAAACTACTCCAACTGCTAAAACAGAACCCCACGTGGGAAGGTTTCCTTCACGTGGACCGCAACCTCTCATATAATCTGGGCCCAATAAGCCGCCTCATCATTTGGGCCTAATATATCGTCTCCCAACCTCACAGCCCAATAAATCACCTAGGCCTAATAAATCACACCCCAACATTGCCCCCCAGTTTTTCGTTACAATAGAACATTTAATGGAAGAATACAATCTTCAAAAGCCCAATACTTAAGCATAAAGCCCAAAGCCTAAAATCTGACTCCTTAGTAACTTCCGCAGCACGTTCTGCGCAGCCCCACCATTTTTACACAACCCACTTATTACGCCACCCTTGGGAACACGCGCGGAACCCAAAAGTCAAAACATTAAAAATCCCCTCATTTCAAATGTAACCGCCACACCTTTTAGATCTGATCTGAGATTCCGTCTTGCTCTCTCTGCTCTCGCTCCCTGTGCAACTCCTCTTTTCCCTCTACAACCCCTCCTTTTTCCGGCGAAAAACCTCATTCCATCATTAGGAACGTCACTAAACTAATGGCCACCACAAGAACTCCATCCTCTACTAATCCCCTAGCTTCAGGCCCGTCCACAGCCGAAAAAGAAACCCAGAGAATGATTAGGGAATACGCCAACGAAGCAACTTTTACCCACATTAACGTTGCCTCAGCCATTGGTCCTCAAGACCTTGAAAAGATACGAAAACAATACTGTATACCGACCACTTACGATATCCGAGCCCCTCTTCATACCGAACGGATGTACCACCGGCCTGATGGGTGGACTACCATTTCCCTCAGTGCCCTCAAATACGGGGTTCGCCTCCCCCTTCATACCTTAATTATTTCCCTCCTTGGGTCTATAGGAGTCGACCTCGCCCAACTGGTGCCGAACTCCTACATCCATATCATCTCCTTCGTTGCCTTCTGTCATGAGCTTGGCATCGCTCCCACCCTCGACTTCTTCTTTTCTATATTCTTCACGGGCCGATCCAGGGAAGCCGAATTTCAGCAAAAAATAGGCAACCAAGTAAAGACATCGAAAAGCGTCCGCTGATGAAGACCCCCTCAAGCAACAAAGGATGACATCTATTATGGTTCTTTATCAAGGGTCCCAGTATTCGTGAGATTCCTAGTTGGGCCGAAGCCGTTAGTCCACCTGTAACCCTAAGAGAGATATCAGATGCCCGTCTTTGAGAATTGGTGGGCCTTGTGGTGAGGTTGCTGAAGAAAGAATGGGATCTCGAACTCCTGAGTGATCCGACATGGTTGTATAACCATAAATGTAAGTCTCGAACCCTTCAAATTAACTTGTAGTATCTTAAATTACCCCTTTCTGGCAAACATTAGTAATGCGTGCAGTACTTCTTATCAAACCGACCCCCGTCGCCGATATCAGCCAATCATCCGCTGACTCCATCGAGGAAATAATCCCTCTAACTGAATCAACCGAACAACCCCTTCTAATCCAGCCGATCAGCGCCGTCCCGATGGCACAAGTATCAACTATTCTTGCTCCCGATCTCACCGAAGAGTGTCTCTTGGACGTTCTCCTCTCCAAAAGAAATGTCATCCTTCGAGAGAAGAGAAGGCGTCTAAGGAAGACTGTTGACAAAGGTCTTCCTTTCGAAACAGAACAAACCCTTCAGGCCAACCCATCATTCTCCGAAGCCCAACTAAAAGAACTTGAAGACTCCTCTCCCGAACCCCCAACCAAAAAATAGCACACTGAATCCTCCCCCGATCAGCGATCCCCCCCCACCTACTCATCAATGTCCTCCACCCGCTTGTCAATATCCTCCACCCGCTCATCTACCCCTCCCATCATCACCCAACCGTACCCAAGAAAATCCTACTCCAGCCCTAACAACACTGTGGTCCGATAACACTAATGACTTCCCATACCATGTCTTCGACAACTTCATCTCCCCCGAAGATAACGAAAGGTTCGAAGATACATGTCTCCGGGATCTTACGACCCTTAATGCATTGTACCTGAGCCGAGTAAGTTTCTTCAGTTGTATTATTTCTTCCGAACTTATACTAAGCTTGTCATTGAAATCTTCTTCTCTTTGCTTTCAAGCTAGTGCAGTCACTGGCGGACTTCTTTGTCGTCTGGCCGAGGCTGACGAGAAATAAAAAGAACTGAAGGCCGAAGCCGTCCATCAGGAAGCAAGGCGCCAAGCTGCAATGGCCGACTGGACGAAAGAGAAGTATATGTCTTCTATGACTTCAAACATATGTTTATTCAAAGTAACAGTCCTGTGCCCCCTGAACTATCTAGACATGAGGCTTCAAAATTCAAGTCTGGGTCAATTCCTAACAGACCATCTAGACACAATGACATAGTTTGTACTCATTGAGGCAGTGTTATATCATGTTTTGGTGCTCCAAGGTTTTCAAGATTTTTTGCTGCAACAGGTAAAGTACTGAATTTGGCTAGATAGCTAGATGTACAATAGTTCTAAGTGTTGAAGTTGGCTATGATGTTTTAGTTTCTTTTAGGCTTTTACTTCTATGCTATAACTAGCGTTGAATTGGAGAATTCTGCAATGTACTTGTCAAAAACACAGGAAAATTTTATAAATTAGGATTTGGATTTGTCTTAGGATGTTTTTTAATCTATGCATAAGTTCATAAGAGGTCTTCAATTACTATATCCTTTAGTATATGTATACCCATATATGTTCTTTTTAAATGCCTTTCCTATCATATTTTCTGTTCCAGTTACCTTCTATTGTTTGTTTGAGAGTAGTATTTCTTCACCTTTACTGATTTGTAGAATGAATAACAATGCAAAATTGTTAGCATAAAGTTGTTAGGTTTGTACATAGCGCGAATATGCAATCAAATTACATAAATAGTGCGGAAGCGTGATAAAATCAGATTTTAAAATTTTATACAAACCATCACCATGATCTTTCTTTATGCACAATTATTAATTAAACGAAAGAGATGGAGAATAAGAATTATACCCTTGTAGAATTCTAGCTTCCTCAGGTACAAGTTCACCTCCAATTCCTTCGCGTTCTCCTTGAATTCCACCGATTAAATTCCTTCCTTTGATCAACGTTAGCCACCCAAGTGTTTGGCCTCTAGAGGTGATCCACCAAGGAATAATACTTGTTCAAGAAGATGGGTGTTGGCAAAACCCTAGTTTCTATCTCTATAAAAATTGTAAGTACTCTCTACAATTCTTATGCAAGAGTGTGTAACCCTAATCTATGATAAGACTTCTCTTATTTATAGATGTAAGAAAACCCTTCCC
The DNA here is from genome assembly GCA_034770075.1 of Aralia elata. NCBI lineage: Eukaryota > Viridiplantae > Streptophyta > Magnoliopsida > Apiales > Araliaceae > Aralia > Aralia elata. The sequence continues at coordinate 22,675,572 of CM068388.1, forward strand.
TAAAATATTTAGGATTAGGGTTTCTATTCTAATTAAACTCCTTTAATTAAATTAAACTCCTAATCCAATTAGGAATTCATGTGAGAGTACTTCTATTAATTAATTCTCAATCCCTATTAGGAATTAAATAATAGTAATAGTAATAATAATAATAAGACTCCTCTTATTAATTTATATTTAATATTTCTAAATATTAAATAATAAATATTAAGCTATTTAATTTATTCTATCTCCATAGACTAAATTAAATACACTTAACTTATTATTACAATTATGCCATTTACTTTTTAAATAAATATTTTCCTTTTGCGGTGTGACCCTTTAGGTTCTCCATATTAAACCGGTTGTGAATAAATCAATTAGAATAATTCTAATCTTATTTAAATAAATAAATTAAACTATTTAATTCATTTAAATAAATAATATTTATTCTACAATAAGGGTAAGCCCCCTTAGCGATCAACGACTTTCCAGATAATATAGATTTCAACATTAATCATAAAAGAACCTTTCAGTGCATAGTTACCGTACAATTCAATCCTTCTACCATACAATGTCCCAATTAAATATAAGATATGGAATTACTGTCAAGTCTTATTTTATTTAATTATATGTATTTCGATTCTCAAATGCACAACTCTAATTAATGCAAATTAGAAACTCCTTTCTAATTTCATTCTGCTTTGGCCAAAGACTTCTGAGTCATCATTTATCGAATCACATAGGACATTCTCTCCTTTTACTAGAAGTGGTAGATTCTTTATTGATCATTCACCTATCTCCATATATAACTTATTATACCCAATCATACCCTTTGATATACCCTAAAGGTCTTAAGGGACATGTCAAAGTATAACTCATCATACACAAGATACTATGATGATCTCAAGTCCAAGGATCACTTGTACTACTATCACTAGAGGAATTCCTATTGACAGGCGAGTAAAACTCCATTAGGTATTCCTTAGCGAGCCACGTTCAGTGAACTTATTCTCTAATAAGCACCTACATACTTGCTTTAGTGTCTCCACACAAATGATTATGAGATCAATCATCCTCTTCATAAGAGCAAGCAACGTATGTACTAATCTATCCGGATTCACTAATCCCCTTTTTAGTAATCCAACGATTAGGAACAATTTTAGTTTGTGAGCTATCTAGAATTTAGATCTCATTAGCATGATCACCATCATGATTCTAAAAGCATTGCTCAAAACTATGGGTTTATCACATTTAATATAACAGCACTATGTAGATAATGTAAAATGCCTTTTAACAACCGAATAAGATTACAAAGTATATGCTACATCATATCAAATATGATTGGCTTGTGTGCATACTACTTTCAATCTCCCACTTGCACTAAAGCCAATCGCCATGGTATCTAATACCCTTCTTCTCTAAGTGACGATCATCCTGCTATTTGGATAAAGCTTCAGTAGATGGATATCCAATGTTGTTCTCGATAGTCCACTATCTCTATAGTGACTTTTCCTCTTTCAATGATTCTACTAATCAAATGAAAGTGCTGCAACACATGTTTGAATCCAAGATGAGACTTAGGAACCATTCCCAGTTCTGTAATGAACTTTTCCATTCAAACAATCAAACTTGCAGCTTCATTTACAGCTATATACTTTGTCTTTGTCACTAAACCAGCAACTCTTTGCTGTTTGAAACCTTTCCAATTCACTGCACCACCTTTCAAGGTAACGATTTACCTTAAAGTGGATTTGTTATCGTCTTGGTCAGTCTGAAAAACTTGAGTCTGTTTAGCTCTCTAGTTTTAATTCAGACCTACCATGAATCATGATCACATCTTCAGTACCGGTTAAGTACCTAAAGATGTTTATCACTGTCTTACAGTGATCTTCTCCAGAATATGTCTGATCAACATCAGGCCTTGTATATTCATTGCATACATGATAGTAACTCATGCGATATCTCTTTCAATTTGGGGATAATTTTAGAGAGATACACTCCATGGCTCATCATCATGAGACCTCTCTTGGAGTTTGCCATGCTAAACGCCTTTAGCATCGAATGAATATACGTTCATTGGGTCAAGCCGAACATCCTTTTAAATCTATCTATATAGATTTATATCCCCAATTTATAGGATGTTCCTCCCAAGTTATTCATGGAGGAATGTTTAGACAATTTTATCTTTACTGATTGTAGCATTGGTGTGTCATTCATTATCAGTAATATATCAACATATAATACTAGGAATGTCACAGTGCTCCCACTGACCTTTTGTACACACTAGGTTCATTCTCGTTTTTGATAAAATCAAACTCTTTTGATTATCTCATCAAAAACGAATGTTCCATCTTTGAGAAGCTTGCTTCAATCCATAAATGGATCATTGTAGCTTAAAACACGATCTGCTTCAACCTTTGAAACAAATTCCTCTGGCTGTATCATACATACATTCTCCTCAAGTCTTCATTGAGGAAGGGTGTCTCCACATCCATTTTTCCAGATTTCGTAATAAGCTGCAATCACAAGCAAAATCCAAATGGACTTGAGCATTACCCGGTAATAAGGTTTTATCACAGTCAACTCCTTGACTTGAAAAACCTTTTAAACACGTCTGGTCTTATAGGTCTCCACCTTGCCATTTGCCCCAGTCTTTCTCTTAAAGACCCATATTCACACTCTTGGCACTATGCCCTTTTGTGGAGTAACCAGAGTCTATACTTGGTTCTCATACATGGAGTCCATTTCGGATTTCATGTCCATCTGCCATTTCTCTGAGTGTCTTCTACTCATAGCCTCATCGTATATAACTGGATCATCATCCTCTATGATGCGTACCTCATCATCATCCTCTATGATGAATCCATACCTCCCAGGTATCTTCGGTACTCTTCCAGATTTACGATTCGGTTGTGGTACAATAGGTCTATCTACAGGTTCCTCGATTCGACTTAAAGTGCTTTGTGGTTCTTGAACTCCTTCAAGATCTTTTACCCTCCCACTAGCTCCTTCAATGATAAACACTTTTATCTAAGAAGGCAGCGTGTAGGATTATAGTAATAATACCCTAAACTTACTTTAAGATATCCCACAAGTCTACACTTGTCAGATTTTGTCCCAAACTTATCTTTGAAACCTTTTCTATAAGCTGGACAACCCCTTATCTTAACTTACTTAAGATTAGGAATCCTCCCTATCCATAACTTTTATGGAGTCTTAGGGCCAGATTTTTGAGGTTACCTTATTTTGTAGATATGCAGCCGTTTCTAGGACATAACCCCTAGATGGATACTAGAATGTCGGTAAAAATCATTATGGACTGCACCATGTCCAACAAGGTACAATTTCTCCTTTTAGATACACCAATCAATTATTGCGTATCGGGAAGTGTCCATTATGAGAAAATACCATTTTGAGATGATCTAGAAACTCATTGTACAAGTATTCTTTCCTCGATCTGATCAAAGAATCTTAATACTCTGTCAATATGTTTCACTTCTAAATTCTTTGAACATTTCAAATGATTCAGACTTGTATTTCATCAAATATACATATTCAACTCTTTGAATGACCATCTCCTTTTCTTTTATTAGTTTGTTCAATTTGCAAAATAATTTTCATGTAAGTCAAGTATACAAAGTCTATCAAGTAATCTTCCAGTTTCAAACAAAACATTATCATTACAAATAGAACAACAATTGTTCTTAAATATAATACCAGAACCTTCCTTGTCCAACAACGGAAGTAATAATGTTTCTAAAGAGAACTGGAACATAATAACAACTTATTAACTTAATAGACTTGCCCGTAGGCAATGCTAAACTATAAGTTCCTACGGTTAATGCAGCAACCATTGCTTCATTCTCCACGCGTAAGATTACTTATTCTTTGTTTAGTTTTCTACTTCTGCTTAGTCTCTGCATTGGATTGCATACATGAGAACTACAGCCGGTATCCAATACCCAAGTAGAACCTTGACTTATAGAAAAATTTATTTCAATCGTGAACAAACCCATATTTGTAACCGAAGCTTCACTAAGCTTCTTCTGGTTACCCTCTAGTTTTAATTCTAGTATCCAGGCTTATTGCAGTGGAAGCAAACTCCTTTGCTATCTGCATCAGTCTTGTTCTTATTGTCCTTCATTTTTGCCTTTCTTTTTACCTTCTTTGAATTGTTCTTCTTTTAAGAAGATCCTTTATCCCTCTTCTGCTTCCTAGAAGAATCATCTACCAGTAAGACTTGGTCTTTCTTGGTTGGAAAGTGACTCTTTACAGTTTTCAACATGTTTAAGCAACTCAGACAGGCTGACATATAGCTTGTTCATGTGGAAATTCACAACAATTTGTGAGAAAGAGTCTGGAAGTGATTGCAAGATCAAATCTTGGATCATCTCTCCATCCATTAAAACCCAGTTGTCCCAATTGTTCAATCAAATTGATCATTTTAGGACATATGTCTGTACTGTAGTGCCATCGGTCATTCTAGATTAGAAGAGCTCCTTAGATATCTGATATCTAATAGTCCTACTTTCCTCACCCTTCAACTCCTTGAGGGTGCCGGAGTACAGTAGGAGCATCCATAGTTTCATGCTGACGCTGAAGCTCGTTACTCATGGATGCGAGCATGATGCATTGAGCCAACTGTACATCATCTTGCCACTTTCTAAAAGTAGCAATCTCTTCCTCTGAGGCATTGTCTGCAACCATTGCAGGGATAGGTATATTAAGGACATAAGATAACTTTTCAGCCTTGAGAACTATTCTCAAATTCCTTAACTAGTCCGTGTAATTCGGTCCGGTTAATTAACATCTAATATGCTATGCAGTGATAGTGAATTAGACATCGTAAAATTCTGTAAATGAATTTGTAATTTAACAACATTTTAGCATACATTCATTTTTAATTAATTACCAAAATAAATTAGGTCTTTATTTTAAATTGGTATCTCCCACTATTTTCATCAAATTATATTACCCTCATTATATAGTTCAACAATTCTAATTAAAGATTTGCTAGTGAGACTAAGGATCCCATTTTAGATGTATATAGCCTTGTGGTGACACAACAAACGATATATAAATAAATAGGTAAACAACTATTGTCAATTACATCTCTATGTAACTCCTTGTATTTTTCCTCTTAGATTATTTTGATCAAGTGGTGACACATCCGAATCAAAATTATCCAAGTTAAGTCCATCCTAGCACTTCCATATATTCGAAAGAAAAACACTGTCCTTGTGGTGACACAACAAAACAGCATCGTTCAGTCTATGTATAAGCATCAAATGTGATAAAGCAACATCTTAAATATTTTAATACTTGCCTTGTGGTGACATAACAAACTCATATTAAATATTTAATACTCTATTGCTTTACCATGCTAGAAGGCGACGTTCGATATTCCAAATATCTTTGAACGCTTAGGACTTAATATGATTTCTTTGAGGGGTTTGTTATTATTTATCTCATCTTGTTTAGCGCGCATGCACATATATATATAAAATACGCGTTATATTATTTAACATGCGAAGCATGTTGTATAATATATAATATATACATAGCAAACATGCACATATAGAATACTATATTCTACCCGGATTGATTATGGACTTTTATTCTAGTTTGGTTCACTAGAGCCACCAAGTGAACCAAAAGGTCAAACCTAGGGTGCAAGAATTAAATTTAAATATAACTATTACATTTAAACCCGGGCTCCATTACAAACGGGTCTTCAAGCGCTCCTTGCTCCTTTGTCTCCAATTCTTCAAGTAATTCTAACTAAACCTATTACATAAACTATTTACAATAAATAGAAACCTTGATCAGCAGTCAAGGGGAGGTACATAGGAGGAAGATAGAATTTACATCAAGGAAAAACTAGAGAAGACGAGGTACGCAGACCCCATTTATAAAACCCATTCATTCAAGCATCCACTAAAATAAATCCAATCACACATTGGTTAATAGTCCATAATCAATCCCTATTTATCATCATACATATCTCTATATGTATCAATAAATAACATTCATCCCATGAATAATAAAATCATTCCATATATGCATTGATATCATTTAATGGGCAATATTAGTTAGTATAAAATTCAATTTCAACTCCAATTAGTTATCATGGAATCCAATTCCAACTCTAATTAGTTATCATGAAATCCAATTTTAATTAAAATAAACTTCTTTATTTTAATCATATTCCAAATCAAAATAAACTCTTTTATTTTAATTTATCCAATTTTTTGAATAAAAATAAACTCCTTTATTTTTAATCAAATTCTAAATCAAAATAAACTCCTTTATTTTAATTAATATGGAAACCAATTTCAAGTTTAAAATAAACACCTTTATTTTTAACTTAAAATTGTTGGAAAATAAAATATGTTGAATTCTATTCCTTATCAAAATAAACATCTTTATTTTTTAAGGAAACATGGAATCCTATTTCATATGTGAATAAACTCCTTTATTCTAGGAAACATGGAATCCTATTCCATATGTGAATAAACTCCTTTATTCTAGAAAACATGGAATCCTATTCCATATATTAAAAAACTCCTTTATTCTAGTTAACGTAGAATATAATTCCAAGTTCAAATAAAACTTTTAATTTTAATTATATTCCAATTCAAAATAAACCTTTTATCTTAATTGAAAATAAATAAAATCAAAATAAATAAAAAATAAATAAAATAAATAAAATAATTTTACACAAACAATTATGCCCAATTAAATTGTTCTTAACACATATCAATGTATATACAGAATCAAAATAATTAATAATTCGCATAAAGTTTGGCTCTTGATACCACTGTTAGGTTTGTACATAGCGCGAATATGCAATCAAATTACATAAATAGTGCGGAAGCGCGATAAAATCAGATTTTAAAATTTTATACAAACCATCACCATGATCTTTCTTTATGCACACTTATTAATTAAACGAAAGAGATGGAGAATAAGAATTATACCCTTGTAGAATTCTAGCTTCCTCAGGTACAAGTTCACCTCCAATTCCTTCGCGTTCTCCTTGAATTCCACCGATTAAATTCCTTCCTTTGATCAACGTTAGCCACCCAAGTGTTTGGCCTCTAGAGGTGATCCACCAAGGAATAATACTTGTTCAAGAAGATGGGTGTTGGCAAAACCCTAGTTTCTATCTCTATAGAAATTGTAAGTACTCTCTACAATTCTTATGCAAGAGTGTGTAACCCTAATCTATGATAAGACTTCTCTTATTTATAGATGTAGGAAAACCCTTCCCTAAACTATTTAGGATTAGGATTTCTATTCTAATTAAACTCCTTTAATTAAATTAAACTCCTAATCCAATTAGGAATTCATGTGAGAGTACTTCTATTAATTAATTCTCAATCCCTATTAGGAATTAAATAATAGTAATAGTAATAATAATAATAAGACTCCTCTTATTAATTTATATTTAATATTTCTAAATATTAAATAATAAATATTAAGCTATTTAATTTATTCTATCTCCATAGACTAAATTAAATACACTTAACTTATTATTACAATTATGCCATTTACTTCTTAAATAAATATTTTCCTTTTGCGGTGTGACCCTTTAGGTTCTCCATATTAAACCGGTTGTGAATAAATCAATTAAAACAATTCTAATCTTATTTAAATAAATAAATTAAACTATTTAATTCATTTAAATAAATAATATTTATTCTACAATAAGGGTAAGCCCCCTTAGCGATCAACGACTTTCCAGATAATATAGATTTCAACATTAATCATAAAAGAACCTTTCAGTGCATAGTTACCGTACAATTCAATCCTTCTACCATACAATGTCCCAATTAAATATAAGACATGGAATTACTGTCAAGTCTTATTTTATTTAATTATATGTATTTCGATTCTCAAATGCACAACTCTAATTAATGCAAATTAGAAACTCCTTTCTAATTTCATTCTGCTTTGGCCAAAGACTTCTGAGTCGTCATTTATCGAATCACATAGGGACATTCTCTCCTTTTACTAGAAGTGGTAGATTCTTTATTGATCATTCACCTATCTCCATATATAACTTATTATACCCAATCATACCCTTTGATATACCCTAAAGGTCTTAAGGGACATGTCAAAGTATAACTCATCATACACAAGATACTATGATGATCTCAAGTCCAAGGATCACTTGTACTACTATCACTAGAGGAATTCCTATTGACAGGCGAGTAAAACTCCATTAGGTATTCCTTAGCGAGCCACGTTCAGTGAACTTATTCTCTAATAAGCACCTACATACTTGCTTTAGTGTCTCCACACAAATGATTATGAGATCAATCATCCTCTTCATAAGAGCAAGCAACGTATGTACTAATCTATCCGGATTCACTAATCCCCTTTTTAGTAATCCAACGATTAGGAACAATTTTAGTTTGTGAGCTATCTAGAATTTAGATCTCATTAGCATGATCACCATCATGATTCTAAAAGCATTGCTCAAAACTATGGGTTTATCACATTTAATATAACAGCACTATGTAGATAATGTAAAATGCCTTTTAACAACCGAATAAGATTACAAAGTATATGCTACATCATATCAAATATGATTGGCTTGTGTGCATACTACTTTCAATCTCCCACTTGCACTAAAACCAATCGCCATGGTATCTAATACCCTTCTTCTCTAAGTGACGATCATCCTGCTATTTGGATAAAGCTTCAGTAGATGGATATGCAATGTTGTTCTCGATAGTCCACTATCTCTATAGTGACTTTTCCTCTTTCAATGATTCTACTAATCAAATGAAAGTGCTGCAACACATGTTTGAATCCAAGATGAGACTTAGGAACCATTCCCAGTTCTGTAATAAAAATGAGTGTTTAATTTATCCAGTGTCGAAGGTTGACTAAATTGCCAACATGATGACCAAATTGTGGAGTCAAATTCAAGAATGATATTCAAGAATAAAATTCACGATTCAACTATATCGTATCAAACGAAATAAAAAGATTTAGGTGAAAAGATATTAGATGAAGCACAAACTATTAAGGATATTCTACAAATTTTTAGGGATTTTCACCATTTAAAATAAGGTTTTGGAAACAAACAGAGATTTCTTATCATAAATGGAGAAATGTGAAAAAAAAAGATATCCCTTAAGGAGTACAAAAGAAATGATACGTTATACGAGTATAAAAGAATATATGAAACTGCAAATGGATTTTCACCCGTCAAGCGGTAATCCGCATAGACAGATTATTTCCACAAAAGATTAATAAGTAATGAATACGAAGGATTATTTACCATGCATGCGTCAATCCGCACGGACAGATTATACCCATAGATTAATAAGGAATAAATACAAAGGGATATTCACCAGGTACGACACTCCGTACATACAGGTTATTCCCATAGAGTAATAAGGAATGAATACAAAAGGGTATTCACCAGGTACGACACTCCGTACATACAGGTTATTCCCACCGAGTAATAAGGAATGAATATAAGAGGATATTCACCAGGCATGCGTCAATCCGCACGGACAGGTTATTCCCACAAATTAATATGGAATGAATAACAACCTTTATGAGTATGATATCACTTACGAACATGGAAGCAAATGATATTACATAAGAGTATAAAAGAAATGATATTCCCTACCTTCGTTAATAAGTGATTGGATGTTGCTTTCTATGAAGTTTACTAACTTGGACAATACTAGTATTCTCACAAATACTCACAATAGCCTAGCACACTTAGAGAACTCAAGAAATTTAGAGAGAGAGAGGAAGTATAAGCAATGAAAGTGTGAAGATTTCTTAAGATAATCCTTCCTATTTATAGAAAAACTAAGTTTCATTAATTGCACAATAAGGGCTCGACTTATTACACTTTAGTACCACCATCTTTGCCTCTATTTTTAATATAATCCCTCAAGTATTATCAATCTTGCATAACATCCCCTAATAGTTCTCACATGTGAACCAATAGTTCCATCATGTGAGCCAATAGTTCATAACATGTGAATTTTAAAATTTCAATTAGGTACCCCTAAGTTAGACTCCACTTTTAATCCGTCAATAATGCTAAAATATCATATCAAATAATATGAGTTACAATGCTATGACAAATAATAAAAAAAGTACCATGCAGATGCTATTGTAAAATATTGTGCAATTGCTACTTTATCCATTATTAAATCAATAATTTAAAATACTGTGCAGCACCGTGTGCCTGTGAAATACAGTGTACTACTGTGGAATAACGCGTTTTACTGTTCTTTTTATTACTGGGTATTTCAACAGTTGCCGGTGATAATACTGTTGACAAAATACTGTCGTTTTCAGTATCCGACAATGGAGCCCATTATCGTTGACAATATTGTCATTATGGGCCCCACTAATATTTTGTTATTTCGGCGCCGTCGTACGGTACCGAATATAATATTCCCCGACCGAAAGAATATTCTCCGATAAAAAGAATATTCCCCGACGTATTGTTTATCAGATAATTTGTAAATAACACCCTTAACTATCATTTATAACAATTAAACACTTCACTATTTAGAAAAATAATCATAAAGAAAATAATAAACTTTTATTTCATAAAGTCGGGATCTTACACGTAGAGTAAGAATAAACTCTACGATCTCTCCATCTAGTCTACGATCAATCAACTTCATAGAGTAAGTCTCAACTGTCAGAAGACTGATAATATGGAGCGTTGTAGATCGAAGGTCTCAATGTGTTCACCAAACATTCTTGGTTGAAATCGAAGTTCAAAAGATGTTGTGTCTAACAGCTAGTTTGCTGAAAGCGACAACTCCCAGGTGTTAGGTGAAGTTGCAGTCTGATGTGACAGGCCCAAGCCACAAAGCAAGCTGACACGCCAACTTCAAATGTCAACATCAAGGATCCTAGAATATCTGAGCATTAAATGCATAACAGGAACCTTGTAACAGGAAACTTTCTGGCAGACTATAAAAGGCTACAAGGATTCAATCTCAAGTAACAAACATCGATCAAAAAGCTAAAACTCTGCCAAAGTTAAAGAACTTCACTCTAAGAACCTGAACGATTTGTTCAAACTGCTAAGTATCTGAGAAGAAAAGTTTATTGTCATCTTACAAGCACCTCAACAACATCATTCAACATCAGTTGATCATTGTATAAGTGACAATCTTCCAAGTCTAAGTGACTTGAAGAGATCTTAATGATCTAGGACTGAGTGTCAATATTCCGAGACTTAGTGACTCGAAGGAACCTTAGTGGTTCAGTTGTAATAGATGTGACACCCCCAAATCCAGGTTTCCAAACCTCGAATTCGGTGCTCACGATAATCGACGACAAACATACTATCTAACTAAATGCGGAATAATAAACATACATTGTTTATCGAATGGAAATAAAGTCTTACAATTCTGGTCCCAAGGTTCTTTAACCTTAACATAAAACGTACCCTTAATACAACAAAAGGTTCACCTAATCAAACAACATTCAATAATAACTAGTACATAGGCACTATCGGGCATCTATTCCTGCACCTTCCCTTTTCCTTTGTCTCCTCTAGATGTTTCTGCCTTAGCTGAAATAAAGATCATGATATAGCAAGGGTAAGCAACTAATTTGCTTAGCAAGTATATACACAAGAGATATATCATGATAGAAGGAAATTTTTGCTTTCAATGTTCAACAACAGTATAAGGGTGTGAAGGAACATGAATTAGTAAACAACAGTTGAATATCCGAATAATTGAATGACAATTACTGAGTGGTTTGAAACAACCAAGGACGTTTTCCAAGGTTCTCAGCATTTAAACTGGACCTCTTAAAAGTTTTGGTAATCGAGGGGATCAGCCTCTCATACCCCGTGATTTATGCATAAACACTTAATAACCAGCATTGATATCATGCCTTAAACAAGTTTATCCTTTTCTCAGCCAAAAGTTCTTACCACAATAATTTAATAAGAACAACTTTTAAAATACCATTGTCTTAACCAATTTAGACATGCTGGATCTAGCTGATACAAATAGCATAGATCGATCTCATAAACAATTCATACTTGAAAGAACTTTAATTAAATTTACAGTTCAATCATAATAGGATAGGAATTCAATTGCACAATGTGCGAATCTCAATAAATAGTATAGATATGAATAATCGACAATAATTATTCACTAACATGCTTCGAAAATAATAACTCGAGTTTGAGTTAGGGAACTTGCAATAATGTAAGAAGTTTAGGGTTAGGAACTTGCTTGTTTGCTCAGCTACAAATAATTCTAGCTTTAACTAATTGGCCTTGAAGAACCTAACATTGATAATGTTGAGCTATCAATTAGTACTGCGTAGTTGTATATCGATACGCTTACTTATGCTATTTATTTAACAATTAAGCAATTCACATAACACACATAAGTTAATAAACTATCATAAATACTATAAGACACTTTAATGGATCTCTAGGTTGATGGTTTAATTAATTAACCATGTTTCCCTTAAGTGATAATCACTTATTAACCTTTAAGCAATTTATTATAATTGTTAAATTAATTAACATTACTCTTTCTTAAGTAATATTCATTTATTAAACCCTTAAACAATTTGTTATGATTGTTTAATTAATGGGTTATTAAACTCTCTCTATTTTATTAACTCTATCTTCATTTAATTACTATTAAATAGTAATTAATTAATTATCTTTAGTTATTATTAATAGTAATTAATAACTAATTACAGTTACTTATTATTTAATTATTAATTAAATAATAATCGAAATTATAAATTTTAATTGTCTCTAATTATTATTTAAGATTAAATAATAATTAATTAGGTTTGTTTATTATTTAAAGTTAATCAAATAATAAATAATTAATAAATAAGTATGAATTATTTTTAGTTATTATTTAATAATAACTAATTAGGTTTATTTATTATTTAATGTTAATCAAATAATAAATAATTAATAAGTGAGTACTAATTACCTTTAGTTATTATTTAATAATAAATAATAACTAATTAGGTTTATTTATTATTTAAAGTTAATCAAATAATAAATAATTAATTAATAAGTATGAATTATTTTTAGTTATTATTTAATAATAATTAATTAGGTTTATTTATTATTTAAAGTTAATCAAATAATAAATAATTAATTAGTAAATAGGAATTATCTTTAGTTATTATTTAATACTAAATAATAACTAATTAGCTTTATTTATTATTTAAGGTTAATCAAATAATAAATAATTAATTTACAATTCTTAATTATCCTTAATCATTATTTAATAATAATTAAACAATAATTAATAAATAATATTTTTAGAAAATATAATATTTAATGCGCAAACTTAATTTTGTACATTTACTAATTTTACAAAATTAATTAATATTGTTTAAAGTATTTAAATTAATTAAAATTAAATCTGGATGGCAATATGGTAATTATCGCGAAATCCGGACGGAGGGGCAGGATGGTAATTTTCCCGCCTGAGGCCTCCCGCGCATTGCGCGCCTGCCTTAACCACGGCCCCCAAACGACGCCGTTTCGGGAGACGCGGGGCGGCCTAAGTTTTTCCCCCTGGCGCGCCATGCGCGGCCAGGGTTGGTTCCGGGCTGGGCAGGGGCTTCCAGGTGATTCCTTTCTTTTTCTTTTTCTTTTTTTTTTTTTCTTTTCACACCAAATGAGGTCTAATCACCATTAAACAAGTTTTGTACCCCAAATAAATTCCCAAAAATTTACCCATGACTACAAAAATATTTCTAATATTAAGATAAAATATTTATGACTTAAATCAATATTTTTCACCCATAAATTTTATACTCCAATAAATAATATTACTCCCATGTTTTAGCATACAAACCCACCAAAACATGTTATAAAAATTTTAAAACCTATATATGCTATCAATAAAGCATACAAGACCAAGATCTCTTCTTATATAGCTTTAAACCATATTTGATAAACATATTTTTGCAATAATATAGATCTAGCAAGATAAAACTTAGATCTATGCATGCTTCATTTCTTCCCATAAGCATCAAACAACAACCAAAAATTAATCCCACACACAACTAGGGTTTTAAAAGAAATGAAAGATCCATACCTTGGTTTTAAAATCATGAGTTAAACAATCTTTTAGAAAAATGTAGATCTAACAAAAATAAAAACTTAGATCCATGAATACTCCCTTTATACCACCAACCCCAATCAACACACATAAAAGTTTCCAACAAAATAGTGTGTAGAAATCATAATATAATACTAGCAACAAGAAACTAGGGTTTGAAGGAATGGAGTTTATACCTAGCTTTAATGGCTATGCGGATGGAGATGGCGTAAACACTTCAAGGTCTTCTTCTTCCTCTCACAAGACTTGCCCTTGCTTCTCTCTTCAAAACTCTCTCAAGCTCACAAACTCTCTACTTGGTGAATAATAAGTGAGCCAACCCTTGTTAACTTTGGTGAGGGGTCCTATTTATAGGAAAGTAGAGACCATGGGCAAAATAGTCATTAATCATGACTAGGCAAGGGCAATTTGGTCAATTCATCAATAGTAGGAAGTTTCCTAGCAACTTCCTCAAGGGTATTTTAGTCCTTTCCCAACCTTTTTCAAGGTTAAAATAGTCTTTTCGCAAAATCTTAATTATCCATTAGTTATTACCCATTCTTCATTGGTTATTAGACATTGGTTATTATCTTGCCATCATTACATTGGTTAAACACAATGGTTATTATCCCGCCATCATTTCATTGGTTATTAACCACTTGGATATACAATGGTTATTGCCCTTACATAATTACCTTGGTTATTAACCACTCTTGGCCATTTTAGTCATTACCCACCAATTCCTACACTTGACTCACCTATGGTTATCTCTTAACCATAGTTATATCATACCTGCCAACACGAGTATAGACACATCTTATACATCTCCCACCAATTAACCCAAACTGATTTAAATAGAACACAACGTTAACTCATTGAATTAAATTCGATTTAATTAATAAGGACGTTCAAAATTCACGGGCATTACATCCCTCTCCCCTTATAAAAATTCCGTCCTCGGAATTGCAAAAATAGGGTTACTCAAATAAGAACGAATAATTCGCCTTCATTTTCTCTTCGAGTTCCCACGTAGCTTCTTCGACTGCGTGATTCCTCTAGAGAACTTTGACGGAATGTATGGTCTTGTTTCTCAGCTTCTGTTCCTTCCTATCGAGAATCTGGACAGGAACCTCCTCGTACGATAAGTCCTTTTCGACTTGAATTGGCTCATAGAAAATAACATGCTTGTAGTCTGGCTTATATGGACGTAACACCGATACATGAAACACGTTGTGAATGTGCTCAAGCTCAGGGGGTAATGCTACCTCGTACGCCACTTCGCCTATTCTCCTCAATATTTCGAAAGGTCCTATGAACCTAGGGCTCAGCTTGCCCTTCTTCCCAAAGCGGATCTTCCCTTTCCAGGGAGATACCTTCAAAAATACATAGCTGCCAACTTCAAAGTCTCGCTTCTGACGATGTAAGTCGGCGTACTTCTTCTGACGATCCTGGGCCGCTACTAACCGCTGCCTTATTACTTTAATGATTTCCACGGTTTGTTGTACCAATTCTGGTCCCAACAATCTCCGTTCACCAACTTCATCCCAACACAATGGCGTTCGACACTTCCTTCCATATAATGCTTCGTACGGTGGCATACCAATGCTAGCGTGGTAACTATTGTTGTAAGTGAACTCTACCAAGGGCAAATGATCGTCCCAGCTGCCACCTAAGTCCATCACAACTGCCCGGAGCATGTCCTCCAGGGTCTGAATTGTTCGCTCGCTCTGACCATCGGTCTGAGGATGATACGCCGTACTCATTCTCAATTGTGTTCCCATTCTTTCCTGTAGACTTCTCCAAAAATTTGACGTGAAACGCGGATCTCTGTCAGATACAATAGACACCGGTACTCCATGTCGCGAAACTATCTCCTTCACGTAGAGTTTCGCCAACTGTTCCAATTTGTACCTGATCTTGATTGGTAGAAAATGGGCAAACTTGGTCAACCGATCTACGATCACCCAGATGGCGTCTAGACCCTTTTGTGTTGTCGGGAGTCCTACCACAAAATCCATAGTGATGTGCTCCCACTTCCACTCGGGAATCTCTAAGGGCTGCAACAATCCGCTCGGCCGTTGGTGCTCTGCCTTGACCCTCTGACAAGTTAAACACCGGCTGACGAATTCCGCAACTTCCCCTTTCAAATGCGGCCACTAATAATGTTGACGAAGATCTTGATACATCTTGGTGCTACCCGGATGTACCAAAAATCTCGTATTATGGGCCTCTTGCAATATTTCTTCCCTTAAGTCTGGTACATAGGGTATCTAGATCCTTCCCTCGAATCTCAGCAGACTCGTGCTGTCAACCTTGAACTTCAACGTTTTTCCTTCCGATAGTTGCTTCTTAATGCCAATGCATTCTTCATCAAATTCTTGAGCCTCCTTTATCTTATCCAGTAGAGTCGGACCCACTGTCACGGTGAACAATTTTTCGTCCGTCTCCATTGGATACTTAACCTCCAGTTCCAGGCGTCTAAAGTCCTTTATCAGCTCTGCCTGAGTTGTAAGCCTCATCAACTTCTCTCTGCCTTTCCTACTCAGGGCATCTGCCACTACATTTGCTTTGCCCGGATGGTACAGAATCTCACAATCGTAATCCTTGATTAATTCTAACCATCGGCGCTGCCTCATATTCAGCTCCTTCTGAGTGAAGATATATTTCAGACTTTTGTGATCTGTATATATCTCGCACTTCTCTCCATATAGGTAGTGCCTCCAAATCTTCAAGGCGAACACTACTGCTGCTAATTCCAGATCATGAGTCGGGTATCCCTTCTCATAGTCCTTCAGCTGGCGTGAAGCGTAGGCAATGACCCTGCCGTGCTGCATTAGTACACAACCAAGGCCCTTGTGTGACGCATCACTGTATACTACAAAACCTCTAGTGTCGTCTGGTAATGCCAACACTGGTGCTTGGCTAAGTCTCTTCTTCAACTCCAAGAAACTCTCCTCGCACTTCTCTGTCCAGACGAACTTTACCGTCTTTCTAGTCAGATTGGTCAACGGTGATGCTATCTTCGAAAAATCCTGGATGAATCTCCGATAGTATCCCGCTAACCCTAGGAAACTTCTGATCTCCATTGGTGTCTTCGGCTGCTCCCAGTTGATAATGGCTTCCACCTTTGCTGGGTCTACCGAAACACCATTACTGTCAATGCCGTGTCCAAGAAACTGCACCCTCTGCAACCAAAATTCACACTTTGAAAACTTCGCGTATAGCTTCTCCCCTCTTAATGCCTCCAAGGCAATCCTTAGATGTTCAGCATGTTCTTCCTCTGACACTGAATACACCAAGATATCATCGATGAATACTACCACGAACTTGTCCAAATACTGCTTGAACACTCTGTTCATCATATCCATGAATGCCGCTGGTGCATTTGTCAGGCCAAATGACATAACCAGAAACTCGAAATGTCCATAACGAGTCCTGAATGCCGTCTTCGGGATATCCTCCCGTCTCACCCTTAGTTGATGATAGCCCGTCCTTAAATCGATCTTTGAAAAGTATTTCGCTCCCTTGAGTTGATCAAACAGATCGTCTATCCTGGGCAACGGATACCTATTCTTAATCGTAACTTTGTTCAACTCACGGTAGTCGATACAAAGCCTCATCGAGCCATCCTTCTTCTTTACGAACAGAACTGGCGCTCCCCATGGTGACACGCTCGGCCTGATATAACCCCTGTCTAACAGTTCCTGCAGTTGAACCATCAGTTCTTTCATCTCTACTGGTGCCATTCGGTAAGGCGCCTTAGATATCGGGTCCCGTCCCAGGTACCAAGTCGATTGCAAATTCTATCTCCCTATCCGGTGGCAGTCCCGGAAGTTCATCTGGGAAGACATCAGCGAATTCCCTTACAACGGGTATCTGACTCAGTTCACCCTCGACCCGTCGAGTATCTACCACGTGAGCCAAATAACCTATACAACCCTTCTTAAGCAATCTCTTCGCTTGCATCATCGTCAGACAACAAGATTGTCTCGGCGATTTACTACCATAGAACACCACCTTCGACTTACCCGGAGTCTGCAGGTGTATGCACTTTTTCTTACAATCAATGACCGCCCCGTGGCTCGCTAACCAATCCATCCCCAGGATTACATCGAATTCTCCAAGACGAATCGGCAACAAGTCCACGTTAAGCTTAAACCCTCTCACATCAGCACAACAATTCTTATAAATGTAGTTTACGGGGATAATCTCTTTGTTCGCTACTTCTACATTCATCGGGTGTTCTAACAGTTCACTAGGAAAATTAAATCTTTGAGCAAATTCATCAGAAACAAAAGAACATGAAGCACCCGAATCAAATAGCACATAGGCATCTATGTTGTTGATTGGAATAATACCTGACACCACCTCTCTGGATGCCACAGCATCTTGTACTGTCATGTTGAAGGTCCTTGCTGTTGGCTTATTTGGCTGGGCTGGTCCTCCACTGGTTGTCCTCGAGTTGTTGCCCCTATTGCCGTTTCCGCCATCCATGTTCCTCTTTCGGGGACATTCCTTGCTCCGATGTCTTATCTCTCCACAATTGAAGCAACCTCCCTGCTTCGCCTTAGGACAATTGGGCGAGATATGCCCTTCTTGTCCACAGGTATAACAAACCATCTTTCCCTTCATGCACTCTCCCGAGTGACCCTTTCCGCACTTCCCACATACCGGCCTTTTCTGCTGTATGCTCCCTTGCTGGATTTCAGAATTGCTACCCCCACTGCTCCATTGACGCTTCCTACTGTTGCTGCCACCACCGCTAACATTTACATTTCCTCCTTCTACCTTCTTTTTGTTCCTTTCCCGATTATATTTCGAAACCGCTTCACTCCCACCTTCAGCAATGAGAGCTTTCTCCAACAAGGTTGAGAACGATGTAATTTGCAAAACCGCTACCTTGCTGTAGATCCACGGCTTTAATCCATTCTCGAATCTCCTGGCCTTCCTCACCTCAGTATCCACCTGATGTGGGGCGAATCTAGCCAATTTATTGAATTTTGCAGCGTACTCCGATACTGACAAATTTTCTTGCTTCAATTCTAGAAACTTGATCTCCATTTTTGCCTGCGTACTCTCAGGAAAGTAATTCTCGAAAAACAACGTCTTGAAAGCTTCCCACGCCACGACTCCAGTTCCAGCTTTGTTCTGATTGGCTTCCCACCAGAAGTTAGCCTCACCTTTCATTAAGTAAGTAGCAAAAACTGTCTTCTGCTCCTCAGCGACTCTAGCAATGACAAAGGCCTTTTCAATCTCCTTTATCCATGACTGGGCCTCTATCGGGTTCGCTGTTCCTCTAAACTCCGGAGGCCCTACTGCCTTGAAGTCTTTAAAATTGGCTAAGTGGTTGCCCGTCTGGTTTCCTGCGGTAGTCGTTTGATTCCGCAGAGCTTCCGCCATCATGTTGATAAAATTTTGCATTGGGTTTGGTGGAGTTCCCTCTACATTGTTAACTGACTCTTCATTCCCTTGGTTTCGTAGGATTCGTCTGGGCGGCATTATCTGTTTAAGCAAACCCTAACACGTTACTCGGGCTTTCTTAAAACATAAGTATTTAGCATGTAATACAATAATCACATGACTCTTGTGTGGAAGTTTTAGATTACCCAACCTCGGAAATTCTGCTTTCCCGATTAGTGATTTAAGTTACTAAGATACCGATTCAGTCTTACTGAATTAACATAATCATTGCATAAATGGTATATCAAGTAAAATTCTCAAGCACATACCATAATAATGCATCTATATTCATATACCGACTTAAGCGTCTTACACGTTTATCACAGGCATATTGTCATAATTGCTACTATCCCACTTAATATAACAAAATGTGGGATTCACTTAAACCATTCTTTCCTACCTACATAGTTGGGAAGTACATCCTACATACGAATTACCCCGCACCTTGCTGAGGTTAATACAAACTCTAGTAATTCAAATGATAGTACCAATAACACTGCTCAAGGCATAACCACCTACTTTTACTATCCTCTAAGGGACACAAGGTGAATACAACTCAACGCTTGCCCTTGCTACTAGAGGACAGATCCATCCATCTGGCGTCGAACTGCATCCAGATGATGTCTAAGGCTCGCTCCAATTCAACTATCTTCGCATCCTTAGCCTTTACCTCATCCTTCAATTGTCCTAACTGCAGCTCCCTTAGCAGCAGCCTCCCTCGCAACTCGGCTAACTCAGCTTGGGCCTGGTAAGCAGCGTCCTGGTACTGCTGTTCAGAAATCTGGTGGATGTGGTTCTGCGCCTCTAATTGTTCAGCCTTTACCTCTAGCTCGGCGTTCCTTGCCAGCAATTCTCCTATCACATCAGGCTCTATGGGCTCTTGGGTCACTGGACAGCTATCTTGACTCTCGTTCGACATCCTACAAACACCACACAATGAATCCATGTCAGCACCTCAATAAAATATATTCATTGATAAAATAAAATGATATTTTATTTGGTACGACTAGAACTCTATGAATCTCCCCGACCCATCACCTACATACTCTATGTGAGTTTTCTACTAAGGTTATATCCTAGGTTTCTTGTTCCTAACGTTTATAACCTACAGCTCTGATACCAACCTGTGACACCCCCAAATCTAGGTTTCCAAACCTCGAATTCGGTGCTCACAATAATCGACGACAAACATACTATCTAACTAAATGCGGAATAATAAACATACATTGTTTATCGAATGGAAATAAAGTCTTACAATTCTGGTCCCAAGGTTCTTTAACCTTAACATAAAACGTACCCTTAATACTATAAAAGGTTCACCTAATCAAACAACATTCAATAATAACTAGTACATAGGCACTATCGGGCATCTATTCCTGCACCTTCCCTTTTCCTTTGTCTCCTCTAGATGTTTCTGCCTTAGCTGAAATAAAGATCATGATATAGCAAGGGTAAGCAACTAATTTGCTTAGCAAGTATATACACAAGAGATATATCATGATAGAAGGAAATTTTTGCTTTCAATGTTCAACAACAGTATAAGGGTGTGAAGGAACATGAATTAGTAAACAACAGTTGAATATCCGAATAATTGAATGACAATTACTGAGTGGTTTGAAACAACCAAGGACGTTTTCCAAGGTTCTCAGCATTTAAACTGGACCTCTTAAAAGTTTTGGTAATCGAGGGGATCAGCCTCTCATACCCCGTGATTTATGCATAAACACTTAATAACCAGCATTGATATCATGCCTTAAACAAGTTTATCCTTTTCTCAGCCAAAAGTTCTTACCACAACAATTTAATAAGAACAGCTTTTAAAATACCATTGTCTTAACCAATTTAAACATGCTGGATCTAGCTGATACAAATAGCATAGATCGATCTCATAAACAATTCATACTTGAAAGAACTTTAATTAAATTTACAGTTCAATCATAATAGGATAGGAATTCAATTGCACAATGTGCGAATCTCAATAAATAGTATAGATGTGAATAATCGACAATAATTATTCACTAACATGCTTCGAAAATAATAACTCGAGTTTGAGTTAGGGAACTTGCAATAATGTAAGAAGTTTAGGGTTAGGAACTTGCCTGTTTGCTCAGCTACAAATAATTCTAGCTTTAACTAATTGGCCTTGAAGAACCTAACATTGACAATGTTGAGCTATCAATTAGTACTGCGTAGTTGTATATCGATACGCTTACTTATGCTATTTATTTAACAATTAAGCAATTCACATAGCACACATAAGTTAATAAACTATCATAAATACTATAAGACACTTTAATGGATCTCTAGGTTGATGGTTTAATTAATTAACCATGTTTCCCTTAAGTTATAATCACTTATTAAACCTTTAAGCAATTTATTATAATTGTTAAATTAATTAACATTACTCTTTCTTAAGTAATATTCATTTATTAAACCCTTAAACAATTTGTTATGATTGTTTAATTAATGGGTTATTAAACTCTCTCTATTTTATTAACTCTATCTTCATTTAATTACTATTAAATAGTAATTAATTAATTATCTTTAGTTATTATTATTAATAGTAATTAATAACTAATTACAGTTACTTATTATTTAATTATTAATTAAATAATAATCGAATTATAAATTTTAATTGTCTCTAATTATTATTTAAGATTAAATAATAATTAATTAGGTTTGTTTATTATTTAAAGTTAATCAAATAATAAATAATTAATAAATAAGTATGAATTATTTTTAGTTATTATTTAATAATAACTAATTAGGTTTATTTATTATTTAATGTTAATCAAATAATAAATAATTAATAAGTGAGTACTAATTACCTTTAGTTATTATTTAATAATAAATAATAACTAATTAGGTTTATTTATTATTTAAAGTTAATCAAATAATAAATAATTAATTAATAAGTATGAATTATTTTTAGTTATTATTTAATAATAAATAATTAATTAGGTTTATTTATTATTTAAAGTTAATCAAATAATAAATAATTAATTAGTAAATAGGAATTATCTTTAGTTATTATTTAATACTAAATAATAACTAATTAGCTTTATTTATTATTTAAGGTTAATCAAATAATAAATAATTAATTTACAATTCTTAATTATCCTTAATCATTATTTAATAATAATTAAACAATAATTAATAAATAATATTTTTAGAAAATATAATATTTAATGCGCAAACTTAATTTTGTACATTTACTAATTTTACAAAATTAATTAATATTGTTTAAAGTATTTAAATTAATTAAAATTAAATCTGGATGGCAATATGGTAATTATCGTGAAATCCGGACGGAGGGGCAGGATGGTAATTTTTGCGCCTGAGGCCTCCCGCGCATTGCGCGCCTGCCTTAACCACGGCCCCCAAACGACGCCGTTTCGGGAGACGCAGGGCGGCCCAAGTTTTTCCCCCTGGCGCGCCATGCGCGGCCAGGGTTGGTTCCTGGCTGGGCAGGGGCTTCCAGGTGATTCCTTTCTTTTTCTTTTTTTTTTTTTTTTTTTTCTTTTCACACCAAATGAGTTGTAATCACCATTAAACAAGTTTTGTACCCCAAATAAATTCCCAAAAATTTACCCATGACTACAAAAATATTTCTAATATTAAGATAAAATATTTATGACTTAAATCAATATTTTTCACCCATAAATTTTATACTCCAATAAATAATATTACTCCCATGTTTTAGCATACAAACCCACCAAAACATGTTATAAAAATTTTAAAACCTATATATGCTATCAATAAAGCATACAAGACCAAGATCTCTTCTTATATAGCTTTAAACCATATTTGATAAACATATTTTTGCAATAATATAGATCTAGCAAGATAAAACTTAGATCTATACATGCTTCATTTCTTCCATAAGCATCAAACAACAACCAAAAATTAATCCCACACACAACTAGGGTTTTAAAAGAAATGAAGATCCATACCTTGGTTTTAAAATCATGAGTTAAACAATCTTTTAGAAAAATGTAGATCTAACAAAAATAAAAACTTAGATCCATGAATACTCCCTTTATACCACCAACCCCAATCAACACACATAAAAGTTTCCAACAAAATAGTGTGTAGAAATCATAATATAATACTAGCAACAAGAAACTAGGGTTTGAAGGAATGGAGTTTATACCTAGCTTTAATGGCTATGCGGATGGAGATGGCGTAAACACTTCAAGGTCTTCTTCTTCCTCTCACAAGACTTGCCCTTGCTTCTCTCTTCAAAACTCTCTCAAGCTCACAAACTCTCTACTTGGTGAATAATAAGTGAGCCAAACCCTTGTTAACTTTGGTGAGGGGTCCTATTTATAGGAAAGTAGAGACCATGGGCAAAATAGTCATTAATCATGACTAGGCAAGGGCAATTTGGTCAATTCATCAATAGTAGGAAGTTTCCTAGCAACTTCCTCAAGGGTATTTTAGTCCTTTCCCAACCTTTTTCAAGGTTAAAATAGTCTTTTCGCAAAATCTTAATTATCCATTAGTTATTACCCATTCTTCATTGGTTATTAGACATTGGTTATTATCTTGCCATCATTACATTGGTTAAACACAATGGTTATTATCCCGCCATCATTTCATTGGTTATTAACCACTTGGATATACAATGGTTATTGCCCTTACATAATTACCTTGGTTATTAACCACTCTTGGCCATTTTAGTCATTACCCACCAATTCCTACACTTGACTCACCTATGGTTATCTCTTAACCATAGTTATATCATACCTGCCAACACGAGTATAGACACATCTTATACATCTCCCACCAATTAACCCAAACTGATTTAAATAGAACACAACGTTAACTCATTGAATTAAATTCGATTTAATTAATAAGGACGTTCAAAATTCACGGGCATTACAATAGATCTTTATAATCTCTATCCTTAGTGGATTTCTTACTCGTTGAGTAGAAGAGTGGACTAGGAGTTATTCAGTCTCCGAACCACTTAAAATTTGCCTATGTTCTTTAAATTTCTGTATTTACTTTCTGTCTTTACATTCTGCCATATTATTTATTGTGGTTGACATCCAAATAAACTAAATTTAGAACTGCGATTTTTCCTTAATCTTTAAGGGGGTTTTTCAAAGTATATTTCGTTGTGCTTAAATTAATCTTGACTTATTAACAATCTGGTAATACATCCTTAATCAAGTAAAAAGTTTTAAAGGATTTATTTAACCTCCCCTTCTAGATCTTTTGTGTGCCTTTAGGAAATAACAAGTGGTATCAGAGTTGGTGCTCACGAACATAAAACTTACACTTTGAGTTAATCTATGGCACTAAACAAAACCAGTTCTGAGCTTGGTGGTGGAAATAAGCCACCACTCCTAAATAGAGAAAAGTTTGCTAATTAGAAAGTGCGTATGCAGGCTTATATAAACGCGATTAATGATAAGTTGTTTGATGTTGTCCTGAATGGTCCTTACGTCCCAACAAAGTTAGCCCCAATAACAAATGATCCCAACAATGTACTTGTCAAACAACGAGCTGAGTGGATAGAGAATGAGAAAAAGCTAGTACAGTTAGACATGAGGGCCAAGAACATTCTGTTCATGGCTCTAGAAGATGCGTTCTTTGAAAATGTCGTCAACTGCACCACTGCAAATGAGGTCTGGGAAGCTCTATTGGTGATGCACGAAGGCACAAAAGAAGTGAGAGAGAACAAGAAATCTCTTTTGACGCAACAATATGAGATGTTCTCTCATGTTCCTGGAAAGAACATCACAGTGACCTATGATAGATTCAACGTGCACCTCAACTCTCTAAGTTCGTATGGCAAGGTCTACCCTAACAAGGACCTGAATATAAAATTCATGAGGGCTTTACCAAGCAAGTGGGATGCCAAAACCACTACTATCCGTGAGTCCACGAAACTTCATGAGATGACTGTCCAAAAGCTCTACGAGAACTTGCTTACTTATGCGTTTGAGCTTAATCAGAGAGCAGGGACTATTTCCGAGAGCAAGAGAAAATATAAAGGAGTTCCTCTCAAGGCTTTTGAAGCTGCCTTGAAAGTTCAAGTTGAAACTGCTGTAAAAGATGATGAGGATGAAGCTGATGATGATGAAAATATAGCCTTGCTCGCAAGAAGGCTGAGAAAGTTCATGCGAAAGAGCAACAACCGGAGACCAAGAAAGAACTACAACAAATGTAACAGTAGCAGAGATCAAGAAAATGATCTATGCTATAATTGCAATAAGCCTGGCCACTATATTGCAGAGTGCACCAAACCTCTGCGAGAGGAGCATAAGAAAGACAAGAAGAAGTTGCACTCAAAGAAAGAGCCTAAAGGCTACAAGAAGCATCATAAGAAAGAGAAAGGCTTTGTAGCTGAGAGATCGTGGAGTGACTTAGAAAGTGACTCTAGTTCAGATTCTAGTGATGATGAAGGACCCCAAGTAGCCAATCTTGGTCTGATGGCCATAGAAGAAGAATCCTGCAAAACCACTAATCGTCGAGAGATCGACATCAGTGAAATATTTGACTTCAACTCTCCTAATGTTAATATTGATGACCTTAGATTAGCATTGCATGATATAACACTTGATTTGCATCAATATATGAAGTGGTTCAAGGTTCTATCAAAGGACCATTCTCTTCTTCAAGAGAAGAAAGAGAAGGTGTAAGTGGAGTTGGAAACAACTCTGCGAAGCACTACCTCTCTATCTAAACTTGAGACTGAGAATGCTCAGTTGAGACAGATAACTGAAGCCCAATCACTGAGGGAGTCAGCTCTAACCTCTAAGGTAGAGGATCTGGAAAAGACAATCTCAATATGGAATCGTTCTTCCTCATCTATGGATTCACTGATCACCAGTTAGAGAGCTGTCTCTAATAGATTAGGTCTGGGGTTTGGAGATTTCTATTCTACTCCAAGTATGGAAAACTCAGTGGAAACTAACAATAATGATGCCTCTTTTTCTCATAGTGGTATTGTATTTGTGAAACCCAAAGAGGTTACAAAGCCTATTATTCTCAGTTGTCCAATCTCTGCTGACCAGATTGTTATTCCAAAGAACAATAGGTCACACACTGGTCTGGGTTTTGTCAAACTGTAGAGTAAGCCCAAGTCTACGATCGTGTCTTGAAGGATCGTAGAGTCTTGTAAATCCAACTTTACAAACCAACTAGGCATAAATCGTAGAACTGGTTCTTACTCTATGAAACTTCAAAATCGTAGAACAATGTGGAAGCAGAGAGAGGTTCAGCCAAGAAGAAAGTCATATCATCCACACATATCCCAAGTGAGAAGATATCCATACACACACTCACTCATGCAGCATATTAAGTGTTATAATTGTCATAAGTATTGGCATATAGCACCAATGTGTTATTATAATAATGATTATTATTATTCTGCATTTCGTCGACCCAAAGTCAGGCATATTTGGGTCCCTAAGGAAACTAACAAAGTAGGACCCAAGCAAATATGGATACCAAAATAAACAACGATTTTACTTGCAGGTTCCGAGATCTACAAAATCCATATGGTATCTTGATAATGGATACGCAAGGCACATGACTGGTAATAAGGCACTCATGTCAAATTTTAAAGCTAAGGATGGTCTAGCAGTTGTCTTTGGAGACATCAACTCTGGAAAAACCAGAGGCTATGGTTTAATTAGTAATGGAGTTATGTCTTTCAGCAAGGTAGCTTACGTTGAAGGATTGAAGCACAATCTGCTGAGCATAAGTCAGCTATGCGATAAAGCTCATCAAGTCATCTTCCTTAATAACCAATGTCAAGTTCGAGACCTGGAAACCAATTCAGTAAAGCTAACTACACCAAGAGAAAGAAATGTATATGCGGTCAATCTTGCTGAGCTGAGTTCCTCATAATCAGCTTGCTTCTTCGCCAAAGCTTCAAAAGATGTGAGCTGGTTGTGGCATCAGAGATTGTCCCATCTAAATTTCAAAAGCATATCAAAGCTCATCTCAAAGGATCTAGTCAAAGGTTTACCCAAGCTGAGCTTCGTCAAAGAAAGACCATACAAGGCCTGTCAGCTGGGGAAGCAGACCAAAAGCTCATTCAAAAGCAAAGCAGTAAACTCGAATGAATGACCCCTACAACTCCTTCATATGGATCTTTTGGGCCAATTCCAACTGTCATTCTTAGAGGAAAAAGATACTCACTGGTCATAGTGGATGACTACACCAGGTTCTCATGGATATTCTTTTTGAGCTCTAAAGATGAGACCAGCACTCAACTGATCAGATTCTTCAACTTGGTCATGAACAAGAAGGGTGAACAAATCAACGCAATAAGGAGTGATCATGGAAGGGAGATTTATTTCTCTGAGATAGACCAGTTCTGTGTAGAGAATGGAATTCTGCATAATTTCTCAACTCCAAGGACTCCACAACAGAATGGAGTGGCTGAGAGAAATAACAGAATATTGATTAAAGCAGGGAGGACGCTTCTCACAGTAGCCCATCTCCCCGAATTCACTTTACGCTCAAGAGAACACCCTACGAGTTGTGAAAACGAAGAAAGCAAAATATCAGCTACTCCTATGCATTTGGTTGTGCATGTTATATCCTTAACAACGGTAAGAGGTACCTGATGAAGTTCCAGCCCAAATCTGATAAAGGAATTTTTCTTGGATACTCTATAAAAAGCGAAGCCTATAGAGTGTTCAACAAAAATACTCTGACCGCTGAACTCTCAATTCATGTTACCTTCGATGAGATGGATCAAAGTGAACCTAGCAAAGCAGATCAACTTGAGGAAATCGTAAAGTTAGACCCCCCCAATAACAGAGCAGAACCCTACGATCGTAGAAGCTAAAGCCGTAGAGTCAGACCCAACAATCGTAGTGCCAGACAAGGAGGTCATAGAGTACTTAGTTCTAAGCGTGGGAACTCTACGAATTAACGAAGTTGCTGATCCAGAACTCAATCTTGAAGATCTCAGACAACAAGGCACAAAGACTGACGTACCATCTAAAAGCAAATAGGCAAGAGATCACATTCAGAACCTAATCATTGGCGATCCCAATGCTAGTGTCAGAATAAGGTCGACCACTCAAAATGAATGTTTCTACCTAAGTTTTCTCTCTAAGATAGAGCCTAAAAAGATCGAAGAAGCTTTAGAAGATTTAAGCTGGATTGAAGCTATGCAAGAAGAGATGAATCAGTTTGAAAGAAGTAAGGTTTGGATGCTGGTCCCAAAACTAAGAAATTATCTAGTCGTCGGCACCAACTGGGTCTTTAGAAACAAAATAGATGAAGCTGGTGTGATCACAAGGAACAATGTAAGGCTGGTGGCTAAAGGTTATTCACATGAAGAAAGAATCGACTATGAGGAGACCTTTGCACCTGTTGTGAGATTAGAAGCTATCAAGATGTTCCTAGCTTATGCAGCCCACATGAAGTTCAAAGTCTTCCAAATGGATGTTAAAAGTGCATTTCTGAATGGTGAACTTTAAGAAGAAGTTTATGTCGAACAATCTCCAAGTTTCATCGATCCTATTTACTCTAACCATGTTTATAAATTAGATAAAGCATTTTATGGTTTAAAGCAAGCACCTAGGGCATGGTATGAAACACTCACTAATTTTCTTATCGAAAATAAATTCACTAGAGGTAGGGTAAACATAACTCTATTCCTTAGGAAGTACAAAGATAAAATATTATTAGTTCAAATCTATGTAGATGATATTATTTTTGGCTCTACTGACGAAACATTATGTGAGAGGTTTGCCAAGTTAATGTAGAGTAAATTTGAGATGAGCATGATGGGTAAACTAAATTTCTTCCTTGGAATTCAAGTGAAGCAAACTGATGAGGGAATCTTCATCAATCAAGCCAAGCACGTCAAAGATCTACTTAAGAAGTATGACATGGAATCAACTACTCCTATGAAGACTCCAATGGCCTCTGCAACCAAACTTGACAAAGATAAGAATGGTAAGAGTATTGATATTACTCAATACCGAGTTATGATTGGATCTCTCCTATATTTGACTGCTAGTAGGCCAGATATTATGTTCTCTACTTGTATTTGTACTAGATTTTAAGCTAATCCTAACGAGTCTCATCTTATAATTGTTAAAAGGATTTTCAATTATCTCAAGGGTACTTCATATTTAGGACTGTGGTATCCCAAGGAGTCTCCCTTTAATCTAATGTGGTATTCAGATGCAGATTTTACAGGATGCAAGATTGACATGAAAAGCACTAGCAAAACTTGTCAGATGCTTGGAAATAGACTTGCCTCATGGTTCAGCAAGAAGCAAAACTCAGTGTCAACTTCAACTGCAGAAGCTGAGTATATTATTGCTGGCAACTTTTGTGCTCAAATCTTATGGATGAAGAACTAGCTGGTTGACTATGGGTTTGATTTTAAGGCTATTACTATATTTTGTGATAATACAAGTGCTATTTCAATTACTCATAATCCTGTCATGCATTCTAGGACTAAACATATAGCTAGACATCAGATATCACTTCATTAGAGATCATGTGCAAACTGGAAATATATCATTGCATTTCATATCAACTGAAAATCAGCTAGCAAATGTGTTTACTAAGCCACTAGATGAATCTAGATTTAATAAGATAATAAGTGAGTTGGATATGCTTAATTTGCATCCTTAGTACTATGTTTTGGGAGTTACTAACAATGTAGGTAAGGATCATAGAACTGTCCAAAAGGAGACACGTTTGGAGAGCCATCCAACAATCGTAGAATGAAGACAGTTCGTAGAATGAGAAGACGATCGTAGATTGAAGAGAGTTCGTAAACTGAAAGTTGTTCACAAAGTGGATCGTTGAACAGAAGGGTCTTCGTAAAATTAAAAGTCTTTTAGAAAGTTACTCTACGATAGAAGAAGTTAAAAGTCTTTTAGAACTTAGTTTGAGCTTAACCAATCAACAATAGGGTTTTAGGAGAAAAATAGAGTTTTAAGAAGAACTTGGATAAGAAGAGAAGCCTAGAGAGCTTAAGAATGGATAAACCACCATTTAATTCATTTTATTCATCATAAGCATAAAATGAAATTACAACCACAACTCATAGTTATACTGCTAAACAGAACCTAGTAAAATAAGCTACTACACTCTAGGTACCTTTGGGCCAAAGTAAAACCTAGAGATCAAGATAAATGATTACTAACCGCTCTTTTAATGAATGAAGCCCAAAACTTGAAATTTCTCTCGTAGCCCTTGGCCTTACATTACCTTCCCCTAAAAAACGTCCACGAACTCATGGATGCCTTAACTGGAAAAAAAATAGATAATTAGTCTTCTAATATTTCAAGCATTTTCCCAACTCATTGGCTAGCTTTTTTGCATACTTTCCTTTTAAAACTGTGACATTTGTATGGTCATGGCTTCATAGCTAAACTCTTCCTTCTTGCGCGCTAGTTGTATGAAAATGAAATCTGTGACGCCCCCAAACTCGGGTTACCTTATCCACGAATTCGGTGCATCACTGTGCAACTTGTACATCATACTATCAATAACTTAATGCAGAATAATAAAAATATTTACATTGATATAATATAAATATTATCGTCCCAAGCCTCGAAACCATAACTACAACGTGATCTTACTACATGAGAGTGATTATAAGATTATTATAACATGTTTCCATCTAGTCTTAGGTACGAAGACCTTAACTAATATATCATTTAATAATCATCGCAAATATAATGCTTATTCATGTTGTACATAACAGTACTATACAACAATAAGTATTAAAACTTACCATCACACTCTTTATTACAAATCCAGATTTCATAACCTTTAAATACTACACTTATGATCAAGGTCGAGTAAATACCATGGTCCTTTACAATATCTCATATGTGAACGTAAGGTTCAAATTCTGACTTATTCGATCCCTGAATATACACAAGGTTATTCAATAACCAAACAATCGTTATAAAAATGTTCTTTATACATCATCGCCATCCTTCTAGTTTACTTTAACAAGTAACTAACATAACTTCATCTTACTACTATAATGGACAACCTCCATTTATAACTCAAGCTTTACATAGTCAAATTCACGTACATCATATACCGTCATCACAGCTAAATAATTACAATTGAGAAATATTTAGCAACCTTCCTGTTTCCATGCATCTCTAATCCTTATCACCACGATATCAAGATAATTGCATTGCATTGTAAAATCTGTAAAAATTTTATTTTGCAAGAATGAGCACGACGGCTCAGCAAGAACTAACAGTTTTCACATTTCATGCTTCACGTAACACATAAGTTTGTATTTATCCATGCATCATGATTCTCATACTATGCACCTTACTCATGCATTATAAATCTTATGCAATTCATCTATATATATGCATCATGTATCTCATAGCATACTTCATGCATCTCACATTGTATATTCATAATAGTTCAAGTTCCACATAGAACAATATAGTCACATAATTGCACATTGTGCACACTTTAATCATGCTCGCATATAATCCACATAATAATGAAAGATTTAGTAATCAAGTCATGTACATCAATACATTTAAACAAGTTAACAAGTTACTGAAAGAACTTGCCTTTAAGCGTTCCTTACCAAATTATGATGGCTCGTCCTTCAAATATCCTACACAATTTATTTAACAATAAAATACCAATTAGCCACTAAAAAGGCTTCATATAATGGTTTATATTATAAACCCACTTCATATCTTATAATGTTCGTTTTGTTTAAATCGAAACACTATTCAAGTTCTTTAACACTTTACGCGGCCTTTCGACGTTTACACCTCTCACACCTAATTCGCCTCCTTTGCATGTGCTTAGCATGCTCATACATTAGTTTATAACACACTATCATGTTTCATTATTATTAGAAACACAATATTAAACAAGATTATACACACTAGTTACGGCGTTACGACGCTTGCACGTCTATACGTACGCCAAACTTGATTATTCGAACGCCCAGGCGACATGCATTTGCGTACGCCTAACATGCCCATTCAATTTATCTAATACTCATTGGTTAATGTTAAGTATCATTATAAATCATAACATTTGTGTTTAAGAACTTAGAACACCATTTAACATTGTCGGGAGCATTACGCGTGCTTACGCTCATGCCCGACACTCTTCGATTGCCCCCAAAAACACATCAGTCACACAAATGGTCAATTTGTGAATTGATCCCGACCTCAAATTGAAAACCTCAAAGAACGAAAGTTGTAGGTCTACTCGTTCTCTTTCCGAATCATCTTGAATCACCTCAATCCGAGTTCGTATGAGAAAGTTATGCCCATTTTACTAAAGGACGTCGGAGCAGTTTTGCACAGTTTCCTTACCAGCGCCGTAGGCGCTCAAAATGGCCTATGACCAGCGCCTAAAGTGCTCTATTGCAGTAGCTAGACTCGTGGCCAGCGCCTACCCAGCGCCGTAGGTGTTCGGCCAGAGTCCCCAACCCGTTTTGCTTCCCGGAATGCTCTGTTTTGGTGTTCTAGACCTATCTTGCTTCCAACCACCATAACTCCCTCAATACACGTTCAAATCGGTCCGTTCTGGACTCTATGGACTCCTAAGACATAGGGCTACAACATATCAAAAATTCAGAGCTATCCATTAACATTAACATGGCCAAATCTGAGGCCAAAGTATCAACTCATGCTATATTTTCGTGTTCTTGGTGTTCTTCACAAAAATGATCACCAAAACTTTGTTTTAATCCCTTTTTACTCCATTCCAACATTGCCCGTGAGCTAAAAAGCTCCAAAAACCAAAAACTTTGGAAAATATTTTACAAAACTCAAACGAAATGGATTTAATGAGATGTTACCTCTGTAAATCTCTTATAGATGATAGAGAAGCTAGCTAGGGTTCATTAGAGTGGCTCTTCTTGCTTGGTTTTTCTCACTCTTCCCCCCGTGCCTTCTTTTTCTTCCCCCTTCCTTTTTCCGGCGAACTTCTTCCCTTTTTCCAGCGACCTACGGTGACTTTTCCTCCTCTCTCCGACAGCTCTCTCTCTCTCTATCTCTATCAGCTGAACAAGGAAGAAAGAAAATGGTGCAAGAGAGAATGGAGTGGTTTGAATTATTTGGGAGAGTGGAGGAATTTAGGGAGAAGTGGGAGAAAATGGGAGTGGCTCAAGGTGGCCAATTTTTCTAAGCTTGCCAGCAATCTCTCCCTCCTTGCTCTCATTTGATTGGTCTAATGTAGTTGGGTGGTTCCCACTTGGAGTAACAAGCCAAAATAAATACCCGAATACACCAAAATTATATCCGAAAACTCCCACTTTCGTACCAAAACTGGTAAATAACTCCACCCAAAATTAAAATGAGTATTACCATAAATATTGGGATGGGTAAAATTAATTATTATGGGATTTGTCCAAATATTCGAAACACCCATATAATACATTCGGATACGGATAAAATCATGTATCAGCTTAAATAAAATTTCCGACACTTGAAAAAATTATTCGTACGCATACACGTATTTATGAAATTTATTAAAATCGAAAAAGACTCAAAAATATTATGGCGTGAATAGTGTCTCGGGAAACGTGCCCGGTGAATAGTGATTTTGCGATCTTTCGCAAAATCAATTATTCACTTCTGCGGTTCAATAACGCATAAAACTTCAGACATTGACATCATCTAGGTTATAAATTAACCTTAAAACTCGTTGTAGACACCCGATTTTTGCATTTCCTATACTAACCCTGACAGGAGGGCAAAATCGTCAATTGACCCAGCACACGAGAATAAAGGGTGGACATAAAGACGAACCCTCAAAACTACCACGACGGGATGATATTGAAGCCGACACGACAACAAGCGAATGTCGAGAGTCAGTTACTGATCACTGTGCTTGCCCGGATGACGTGGCACGTTTCCCGACGGGTTCCGGACTGCCGAGCGCAAACCCGTCAGCGGAAACTAACGGTACGACACGAAAATCGAGACGAGGCACGGAAAACGAGAAAATCAGCACAGTTAGCCGCAGATCAATTCGCGGCCAAGGACGGAACTCGAGGCAGCACGGGACTCGAAGCGCACGGGACTCGAGCGCGGCTGGGGGGAGAACCAAGGGCCAGCCGCAGATATATCTGCGGCCAGCCGCAGATAGATCTGCGGCTGCCCTTGGCAGTGCTATATTAGGCCAGTTCGCATACAGGAAGAGAAAAAGAAGAGAAAGAAGAATTCAGCAGCAGCAGCAGTTCGGGGAGAGGAAGAAAAATAGGAAGAAAACAGCAAAAATTAAGAGAGAAAAGAGTGAGAACTAGTAAGAAATTGTACCTATTTTGTGAGATTATATCTCATATTTTCTACTCTACTCAATACACAAATTCATACATATTGTGGGGATTAATTGCAAGGTAAAAAACCCTTTGTTCTTAGCATTTTGTTATGCTATTTTGTTGAGCTTTTGGTCATCCAAATTACCTTAAATGTAGTTTTTTTCTTACATATTATTGTGATGCCATGGGTTAGGGACTATTAGTGAGGGTCTCATCGGAATGAAATTCCCCCTAATAGCCCGATGATATCCGTTTGGTGCAAATTTTAACTATTATGGAAATGTATCATTCGTAATGTATTTCAATCGTCATTGTAAGATGTCCTAGAGTGTTAGGCATCCCGTTGTTGATTATTTTCGTTATATCCATTTGGTGGTTGTGCAATAAGTTCGGATGTGAGCCTAGGAATGCGACCCCGTGGTCCAAATCCGATGATGGACATTTTTGAATGTATGTAATCGGGTGGATGTATCCGTTATTGTAAATATGTAATCGTCGGGCCTTAAAAACGACGCCAAGGCGATAATCGTGTTTAAGGCCCCGAAATAGTGAAACTTGTGATTGTGGGCGTTTGGGGTTATTTTGATGGCTTACATGCCCATGAATAGCCCCGACGCGTGTTTATGCTTGATTGGATTTTGTGACACGAAAAAGGATTTCAAAGATTAAACGATGAAGGTTTTTTTTCCTTAAAATCAAGCAAACTAGGAGGTTAGCATCACGTAGCTAAAAAATTCGGAGGTGTTAATGAATGTCGATTTCTATTAAAACGAGAAGGCTAAAGAAAGTCGTTTTCAAATGTCACAAAAAAATGGTTTTATAAAATAAAAATAACGTTTTATTAAATCTTGGTGCGTAGGGTGAAAGATATCCTAGAAGTTGCCCCATCATTTTATGAAAGCAATGTATAGATTTCGATTCCTATTTTTACGAAGGTTTAAAACTCTTGTTTTGCCAAAACGACGCTTAATGAAAATCTCATAGTTTTTGCTAATTAAAATCAATCCTTTTCTCATAAAAGGCTTTCTCGTTTAAGCCGATGGACGTTCTAAGACATGCTCAAATTAGAACACAATTTTCCCTAATAATCCAAATGATTCTTTTATGCAAGCTCACCACAACATTTACATAGGCACACACACACATACACGCACACACACATTTCATGAATTAAAGGATAGGAAAGCATCAAGATTGCGGTAACCGTGCTTCACGGAAGTCGAGGGGTGCCTAACACCTTCCCCTCACTTAAGCAAGCCTCCGAACTCTATGAATCTCGATTCGCAGACCAATTAATTCGGAGTCACATATGAGCCAGCGATTTATAAAAATGAAAACTCGGATGAGTTGGTACATCCATTTCAAATATACCAACTGGCGACTCTGGTTAAATTGGCTCATCATAAAAACAATCTTTAAAAACCCCGTCGACATTAATGCCGACCTTTTCCAAAGAGGCATCTAACAAAAAGGCTAAAAATTGGAAAGGGTTACAACCCCCGCGTAAGCGATTCCTCCCGGCGTCGACAGCTGGCGACTCTGCTGGGGATATTAGAGGGCTTAAGCCGCATTAAAATCTTGATGCTATTATATCCTTTAAAATTCATGAATATGTGTGTGCATACGACATTTTGATCATTTTACTTTTGTTGTGTGAATGTGTGTTTTGTCCAATGAATAAATGTTTGAATGGAATTGCTTTACTTCAAAGTAATCATTTGCATACGGTGAGGACGATGAATGTGAATGTATGTTGAGAATGTACCTCCTCCTGAGGCGAACCCGTCGGTTGCTTATTACTGGACTCGATGGGGCTGCTCCCCGGAGATGGCTCAGGAAACGCACCACTCAAATCCGCTCCAATCGAAAGGGCTCAAACGAGTAGATTGCGAAGATTTGGGAACCTTCATGCCGAAAAGCCCGTGAGAGTAAACCCTAGGGTAGGTCAGCCTCTGATAAACCCAACGCAGGAAAAGTCTCTTCATGCCCTTTTACGTTTACGCGTATTAAATGTCATGATCCAATGCAATATCATTTACATCCCCTGTTGCTAAAAGAAGGTACTGACCTCTATGTTTGCAGGGAAACAGCTGGGAAAACTTCCTAAATTCGCGTCTAGCATTGATTATTGCAATAAAAGACTGCTAACATTTTGGTTTTGCAGGGAAAGATTAAAAGACCCTAAAAACACAAAAGTAACAGTTTGAGCATGCATCCACATCTCTCATTTCCCTAGGCTAAACTTTAAACCGTTTTCCCTGTAGGATTGCTCCTCAAACGCGTTTGCAGTCTAAAAAGGCCCAAGTCTCTACCTCTGAAATGGCTGATCTCCCCAATCATAGTTCTGTATCTCGGGAAGAGTTTGATGACTTTAGGAAGCAGATGATGGAAATGGCCACAATGCTAAAAGAGCAGTTGTTAATCAGACAGGATCCGTCAAACCAAGGACCGCATAATGTACCACCGCCAGGGGGTGACCAGAATCCTCCTAAAGATGATGCAATCCTGTTTAAAAATAACCAACATCAGCTTAAGGACGAGCCGATCCTCCCAAAGGTCATTCCTGCCCTCAACAAGACAGTAATCACAATTCCAGAGGAGGGAGATACTGATGACCTTCGCAGGAAAATGAAGCAGATGGAGGAGACCATCCAATCTCTAAAGGGCATAGGCTCCTTGGGTAGGGTTAATTATGCAGATTTGTGTGTCTTCCCCGGAACCAGATATCCAGAGAAATTTAAGATCCCCGAATTCGAGAAATACAATGGGAAAGGGGATCCTTACACTCACCTGAAAATATATATTGGAGAACTGGGGTCCTATGCGGAAGACGAAGGATTAAGGATGCAATTATTCCAGAAAAGCTTGACGGGGGAGGCGAGGATCTGGTATGCCCGTCTCGATAATGCCCGGATTCATAATTGGGAGGAGCTGGCCCATACCTTTCTGACACAGTATAGCTTTCAGGCACAGATGGCCCCTGATAGATATCAAATGACAAAAATCAAGAAGCAACCAAGGGAAACCTTCAGGGACTATGCCCAACGATGGAGGAGTATGGCCGCACAAGTGAATCCTCCAATGAGTGAGTCAGAGATGGTGATGACCTTTGTGGATATACAGGAAGCACCTTATTATGAGCGGGTCATATCAGGGATTGGAAGACCTTTCGCCGAGATGATAAAAACACGGAGAAATGGTGGATAATGGGGTTGAAATCGGGTAAAATCCGGGACTTCACAGCTCTTGAAACGGCTGCGGAACAAATCCCAAAGTGGGAATTATGGCAGTACTTCCCGCAGGCCCCAAAAAGCGAAAAGAGGAAGATGTCTCTCTCGTGCTGCAGGGATCATCCAGGAAAGTGGAGAATAGCCCTCCTGTACAAATACAGAGATTTGTGCCGCCCCGGCAACCTAATTTTGATAATCCCAGAACGGACGGACGAAGGAGGTTTGAGACCACACAGAGGCGGGTATTCACCCCGCTTGGGGATCCTCTTGAGCAAATTTTGGCAATACTGATATCACAAGGGAAGATTGTCGATTTGGCACCTCCATGTGACCCGAAGGGAAGAAAATTTGACCCCAGTAAAAAGTGTGCATATCATTCGGGTTCCCCGGGTCATGACACTCAGGAATGTTGGACGCTGAAACACATAGTTCAAAACATGATTGATAGCGGGGAGATCGTGGTGGAACAGCCCGAGCCGCCAAATGTTAAGATCAATCCCCTACCGAAGCATGATGGGGGAGGGGTCAATATGGTGGAAGCCATCGAAACCGAAGGACCGCCAAGGCGAAATTATATGACAGGGATTCATGAGATGGTTGGCATGACGGGTAGTCAGGAGAATATGCAGGGGGCACCGATTAGGTTGACGGGTGCAAGCCGAAGTATCACAGGGGGGCCTATCAAGGTTAGCGGCTCCAAAACCTCTCATCATCGCAGCAAGACCACAGATCCCTATTTGCAATCTAAAAACAGTACCGTGGAACTACGGGGGTGTATTAGAGGAGGCGGCCAGTTGTGCTTCCGTAACATCAAAGGAGAATCCCTTGTATCTTCCAGGAAGAGTCCTCAAGAGTAAGAGAAAAGAGAACGAGAGGATATCCGAGGAAAAAGCCGTGGAGTTCTTGGAAAAGATGGATCATCCGGAAAGTAAGGGGGATAATGACTTTGAGAGAGGAATCGAATCTAAAGTCGATCATGGATTTGGTGTTATAGTCCACCGACCAAAGCAGAAACTTGGACAAAGACCTAGGGTAGGCTCACATTCCCAAGACAATTAGCCAAGAAAGTTTCGGCCGCCTAGTGGACCATCTGCTAGAGAACAATGTGCTATCATTCACAGATGATGATATCCCGAAAGAAGGAAGGGGGCATCGGAGACCGCTGCACATCGCAGTGATCTCATCAGGATATGTCATGAATGGGGTATTGATTGATGGGGGATCAGCACTGAATATTTGTCCCCTCAGTACACTGAGAAAAATGAACATTAATCCCAAGCGCTTGCGGGCCAGTCACGTGGTGGTGCGAGCCTTCGATGGATCCCGGAAGGATACATTGGGAGAAATAGAGTTGCCCGTGGAGATAGGGCCGTGTACTTTCGATATTTCCTTTCAGGTATTGGATATCTCGGCCAGTTATAACATGTTATTGGGAAGACCATGGATACATATGGCCGGGGCAGTTCCCTCTACACTACACCAACAAATCAAGTTCATCGTCAGCGGGAATCTGGTAACAATCTCCGCAGAGCGTAATGATTCTTTCCCGTCCAAGAATGGTCTGCCAGTAATCCATGTGGACGAATCCGCGGCGCCTGCCAGTTTTCAAGCACTGGAAATCAGCTCTCCCCACTATAGAGGTCTGGGAGCTCCAGCCATAAAATCGAAAGCCTCCCCTGAGCTCACCTTCGTTGCTAGAGAAATGATGAAGATGAAGTTTCAACCTGGGCAGGGTTTGGGAAAAGACAACCAAGGAATTTCCACGCCTATTCAACTGCCCAACCAGACAGGCAGGGTAGGGTTGGGATATCATGGAGGCATAGAGCGGAACCACTCTCAAAGGGAAGCCCCATTTCGATCGACTGGAATCCTAATGCCGAGGGACCATAATGAACAAGGAACGGACAAGCCCGTGTCCGAATTAGAAGATAAAGATTTGACTCCTGCGGATGATGAGGCAGTCAAAAGGAAGAGTTTCCTGCGGGAGATCATGCAGCAGTTCGAAACCAAATGCTATATCTCTGGACCATCAATGAACATTGGAGAGGGGAAGGATACTGACACAACGTCGGGGGCCCAACAGAGTATGCCTGTCATCGATTGGGCAGGGTTAGTTATCCCTAACAATGCTATGAGGGAAGACCGATACGATGTGGCGGTAGTCGTCAAGGAGGTCTCTGGTGCGCAGCTGCCTGTCATATGTCGCATCCTGACTGATCTGACCACCGATAACTGGACGGTGGAGCCAATAATATCCAGACAAGGGTGTACCAATTTGAGTATTCCTTGCTTAACAAGCGATCCCTCAAATTTGAATGATGACTATGATTTTGATATCGAGCTGGATTTCGATTTAATGGGTATTGAGCAGGACGAGACAGATTACGACGACGCGCCTGACGAGATCAAAGGGTGGGTCGAGGATAAACCCAAACCCAACTTAGACCAAACCATCACCATAAATATCGGAACCCCTGACCAACCCAAAGAGCTCAAGATCGGGACAGACCTGACCCCTAACCAGAAAGTAGAAATGACCAAATTGCTACGCCAGTATGAGGATGTGTTCGCCTGGTCTCATGAGGACATGATCGGATTATCCACCGACATTGTGGTACACCAGCTGCCCATCAAGGAAGGTTTTCAAGCCCGTCAAGCAAAAACTAA
This sequence comes from Aralia elata, assembly GCA_034770075.1. Lineage (NCBI taxonomy): Eukaryota > Viridiplantae > Streptophyta > Magnoliopsida > Apiales > Araliaceae > Aralia > Aralia elata. The sequence goes on from CM068388.1 coordinate 22,716,281, forward strand.
GAAAGCTAAAACCGGAATGGAGCTTGAAGGTAAAGGAGGAGATCATCAAACAGTTCAGGGCTGGAATCATCATGGTGTCCACCTACCCAGAATGGTTTGTCCAATGTGGTCCCAGTGGCTAAGCCTGGAGGAAAGGTGAGGGTATGTGTTGACTATAGAGATCTGAACAAGGCCAGTCTCAAGGATAATTTCCCAGTACCTTTTATACACATATTGGTGGATAACACAGCCCAATACGAGATGTACTCTTTCGTTGATTGCTTTGCGGGGTATCATCAGATAATGGTGGCAGAGGAGGACCGGGAGAAAACAGCCTTCATCACCCCTTGGGGCACTTTCTGCTATAGACGGTTGGCTTTCGGTCTCACAAATGCAGGGGCTACTTATCAAAGAGCTATGATGGCCCTGTTCCACGATATGATGCACAAGGAGATAGAGGTCTACGTGGATGACATTATCGTGAAGTCAAAGATAGAATCTGATCATGTGACCCATCTCCAAAAGCTATTTGACCGGCTCAGAATATACAATTTAAGGCTCAATCCGGCAAAGTGTGCTTTCGGAGTGCAATCGGGCAAACTCTTGGGATTCCTGGTTAGTGATCGTGGCATCGAGTTGGATCCAGCTAAGATTAAGGCCATTGTGGATATGCCGACACCCCGCACTGAAAAGGAGATAAGAGGATTTTTGGGAAGAATAAATTTCATCAGCCGCTTCATATCCCATTTGACAACCACGTGCGAGCCAATTTTCAAGCTGTTAAGAAAAGATGTCTCCCAAGAATGGAATGAGCAATGCCAGGAAGCCTTTCAGATCATTAAGAAGCAGCTGACGGAAGCACCCGTGCTGGTACCCCCGAAGGATGGGATCCCTCTATTCATGTATATATCAGTCAATGACATTGCGATGGGCTGTATGCTGGGGCAGAAGAATGAATCAGGCAAAGAGCAGGCCATTTATTACCTCAGCAAGAGATTTAGCCGATGTGAACAGAATTACACCCCTATCGAAAGGGACCTGTTGTACTTTGGCTTGGGCTGCAATGAGATTACAGCATTATCTCCACGGGCACACCACGTACCTGATATCAAGGATGGATCCCCTGAAATATATCTTTGAACGGCCCATGCTGAACTGTCGACTTTCAAGATGGCAGTTAATCTTACAGCAGTTCGACATTGTATACGTAACTCAGAAAGCCATGAAGGGGCAGGGAATTGCAGATCAATTGGCAGAAGCGCCATCAGGGGGAATGGAGCCTTTAGACACTCCTTTGCCGGGCGAAGACGTATTCTGGATCTTGCGCGCGAGAGAGGATGACGAGGGGCAGTTCTGGAAATTGTATTTTGATGGTGCCATGAATGCGGAGGGGGCAGGAGCCGGAGCAGTCCTGGTCTCTATCACAGGAGAGCAATACCCCGTAGCCACTAAATTACAGTTCAGTAACTCAAACAACACAGCTGAGTATGAGGGATGTATATTGGGACTCCGTTTGGCTCGCGATATGGGGGTGAAAAGGTTAGCAGTGTTCGGGGATTCGGAGCTGGTAATCAGACAAGCGATCGGGGTGTACAGCACTAAAGAGCTCCGGTTTGCTTCCATACCACCGTTGTGTTATCCAACTGATGCAAGAGTTCGAAGATATCGCTTTCCGACACATTCCCCGGGGACGGAATGATTTCGCCGATGCATTGGCGACTTTAGCTTCTCTAGTCCACACAATCAAGAGCAGGAACGTTCCACAGATAGAGATAGCAGTGCAGAACGCCCCGGCATACGAGGAGCACGTGGCGGTACTATCGGACGGGGGGGTTCTGCCAAAGCAGCCTTGGTATCACGACATAAGGGAATATCTGAGGGATAGATCCATTCCCGACCAAGCCAGCCGAGCGGAGAGGTTGAGAATTCAAAAGATGGCAATGAAATTTTATCTGAGCGGAGATTCACTGTACAAGAGGGATGCCAATTTGGGATTGCTACGATGTGTAAATGAAATGCAGGCCCAAAAGATTATGGACGAAATACATGGTGGAGTGTGTGGGCCACACATGAGTGGGCCGATGCTGGCCAAGAAGATCTTGAGAACGGGGCATTACTGGTTGACGCTGAAAGCCGACTGTGATGATCACGTCAAGCGGTGTTACCAATGCCAGGCGCACGGTAATGTTATCCATGCGCCCTCCCAATGAACTGCACTGTATGACCTCCCCTTGGCCATTCTCAATGTGGGGTATGGATGTGATCGGACCAATAGAGCCCAAAGCAAGCAACGGCCACCGATTTATATTCGTCATGATCGATTACTTCACTAAATGGGTAGAAGCAGCTTCTTTCCCCAAAGTAACTCAGGAGATCATCGTCGGTTTCATCAGGAATAATGTCATTTGCCGATACGGGCAAACCTGAGGTTTTAGTCTCTGACAATGCCAAGAATTTGAACAATGCCCTCATGAAAGGATTATGCGACCAGTTTAAGATCAAACACCTCAATTCTGTCATTTACCGTCCTAAGATGAATGGGGCAGTGGAGGCTGCAAATAAGAATATCAAGAAGATCATGGCGAAAATGTCCGCTAATCATCGGGGATGGCCGGATCTGCTACTCCTTCTCACCTTGTTGGCGTACAGAACGTCGGTACGTACTTCTACAGGGGCAACCCCGTACGCTCTGGTATACGGAATGGAAGCGGTTCTGCCAGTTGAGGTTGAGATGGCGTCCCTCAGAATCTTGATTGATGCTCAGATAAACGAGGAGGATTGGATGCAAAGTCGATATGACCAATTGGCCCTAATTGATGAAAGGAGGGTGGGCCGCTGTGTTGCACGGTCAGTTATATCAGCAAAGGATCTCTCCGATCATACGACAAGAAGATAAGACCTCGAAAATTCAAAGAAAATGACCTAGTGTTAAAGAGAGTAATGCCTTGTCAAGACGAAGCCAAAGGGAAGTTTGCCCCGAACTGGGAGGGGCCTTTTGTGATTAAGAAAGTGCTGTCCGGAGGAGCCCTCATACTGCAGGAGATGGATGGGGAGGTGTTTCCACAACCCCTCAATTCCGACTCGGTGAAGCGGTTCTATGCATAAAAAAAAAAAAAAAAAAAAAAAAAAAAAAATTCCCTCATCATTTTTCTCCTCGCTCTTTGAAGGAACGAACTACGTAGGACCTGATCTCCCGACTTGTGGGGGTACGTAGGCAGCCATCATGGCACGGTCTCATTCCTTACAAATAACCCTTTCTTCTATTAAAACCGATTCCCAACAGCCAGAAAACCTTCCTACACCTCGTCGAAACTCTCCCGAAACCAGCCAACCTGATCAGTTTCATCTCAAATAACCTAACCCTAACCCAACCAAGCAGTTAGCCCGAATCTAAGACTTAGCCGATGAAATCGACAGGATATGCGGCAATATCTGACAAGTCCCCATCAAGACATGAGAAGAGAAAGAAGGCGAAATATCAAAAATCATGGTTAGCTGGATTAAAATGAGGGTCCAATGAAAAGGCAACGATACGACAAAAGGGGAAAACGACTAAATCTAAATACTTGTCTATATAAATAGGTCATTTTGTTACAAGGTTTCTCTTTTTGATAACCGATGAAACTGACACAGTCTATGCAGGAAATAAAATGACCTACCAATCTGAAACTAATCAAAGCAGGATGGATTAAGTGGTGGATAGATCTGAGGCATCGGCATTCCCTGCAATCTGTTGCCCCATCATGTCGACGCGATCCAATAAGCAATGGCTCGGCTAACGGTCTCAGAGTGAGCATCTATAATTGCCTTAGTCTGTAATACAATGGCGTCTCTATCAGTATGAACAACATCCCTGGCCAGAATAGCAGCATCTCTCTCAACAAGAGCAGCATACCTCTCAGCCTCGGTAGTAATCGAGATGCGTGAACACCGGACGGACAGGGACCTAATGGCTCAGAATGCCCTCCGCAAAGCCCGCCGACACCGGAAAGAATAATAAGGATCAGGAACGTTCCGGAAGATCATCTGCCATATCTCTGTCACCGGCGACAAACCGTCCAATCAGCGGAGAAGCCGCCGACCGAACCCTGGGAAGGGCTGAGATCCAAGCAAACCGCGACAGAGTGGTGAGCAAACCTGGGAAGGCATCCAAGCAAACCACGACAGAGTGGTGAGCAAACCCTGGGAAGGGCTGAGATCCACGCGAACCACAACAAGATGGTGAGCAACCCTGAGAAGGGCTGGTATCCACAAAAAGAAAAAAGACAAAAACAACAAACCCTGGGAAGGGCTGAGATCCAAGCAAACCGCGACAGAGTGGTGAGCAAACCTGGGAAGGCATCCAAGCAAACAGCGATAGAGTGGTGAGCAAAACCCTGGGAAGGGCTGAGATCCACGCGAACCACAACAAGATGGTGAGCAACCCTGGGACGGGCTGGTATCCACACAAAGACACAAACAAGCCAAAAAAACAACAAACCCTGGGAAGGGCTGAGATCCAAGCAAAACCGCGACAGAGTGGTGAGCAAAACCTGGGAAGGCATCCAAGCAAACCGCGACAGAGTGGTGAGCAAACCCTGGGAAGGGCTGAGATCCAAGCAAACCGCGACAGGAGTGGTGAGCAAACCTGGGAAGGCATCCAAGCAAACCGCGACAGAGTGGTGAGCAAACCCTGGGAAGGGCTGAGATCCAAACTAACACCCTGGGAAGGGCTGGTATCCACAAAAAGAAAAAAGACAAAAACAACAAACCCTGGGAAGGGCTGAGATCCAAGCAAACCGCGACAGAGTGGTGAGCAAACCTGGAAGGCATCCAAGCAAACCCGCGACAGAGTGGTGAGACAAACCCTGGGAAGGGCTGAGATCCACGCGAACCACAACACGATGGTTAGCAACCCTGGTAAGGGCTGGTATCCACAAAAAGAAAAAAGACAAAAAACAAACAAACCCTGGGAAGGGCTTAGATCCAAGCAAACCGCAGACAGAGTGGTGAGCAAACCTGGGAAGGCATCCAAGCAAACCGCGACAGAGTGGTGAGCAAACCCTGGGAAGGGCTGAGATCCACGCGAACCACAACAAGATGGTGAGCAACCCTGGGAAGGGCTGATATCCACAAAAAGAAAAAAGACAAAAACAACAAACCCTGGGAAGGGCTGAGATCCAAGCAAACCGCGACAGAGTGGTGAGCAAACCTGGGAAGGCATCCAAGTAAACCGCGACAGAGTGGTGAGGCAAAACCCTGGGAAGGGCTGAGATCCACAGCGAACCACAACCAGATGGTGAGCAACCCTGGGAAGGGCTGGTATCCACAAAAAGAAAAAAAGACAAAAACAACAAACCCTGGGAAGGGCTGAGATCCAAGCAAACCGCGACAGAGTGGTGAGCAAACCTGGGAAGGCATCCAAGCAAACCGCGACAGAGTGGTGAGCAAACCCTGGGAAGGGCTGAGATCCACGCGAACCACAACAAGATGGTGAGCAACCCTGGGAAGGGCTGGTATCCACAAAAAGAAAAAAGACAAAAAACAACAAACCCTGGGAAGGGCTGAGATCCAAGCAAACCGCGACAGAGTGGTGAGCAAACCTGGGAAGGCATTCCAAGCAAACCGCGACTGAGTGGTGAGCAAACCCTGGGAAGGGCTGAGATCCACGCGAACCACAACAAGATGGTGAGCAACCCTGGGAAGGGGCTGGGTATCTCCCCCACAAAAAAGAAAAAAAGAAAGGACAAAAACAACAAACCCTGGGAAGGGCTGAGATCCAAGCAAACCGCGACAGAGAGTGGTGAGCAAACCTGGGAAGGCATCCAAGCAAACCGCGACAGAGTGGTGAGCAAACCCTGGGAAGGGCTGAGATCCACGCGAACCACAACAAGATGGTGAGCAACCCTGGGAAGGGCTGATATCCACCAAAAAAGAAAAAAGACCAAAAACAACAAACCCTGGGAAGGGCTGAGATCCAAACCCAAACCGCGACAGAGTGGTGAGCAAACCTGGGAAGGGCATATCCAAGCAAACCGCGACAGAGTGGTGAGCAAACCCTGGGAAGGGCTGAGATCCACGCGAACCACAACAAGATGGGTGAGCAACCCTGGGAAGGGCTGATATCCACAAAAAGAAAAAAAGACAAAAAAACAACAAACCCTGGGAAGGGCTTAGATCCAAGCAAACCGCGACAGAGTGGTGAGCAAACCTGGGAAGGCATCCAACCAAAACAAAAAAACCCCTAGGAAGGGCTGAGATCCAAACTAACACCCTGGGGAAGGCTGGCCTGGAGATCCCAAACTAACACCCTGGGAAGGGCTAAGATCCAAACAAACCACAACCCTGGGAAGGGTGCTAAGATACCAAACCAACAACAACCCTGGGAAGGGCCTGAGATCCAAGCAAATCACGTATGTATTGTCATTCTTGTGCACTGTCATTCATCAGCATCGAGTGTCTATTCTTTATCCTGTTCATTTCATTCATCATTGCATAAAACATGATAACAAGAGGGGCAAGCTGTAGACACCCGATTTTTGCATTTCCTATACTAACCCTGACAGGAGGGCAAAATCGTCAATTGACCCAGCACACGAGAATAAAGCGTGGATCATAAAGACGAACCCTCAAAAACTACCACGACGGGATGATTATTGAAGCCGACACGACAACAAGCGAATGTCGAGAGGTCAGTTACTGATCACTAGTGCTTGCCCGGATGACGTGGCAACGTTTCACCCGACGGTTTCCGGAACTGCCGGGGGGTTTGAGCGCAAACCCCGTCAGCGGGTGAGGGGAACCAACGGTACGAACACGAAAATCGAGGGACTGAGGCACGGAAAACGTGAAATTAAAACGAGGGAAAATTCCCAGGCCACAGTTAGCCGCAGATCAATTCGGCTCGGCCAAAGGACGGAAATACGAGGCAGCACGGGACTCGAAGCGCCACGGGACTCGAGCGCGCGGCTGGGGGGAGAACCAAGGGCCAGCCGCAGATATATCTGGCGGCCAAGCCGCAGATAGATCTGCGGGCTGCCCCTTTGGCAGTGCTATATTTAGGCCAACGTTCGTCATACAGGATGAAGAAGAATAAAGAAGGAGAAAGAAGAAATTCTAAGCATTAGCAGTGCAGCTAGTTCGGGGAGAGAGGAAAGAAAAAATAGGAGAGAAAACATGCCAAAAATTAAGAGAGAAAAGAGTGAGAACTTAGTAAGAAATTGTACCTATTTTTGTAGAAGATTATTATCTCAATATTTTCTACTCTATCTCAATTCACAAATTCAGACATATTGTGGGGATTAATATGCAAGGTAAAAAACGCCTTTGTTCTATTTGCATTTTGATTTATGCTATTATTTTGTTGAAGCTTTTGAGTCATCCAAATTTACCTTAAATTGTAAGTTTTTTTTCTACACATTAATTATTGTGATGCCAATGGGTTAGGGACTTATTTAGTGAGGGTCTCATCGGAAATGCAATTTACCCCTAATAGCCCTGATGATATCCGTTTGGTGCAAATTTTAACTATTATGGAAATGTATCATTTCGTAATGTAAAATTTCAAATCGTCCATTGTAAAGATGTCATAGGAGTGTTAGGCATCCCGTTGTTGATTATTTTCGTTATATCCATTTGGGTGGTTGTGACAATAAGTTCGGATGTGAGCCTAGGAATGCGAACCCCGTGGTCCAAATCCGATGATGGACATTTTTTGAATGTATTATGTAATTCGGGTTGGAATGTATCCGTGTATTGTAAATATGTAATCGTCGGGCCTTAAAAACGACGCCAAGGCGGATAATCGTTGTTTAAAGGCACCCGAAATAAGATGAAACTTGTGATTTGTGGGCGTTTTGGGGTTATTTTGATGGCTTTCTTACATGCACATGAATAGCCCCCCGACGCGAGTGCTTATTGCTTGATTTGGATTTTGTGTGACACCGAAAAAAAGGATTTCAAAGATTAAACGATTGAAGGTTTTTTCCTTCTTAAAAATCAAAGCAAACTAGTGAGGTTAGACATACACGTAGCTAAAAATTTCGGAGGTGGTGTTAATGAAATGTCGATTTCTTATTTAAACGAGAAGGCTAAAGAAATGTCGTTTTCAAAATGTCAACAAAAAAATGGTTTTATAAAATAAAATAACGTTTTATTAAAAATCTTGGTGCGTAGGGTGAAAGATATCCTAGAAAGTTCGCTTCACCTATCAATTTTATGAAAGCAATGTATAGATTTCCGATTCCTATTTTTTACGAAGGTTTTTAAAAACTCTTGTTTTGCCAAAACGACGCTTAATTGAAAATCTCATAGTTGTTTTAGCTAGATTAAAAATCAATCCTTTTCTCATAAAAGGGCTTTCTCCGTTTTAAGCCCCGAATTGGATCGTTTCTAAGAGTCCAATGCTCCAAATTAGAACACAAATTTTCCCTAATAATCCAAATGATTCTTTTATGCAAGCTTCCCAACCCACAACATTTACATAGGCACACACACACACATACACGCACGCACACATCATTTCCATGAATTAAAGGATAGGAAAGCATCAAGATTGCCGGTAAAACCGTGCTTCACGGAAGTGCGAAGGGGTGCCCTAACACCTTACTCCCTCCACTTAAGCAAGCCCCCGAACTCTATGAAATCTCGATTCGCCAGATCCAATTAATTCGGGAGTCACATGATGAGCCAAGCGATTTATTTAAAAAATGAAAACTCGGATGAGTTGGTACACATCCAATTTTCAAACTATACACAACTGGTCGACTTCTGGTTAAATTGTTGGCTCATCATAAAAAACGATCGTTTCAAAACCC
>CM068388.1:23325154-23535046 GCA_034770075.1 Aralia elata
ACAGATTCATCTATCCCAGGCATATCACTGGTACCCAAGCAAAGATATTTGCATACACCCGAAAGAAATCCACTAGCCGAGTCCGAAAGGGCTCCTGCAAGCCCTAGCCGATCTTAATTGTCTTCTCATTATTCCCCAGGATCAACTCAATGTCATCCGTCTCTTCAACTGGCAAAGCGAGGGGTTCTGTACTACCCTCGGTGAATGGTTTTACCTCGATTGCCATTGGTTATCTCTGTTTACTGACCCCAACTTTCGATGAAATCAGAGTATTCCTATAGCACCTTCGGGCAATGTCTAAATCTCCTTTGACTTTGTCGACCCCATTCGGTGTAGGGAACTTTAATTTGAAATGGGATATAGAAATTACTGCCTGTAGAGCTGCTAACGTCGGCCGACCCAGGATTGTATTATAAGCCGAGTCCACTTGCACAACAAAAAATCTGACATTTATTTTTGCCTGTTGTGGAGCCGTCCCAAAGATGACAGGTAACTCAATGGTCCTTGCCACATGTACCGGGTCGTTGCTAAACTCATATAAGGGAGCCTCTTGCCCCACTTCCATTTTTCTACCTTCCATATCCAACCTCTGGTATGCATGGATGTACAAGATATCAACCGAAGACCCATTATTGATCATCATCCTTCTCATGTCTACTGGCTCGACTTGTGTCGTGATTACCAACGCTCGTTCGAGTGGCTTTATTGACTCGGCTGGATAATCTTCGTCGATAAAAGAGATGACCGCACCAGGATAAGCCTGTTCCCTCCTAGCAGGTTGTTTGAACACTATCAGTACTGCATCTACCAGATTTCGTCGCTTCTTTCCAGTTAGGCGTCCAACCGAACCTCATGTGATGGCGTCTACTACATTCTGAGGAGGGAGTGGGTTTTGTTCAGGCTGCCGATCCTTCGGCTGTTCCTTACTCACAACCTCATATTTCTTTCCCGAACCTCCGCGGCCAGTAACGTAATGAACCAACTCCCCGCTCTGAACATTTTTTTTTATCATTTCTTTCAAGTGCCAACAATCTTTAGTTGAGTGTCTCGCGGCCTGATGGTAATTGCAATACCGATTTCGATCTCTTCTCCACTAATAGGTATTGGTCGGGCACAGTTCAAAGTAAGGTTTGTCTTTCATCTCTTCCAATATCTTCGCCTGATTAATATTGAGAGGGGTATAAACCTTGTTGACTCCCTAATTTGGGAAGGGGGTCGGCCACTTCCTGAACCACCATTATTGAAGTTTCCACCTCTTGAACCCCCATTGTTGAAGCCTCTCTTCGACGGTGCGTCCGGCCTGGGATGGTTACTCATATCCCGATCTCTACTTCTATCTGACGACTACGAATGTGGCTTTAGACTCCCCATAGCCTCTTCGATGGTAATAAAGCCTTCTGCCCGGTCATATGCCTCCGACAAATCCTTTGGGGGATTGAACATTATATCCTTCATCAACTTTTTCAGCTTTACTACGTCCAACCCAGTAGTAAAGAATTCGAGGGCTTGAGGGGCGTTTAATTTCGTAATTGTTCCAACTGCCTCTCGGAATCTCTTCACATACTGACTTAGGCTCTCATTCGACTGCTGCCTAACTTGCATGAGGGAGGCTGTCACCTTCCCCCTCCTCTTATTACTCCCAAATCTGACATGGAACTTCTCGCACAACTCCTTCCGTGAGCCGATAAAGTTCGGCAACAGAGACGTCCTCCACTCCCGAGCACCCTTTTTCAGTGTAGTGACAAACATATGACACTTGGTAGTGTTGGAATGGTCATAGTAATTCATGAGACGATTATATACATGCGTGTGGTCATAAGGATATCCAAAACTGTCGTACCTCTCCATCGGGGGCATCTTTTTAGATGGATAGGCCCGAGCCCGATCAATCTCAGGGGAGAAAGGCGACATTGGGTCGACGGGTGACTCCTTCATCTATTCAATTGCTACTAGCCTCTGTTCCAACTCTTCTACTCTCTTCACGAGGGGGTCGGATTCCTCCTTCTGGGGGGATGGCTTATGCATATCCCCTACGTGCTCCGGAGAAGCTACCCACCGTCTTCGTCCTGACCTCCCTCGATCCTCGATGCTACCCTCTGTAGAGCGACTTCTTCACCTGCTCATGTCCCATCGAGAGTCATCCGAACAGTGCATTCTGGATCGGCTCTACAGTGTGGTTTCCCGATTGCGGGGCCAACTAAAAGAAACCTCCTCTTCCGCCTCCAATTCAGCCAATTAAGCATCCAACTCCTTTTGCTGAAGGCGCAGAGCCTCTATGGCATCCTTATTCTGCTGCTTCTTACGTGTCAGAATCAGCTGACGTTAGTCCCGACCATCCTGCTCCTTATCCTTCTCTATGTGCGTCTATGTCCGGAACCGGCTATCTGTCGCACGGCTCGGGATTGTGGAGTGTTCTGACTGGCCGAAAATAACCTTCTTCGAGCTAAAAATGACAGGACCTTCGTTAGGTCCACAGAATGATCCTAGGGACCAAGCCTATCCTTCACGGGCTTTTTAGGTCTGAGTCGGTCTTTGACCGATCCTCTGGGTTGTGCCGTTGGACTGACTGAATTTCCATCCCAGTCTAAAACAATGTTCGCCTTACTCACCATAATTCCTACGAATATGTGTGTGATTAAAAAAAGAAGCACTAAACGGCACTCCTTCTAGCGCCAATGTTAACGCCAAGATTCATCTACGCGTCCAATCAGCAAACTACACGCTAAATCCTGCACAAAAACGAGGTCACACTGAGAGAACTGACGGCCTGAGTCGCTAGAGGATAGTTGTTGCCTCTTTTTTAGTCTTTAATAAAAGAGCTCTAACTCACGCAAGTATACGTGGTCAACAAGTAATACAGAGGAAGTAAAGTATCGTCCCACATAGAAAGGATTAAATTAAATCACTATGCATCAGTTCTATCACTATACTTATTTGCCTAAACTATTATCTTACTTTTGGTGGTAAAATTATTTCTATATCAATTAATAACTAAACATGAAAATACTAACGAAATATATCAAGCTTGGAATTAATGGGATCCTAACTTCATTTAATAGTTCATCTAATTATCACTATCATGCTAGTAAGTGCACATATCACAGAAAAGTAGCCAAGGACACTAAAATAGACATAACCATTTATCAATGTATTATGACCTACTTACATAATATCCATACTCAATAGACACCATGTAATCACCACTATAACCAAAATCACTATATTTCTATGTGAAATTGTAATTATATTGATTTAAAGCACAAGCCCTTATTTTGACTCTTACGGTGAAACAGTATATTTCTATCTGATTCACAAAATATTAAGCTATCCAATTAAGCCTCATATTCGCAAGCTATCATGATTACAATCCATACTTATATGTTATTTTTCAATTCTAAATAAGTACTGAAATCGAATGGTGATCAAGCATTCATACATGCAAAACAATCATGATAGAAGTTCCTTATGATATGCAAAACAATCTAGCAATCAAGCTTATAATTAGACTACATATTAAAATCCGTTAGAATCCCATAATGGAGATTAGTTCATGTCTGAACCAAAAGCCATTATGGGATCAAAACTACACATGGAAGATAAACAATCAATTGAAGAAAGGAAAAGTAGATTGATCAAACCCAATTGTGAATAAAATCCAAGACAAGCTTAAACCCACATCAAAAATCCAATGCTCGAACAAAAGTAATCCACAGAATATCTCTCTCTCTCTCTAAAAAAGTAGAATAATATAAAATTACTAAAAGTCTCCAAGTTTTATTCTTCGGGTTTCCTTCTCACTATCTGATCAATATAGACTAGAATCCTCTTCAGAATTGGCTTCCTTTTCCTCCTTCAGCTGAACTTTTGCACCCAAAAACGTGAACTATCGCCGCTGGCGCTAGCCCTAGCGCTGCTGGCGCTAGCCCTTGCCCAGGAATTTATAAAAATGCCACCAAGTGTATTTTAAGCACCAAATTTACCCTTTTACCCCTCCAGCTCTAACCTACAATAAATAAACACCAAAAACAAGTAAAATAATACTAAAAACGCTTAAAGACCACAATAATTAAGCCTAACAATACCCGATTCGTAGGTATAAAACTCACTCATCAAATACCCCCAAACTTAACCAATTGCTTGTCCCCAAGCAATGCAATAAAATGTAAATGCAAACAAACTATCATGCCTATGAATCAAACAATCAACCAACACAGTATCCAACATCAGGCCTCAAAGATATCATACATACTTAAGTAGAATCTATAACCAATGCAAAATTTCTAACTCCAACCAATTAGGTAAGTTACACCTGTCATCACCCATGTTGTGTGTGTGTGTATATATCAACCATTTCAATCAATTACAGTTCAAATCCATCACATAATTAACCTCTTAGAAGAAAACTTTCAATTATAACTCAATTCAACCCGTGAATACAACCAATTCAACTGATTCAGGCAATCACTAAGCATAGGGATATCACTAATTTCATTTAACATATTTAAATCCTTTTTAAACCCTTCACCAATAATTCAAACATTTTTCTCTTTTTAGTGAGTGCATTTTATGCTCCATCTCACGTTCTTTTGAACGAGTGCGTTTTACGCTCAATCTCGTTCCATGTGTTTATGGGTGAGTGCGTTTTACGCTCCATCTCAACCCACCACATGATCCGTTCTTTAATTGGGAAAGGTTCAAAATTTTCATTTTTTTTTCACACCCCCAAGATTCCCCCAAACTTAGATTCTTGCCTGTGTTTTATTAAATGGATGTTTCACCGATATTATCAAGTTTAAACCCCAAATCTTCCACCAGAAGAAAATTATGCAATAATTTGAATTAAACTAATCAAAACAATTGATTATGTGCTTTCCTTATTAACAAAAGTTTCAGACAGGTTAAACTTCACTACCTAATCAAAGTCATCACTAAGCACTAGTTTTCAGTTCTTCTCAAGTTAAACCATGAAACTAGTCTTATCATTGGCCACATTAGATACTATATCAATCTATGCTTAATTCATGAAACTACATGTATAACACAACCTAAAACGCAATGCAACTACCATGCAACAAGTCTAAACTCAAGAAAACAAAACAAACTAAATGCATGAAACCGAACAAAAAAAAAACTACCCCCCAAACTGAACAAAACAATACCCTCATTGAAAAAGAATAAAACATTAAGAACAGATGACTCCCCTGAGGAAGAACACTACTCATCATCACTGCCATCGGCAGCGTCATCATCATCATCATCATCTGCATCAGGAGGCGAGTCAGGTGGTGGGTAAATAGATAAAGGAGGAGCTGGTGAAAACTGGAATGGTCCTGCCAAAGGATTCAACCGTCCAAACATATCGGCCAAGGATGTAGAACAGTTAACATTATACGCATAAATCTCTGCCTGGCGCTGAGCAAGTCGACTCTGCTATCGAGTCATCCGATCAAAACCCCTCTGAATCGAACCGGCCACTAAGTCTATCCGTCGAGTATGATGCCGAAGATCCTGTCGGATAGTCTCAACTATAGTAGGGGCTGGAACCGGATCCTCAATAGGCGGTGGCTGTTCCTGTGCCTGCTCCTGTGGCTGCTGCTGTGGCTGCTGCTGTGGTAGAATGAAGCCTAAACCCCGCGGGTGCGACTCACCTCCACCCCATACTCTGTACCGTCCCATTGCAGCATGATCAATTGGAGGCAATGGGGCCTGCATAAGTTCATCTTTATCCCACTTGACTCCAGCTCGACGACACAAATCTGTGATCAATGAAGGGTGAGGCAGTCCACCTATGGTACTACCCTCAAGCGTGTGTATGATAGATTCATGAATTATCTCCCCTATATCCACTGTCTTCCCTTGAGCAATGCAAAACAATAACGCCGCCTGCAGATTAATGACATCGCTCATATGGCGGCACGACATCAACTTGGCACATATAAAAGCATGCCATGCTTTTCCATATCTGCTCAATTTGGCTGAGGGAAAGTGCACAGCTTCTTGTTGGTCAGTTAGCTTCCATTCAGTCCCTGGCTCACAGAGGGCTTCTATAATCTCAGAATAATCCAAATCCTCTTCCAAGTATTTCGTATAGCCATCCCTGTGAATTTTCTGTAACCCATAATACGCATTAATACTTTTACGGCCCACATTTATTTCCTGACCGCGAACCATAACCAGATTCCCATTAGCTTCTTTAGCATTAGCATAAAACTCCTTCACAATATTCACGGCAGCTGGTTCGGGTTGTGTAATAAATACCATCCAATTGCAGTTCCGTATCATTTGAGCTAACTCCCCATCTACCCGCTCAATAGGTAGCAAGCCTCGCTCAGGAATTAGAGATTTCCCAGAAGACCAATTTTTAAACCTATCACTTGCTTCGGGGCTAACAAATTTCTTCTTTTCATACTTTACCACAGCTGATGAACCTGAACTTTCCCCTCTATGTCTTTTGGGAGCCATTTATAACCAAGTAAACACAAATCAAGACCCAAAAGAACTCAAAATTTTGTTGAGGCAATCTATCAAACACTTAGCGTGCACACTTTAAAAAGCCTTAAACAATGTTTCCCCCAAACTTATGAATAACCCAATTAAGCACAATGAAATCTCCCACAACTTGCAAGCATAAAGATAGACAATTGAAACTTAAACCCCAATCTCAATTGAGCCAACACAAACTCAATTGGATTACAAGCACCACCAAAGAATTATCTCCAACTACTAGCAATTAAACTTTCTAGCCAACAATTTCAAGTACTAATTAATCAATAATGTAAAGCTTACTTGAAATTGGAATTACCCATGTGAGAACCTTTAATCCTTCTTGGCTATGGAAGTTATTTGGTAGCAAGTGTTGAAAGCCGACGGTAGTTGGGAATATGGATGTTGATTGTTAATGTTTGATTGGCGAAAATAGCTTCTATGCAACAACAATGGAGAAAAGTCGGCTAGAGGCGGCTTGAATGAGGTAGAAGAAGAAGCAAAATTGGCTTTGTAGTGCAAAACTTTCAATAACCCCGACCTAGGGTTTCAGACTTTATTATTTTTTCAAAATTCCCTGCCGAGCGCTTCTAGCGCTATAGAATGACTTGATTGAGCACTAATAGCGCTATGCTGCAGTGTGTTGTAGTGTGGTGTAGCGCCGCTGGCGCTGTGTTGGGCGCTAATAACGCTATTATGCAGACGTTGTTGGCTTGGGGCAGCGCCTTTGGCGCTTGCTTCGTGCGTTGGTGAGCGCTTCTGGCGCTGGATGTGTGCTGAACCGGGCATGATGTAGCGCTACTGGCGCTTGGCTGGGCATTTTGTGGGCGCCACTGGCGCTATGGTGCAGTAGCTCATGGCGAGGTGTAGCGCCCCTGGCGCTATGGGTATGCTAGGTTGGGCGCTAATAGCGCTTATAAGCACACTTAGTCAATTTTTTGGCCAATTCAAGTTTCCACCTGCACACACATCAACCCAAATCCAAAATTAGTTACAGAAACCCCTTCTTTTTTTTCTTTTCTTTTTTAGATTACAGAAAATAAATTACGAAACAAAAGAAGAACAGAAGATTAAAATGTTGGGTTGCCTCCCAGATAGCGCTAAATTATAGTCAATTAGCTTGACTGTCTTTGAATCTCATGTTGCAGACAAGATTAAGGTGACTTTCTGTCGGTCCACCTCGTCCCCAAAATAATGCTTCAGCCTCTGTCCATTCACCTTGAACGACTGATCCGGAAATTTGTCGTATACTTCAATCGCGCCATGTGGAAAGACCGTCTTTACTGTGAATGGTCCTGACCATCTTGATTTCAATTTCCCGGGAAAAAGTTTAAATCTAGAGTTGAAAAGTAGAACTCTTTGTCCCGGTTCAAATTTTCTTTCAATGATCTTACGATCATGCCATTTCTTCACCTTCTCCTTATACAGCTTCAAGTTTTCATAAGCCCGTAGTCGAAATTCGTCCAACTCATTGATTTGGAGTAAACGCTTCTCCCCTGCAGCTGTCGAATCAAAGTTCAACTTCCGAATTGCCCAATATGCTTTGTGTTCTAGCTCCATCGGAAGATGACAAGCTTTTCCATATACCAGCTGAAACGGTGACATACCCAACGGAGTTTTGTACGCAGTCCTATATGCCCACACAGCGTCATCTAGCTTTAAGGACCAATCCTTCCTCGTCGGATTCACAATTTTTTCGAGGATTCTTTTTACTTCTCGATTGGATACTTCCGCTTGGCTGTTTGTCTGGGGGTGATAAGCTGTAGCAATACGATGATTTACCCCATACTTAGCCAGCAACGCTGTGAACTGCCTGTTGCAGAAGTGACTACCTTCATCACTAATAATAGCCCTAGGAGTCCCAAATCTAGTGAAAATACTGCGATGCAAAAACTTTAGGACTACCTTGGCATCATTTGTTGGGAGTGCTGCCACTTCTACCCATTTAGACACATAGTCCACTGCTAACAAGATGTAGAGATTACCGCACGAAGACACAAAAGGCCCCATGAAATCAATCCCCTAAACGTCAAAAACTTCAACTTCAAGGATTGTATTCAAAGGCATTTCATTCCTCTTTGAAATATTACCAACTCTCTGACATCTATCACACCGCTGAACAAAACTGCAAGCGTCTTTAAAGATTGTCGGCCAGTAGAATCCTGCTTGAAGTACTCTAGCCGCTGTTCTCTCTCCTCCATAATGTCCTCCATATACAGAAGAATGGCAATCCTGTAAAATCCCTTCGGTCTCACTGTATGGGATACACCTTCTTATCATTTGATCCACACACTGTTTAAACAAATACGGCTCATCCCATATATACCATTTAACATCGTGCAAGAACTTTTTCTTTTGGTGCCCCACCAAGTCAGAAGGTATCATCTTACTCACCAAATAATTTGCGTAGTCCGCAAACCATGGCACTTCCCCTTGCACCACAAACAACTGCTCATCCGGAAAAGATTCATTAATTTCAACTTTGTCTTCTATCTCCCTTTTCGGCTGCTCTAGTCGAGACAAGTGGTCTGCCACTTGGTTTTCGGTACCCTTCCTATCCTTGATCTCCAAATCAAATTCTTGCAACAGCAATATCCACCTGATCAACCTGGGATTTGCATCCTTCTTCGCCACTAAGTGTCGAATTGTCGAGTGATCCGTATACACTATTACCTTTGTGCCTATCATATATGCCCTAAATTTATCAAAGGCGTACACCACTGCCAATAACTCTTTCTCTGTAGTGGTGTAGTTTAACTGTGCATCTGTAAGGGTCTTGCTGGCATAGTAGATCACATGAAACATTTTCTCCTTCCTTTGCCCCAAAACAGCCCCTACTGCGTAATCACTGGCATCACACATTAGCTCAAACGGCAACGCCCAATCTGGTGTTGTGATAACTGGTGCTGATGTTAACTTATTCTTTAAATGCTCAAATGCCCTTATGCAAGCCTCATCAAAATTAAACTGCGCATCCTTCTCCAATAAACTGCACAATGGTTTAGTTATCTTGGAGAAGTCCTTGATGAATCTGCGGTAGAAGCCTACATGACCAAGAAAACTGCGAACACCTCTTACTGACGTGGGTGGAGGTAAATTCTCAATCGTTTCCAGCTTTGCCCTGTCCACCTCAATGCCTTTCTTCGACACTTTGTGTCCCAGTATGACTCCTTCTTGTACCATAAAATGGCACTTCTCCCAATTCAATACTAAATTTGTCTCAACACATCTCTTTAAAACCATTACCAAGTTTTCAAGACATAGATCGAAAGAATCTCCAAATACTGAAAAGTCGTCCATAAATACTTCAACATTCTGTTCGACCATGTCTGAAAAAATCGCTGTCATACATCTCTGAAAAGTGGCTAGAGCATTACACAACCCAAAAGACATTCTTCTAAAGGCAAAAGTGTCGTATGGACATGTAAAAGTAGTCTTTTCCTGGTCTTCTAGAGCTATCGTAATCTGATTGTAGCCTGAATACCCATCCAGAAGGTAGTAGTACTCATGACCCGCCAGTCAGTCTAACATCTGATCGATAAACGGAAGTGGAAAATGGTCCTTCCTTGTAGCTTTGTTAAGCTTGCAGTAGTCCATGCAAATTCTCCACCCTGTTACGGTTCGCGTTGGGATCAGCTCGTTATTCTCATTGGTGACAACGGTCATTCCACCCTTCTTTGGTACGCACTACATAGGGCTCACCCATGCACTGTCCGAGATAGGGTAGATTATTCCCGCATCCAGCCATTTCAGTATCTCCTTCTTAACCACTTCTTTCATTATAGGATTGAGCCTTGCTGTTCAACTGTCGGCTTGCTACCATCTTCCAGTAAGATCTTATGCATGCAAAAAGACGGGCTTATCCCCTTGATATCGGCTATGGTCCATCCAATAGCTGATTTAAACTCTCTAAGCATTCTTAGCAGTTTTTCCTCCTGAAAAGATGTTAGTGCAGAAGAAATAATCACAGATAGCTTTGAATCTTGATTTAAAAATGCATACCTGAGATGTTCTGGAAGTGGTTTAAGTTCAAGTTCGAGAGGTATCTTAAGAGATGGTTTCAACTTTACCGATGTCTCTCCCGCTTTCGTAAGTGGCTCAATAGGTGTTCTGAATTTTCCGAATTTGGGGGTGGTATCCAAATATTGCACAAGTTCGACACATTCTTCATCCTCCAAATCTGAATTTTCAGCAATCACTCTCTGCAATGGTTCATAGCTCAACAAACTTTCAACTTCATCATGCACTATACTATCCACCAAGTCTACTCTGAAGCATTCTTCTTCATCGGTTGGGAGCTTCATTGCTTTGAAAACGTTAAACGTCACCTCCTGATCATGTACCCGCATTGTGAGCTCCCCTTTCTACACATCTATCAAAGTTCTCCCTGTGGCTAGGAATGGTCTCCCTAGTATGATTGGTATATTTTTGTCTTCCTCATAATCCAGAATGATGAAGTCCGCCGGAAAGATAAATTTGTCCACTTTCACCAGTACGTCCTCCACTATCCCTCGTGGATATGTAATAGATCTATCAGCTAGCTGTAAGGAAATATTCGTTGGCCTTGGTTCAGGTAATCCTAACTGACTGAATACTGACAACGGCATCAGGTTGATACTTGCCCCAAGATCACACAAACATTTATCGAAGCTCATCTTTTCGATCGTGCATGGGATTGTGAAACTGCCCGGATCTTTCAGCTTTGGAGGTAATTTACGCTGAAGCACCGCACTGCATTCCTCCGTCAAAGCCACTGTCTCAAATTCGTCTAACCTTCTCTTCCTCGACAGTATACCCTTCATAAACTTTGCATAACTTGGCATTTGTTCCAATGCCTCCGCGAAGGGTATGTTGATCTGCAGTTTCTTAAAAACCTCCAAAAACTTTATGAACTGTTTATCGTCCCTCTGCTTGTTTAATCTCTGCGGATACGGTACCTGAGGGTGAACTTGTGGTGCTGTATTCACTGGCTTCTTATCTGAACTAGCTTTCTCCTTTTCTACTTGTTGCGACTCGGACTCATCCTTCTTCTCTTTCTTTTCAGCTTCAATTTCTGTCTAAGTTTCTACCCCAGTGTCATCCCCTTGTAAACTCGGTGCTGCTGAGTCTGGTACATTTTCTGAATATTGCTTTCCCGATCTGAGTGTAATGGCCTGACACTGTTCCTTACCTTCTCTCCGTGGATTTGCCTCTGTGTTACTTGGCAATGAACCCTGGGGCCTGCTGTTAAGCATAGTCGCCATTTGCCCCATCTGAGCTTCCAGATTTTTAATAACCACTACCTGGCTTTTGATCATCACCTCTGTATTTGCCATGTACTTTAACATCATCTCCTCCATTTCTGATTTCTTTTCCTGCGGAGGTGCATATGGAGTAGGATGTTGTTGTTGAGAATATCCCGGTGGAAAAGGTGGTCTTGGAGCATACTGTTGCTGCACTAGCTGAAACTGATTGTTCTGCTGAAACTGCTGCTGCTGATTTCCTTGGTTGTTTGACCAACTAAAGTTTGGATGATTGCGGTTGTTGGGGTGGTATGTGTTCTGAAACTGACCTTGGTCTTTCTTATAAGTGTTCACATACTACACCGACTCCGAGTTGATAGCACATTGATCTGTTGAGTGTGACCCCGCGCAAATCTCACAAACGAAGGCAACTGACTTGGCTTTGCTTTCCGACAACGAATCTATTTTCTTTGCCATAGCCGCCATCTGTGCTGACAACTGGGTAATAGCATCCACTTCCAACAAACCTTCAACTTTAGGCTGTGACGTTCTGGCCGTAGGATTTTGAAAATCATTTGCTGCCATAGTCTCAATAAGGTTATAAGCCTCGTCATAGCTCTTTGCCCCTAAAGCTCCACCCGCAGCTGCATCTACCATCTGCCTGGACTGCCATCCCAATCCATTATAAAATGTGTTGATCACCATCCAATCTAGCATCCCATGGTGTGGACACTTCCTTAGCATCTCCTTGTACCTATCCCAAGCCTCGTATAAGGACTCACCCTGTTGTTGCTCAAATTGAGAAATTGCTGTCCTTAGTTTTGCAATTTTAGCCATTGGGAAAAACTTGGCTAGAATTTTTTGTGTTAGGTCTTCCCATGTAGTAATTGATCCTGCAGGCAAAGAATGGAGCCAACTTCTTGCTCTATCCCTTAATGAGAATGGGAATAGCCTTAGTCGGATAGCATCCTCCGTCACCCCATTGTACCTAAATGTATCGCATATTTCAATAAAGCTCAAAAGATGCTCATTAGGATCGTCTGTAGCAGCACCCCCAAACTAGACCGAATTCTGCACCATTTGAATGGTTCCTGGTTTAATCTCAAAGGTATTTGCTGCTATTGCCGGTCTGACTATGCTAGACTGCAATCCAGTGATGTTTGGCATGGAATAGTCCCTCAAAGCTTTATGTTCCTCTCTTTGCTCAATTCTCTGTTCCTCCGCCATCTTCGGAATAGTTCTTTCTAACTGTGCTTGCAAATTTCTACGCACTCTTGCTTTCCAACCTCTTCCGTCAATATTATCCTGAGCTGGTGTTAATTCTGAGTTGGATGATCTTGTGTGCATAAAAATTCTACAAGTACCTGAAATCAAAACAAAAATAAAAATAGAAATGAGAAAAGATTAGATTTGTCTAAGTCAAACAATATAGCTTAAAACTGATGATAATAATAAAAATCTAACGCCTATCCCCGGCAACGGCGCCAAAAACTTGTTACCTCTTTTTTAGTCTTTAATAAAAGAGCTCTAACTCACGCAAGTATACGTGGTCAACAAGTAATACAGAGGAAGTAAAGTATCGTCCCACAGAGACAGGATTAAATTAAATCACTATGCATCAGTTCTATCACTATACTTATTTGCCTAAACTATTGTCTTACTTTTGGTGGTAAAATTATTTCTATATCAATTAATAACTAAACATGCAAATACTAACGAAATATATCAAGCTTGGAATTAATGGGATCCTAACTTCATTTAATAGTTCATCTAATTATCACTATCATGCTAGTAAGTGCACATATCACAGAAAAGTAGCCAAGGACACTAAAATAGACATAACCATTTGTCAATGTATTATGACCTACTTACATAATATCCATACTCAATAGACACCATGTAATCACCACTATAAACAAAATCACTATATTTCTATGTGAAATTGCAATTATATTGATTTAAAGCACAAGCCCTTATTTTGACTCTTACGGTGAAACAGTATATTTCTATCTGATTCACAAAATATTAAGTTATCCAAATAAGTACTGAAATCGAATGGTGATCAAGCATTCATACATGCAAAACAATCATGATAGAAGTTCCTTATGATATGCAAAACAATCTAACAATCAAGCTTATAATTAGACTACATATTAAAATCCGTTAGAATCCCATAATGGAGATTAGTTCATGTCTGAACCAAAAGCCATTATGGGATCAGAACTACACATGGAAGATAAACAATCAATTGAAGAAAGGAAAAGTAGATTGATCAAACCCAATTATGAATAAAATCCAAGACAAGCTTAAACCCACATCAAAAATCCAATGCTCGAACAAAAGTAATCCACAGAATATCTCTCTCTCTAAAAAAATAAAATAATATAAAATTACTAAAAGTCTCCAAGTTTTATTCTTCGGGTTTCCTTCTCACTATCTGATCAATATAGACTAGAATCCTCTTCAGAATTGGCTTCCTTTTCCTCCTTCAGCTGAACTTTAGCACCCAAAAACGTGAACTAGCGCCGCTGGCGCTAGCCCTAGCGCTGCTGGTAGGGCTGTGCATCGGTATAATACCGAACCGTACCGAACCGAATACCGAAAGTGGCCAAATTAGCATACCGAAACCGAAACCGGTTAGGCCGGTATACCGAACCGATTACCCGGTTCGAAACCGGTTCGGTACGGGTATATACCAAGTTGTACCGACTGCCAAATAATTTTTTTTTAAATATGAACCCCTTAATTAATTTGGTAGTCATTTTATAAGAAAAACTTCCTTAAGACTTTTACCAAATAACTAATGTGGGACTTGAAGACCTTAACTTCACTTGGTAGTCATTTTATAAGGAAAGCTTCCTTAAACTTTTACCAAACAACTAATGTGGGACTTAGAACTTAACTTTATTTGGTAGTCATTTTATAAGAAAAACTTCCTTAGACTTTTACCAAATAACTAATGTGGGACTTTAAGACCTTAGCTTCATTTGATATAGTCATTTTATAAGGAAAACTTCCTTAGACTTTTACCAAATAACTAATGTGGGACTTGAAGACCTTAGTTTCATTTGGTAGTCATTTAGACTTTTACCAAATATTAATAACTAATGTGGGTCTTGAAGACCTTAGCTTCATTTGGTAGTCATTTTATAAGGAAAACTTCCTTAGATTTTTACCAAATAACTAATGTGAGACTTGAAGACCTTAGCTTCATTTGATAGTCATTTTATAAGAAAAACTTCCTTAGACTTTTATCATCTAATCAATGTGGGACTTACACATGATGGTGCATGTAAGATAAGGGAGGGAGCTACTGAATTTCAAATTTCCATTAAGTCCCACATTGTCTAATATGTCTTCTCTTGTCTTACATTTGTTTTATAAATAAGGAGCTCATTGCATATTACAACAAGTCCCACATTGTCTAATGTGTTTTCTCTTGTCTCACCTTTGTTTTATAAATAAAGGAGACCATTACATATTACAACAAGTCCCATATTGTCTAATAAGCCTTCCTTAGTCTTTCCTCTATTTTATAAATAGAGTAGACTTGAAGTATTTTCTAAGGCTAGACATGAAGGTCTAAAGTAAAGCTTAGTTCTTCTTAATATTAGGCCTTTTTTAAGCTAACCGGTACAACCGGTTCGGTCCGGTACATACCGGACGTAAAAAAGAGGTAACCGAAACCGGAACCGAAAACCGGTATAAAAGTAAATTACCGAACCGGTATCGAACCGGTTTTTTTTTATCGAACCGACCAGTTCAGTATGGTCCGGTTTACCCAAAACCCGAAAAAACTGAAACTTTTGCCCACCCCTAGCTGCTGGTGCTAGCCCTTGCCCAGGAATTTATAAAAATGCCACCAAGTGTATTTTAAGCTCCAAATTTACCCTTTTGCCCCTCCAGCTCCAACCTACAATAAATAAACACCAAAAACAAGTAAAATAATACTAAAAACGCTTAAAGACCACAATAATTAAGCCTAACAATACCCGATTCGTAGGTATAAAACCCACTCATCAATAGCTCCGGTGTGAGAATAAGTACAGGCTGAATAATAAGGTTAACAATAGAGGCTTAAAGCTTTAGTGCTCAAAATGTCATTAATTATAAATTAGAGTATAGTCTTATATTTATAGCTAATCACACCTCATTTAACGGTCTGTCCCCGAATTGGATTAGGAGTCCTTATCATGGTGGTTATCATAATAGGATAAAAATCAATCTTCTTAAAGAAAGAAAGTCGAATACAACTCTAACTCTTTCCTTATGAACTGGAAGTTACAATATAGTTAGGACTATAGATTCCTTAACAGTCAAGTTTCTAATCATTATATATCTCCACGTGGGAAAAAAACACTCCATGTGGGATAGGACCTGCCAAATCTACTAGGCCCATAAAACCACGACCCAACACATAACATTGACTTGAGTGTGTGACGACAAAGCCACAGCACAACTAAAATATTTTTATAGTAAATGTTTAATCCATTCATTAATTTCTTCTTGGGTTGGCTTGACCATCCAACCTATAAAAAGGTATTTTGAGAAAAAGAATTTTGATTTAAAGCAGTTTGAAATAAGTAGTTTATTTAGATAGTTTATAAAAACGAGTTAAATTGATACAATTTAGATCTCTCAATTATACAAATACAATTTATTTTTAAAAGATTGTACAAATGAACTGCCCAATTTAGATTATTCAGATTCCCTAAAAAGTGACATTATTCAGATTTTTGAAAACAAAGAAAAAGAGACTTGCAACTGCATATTTAGTTGTGTAGCTTCTGTTGATCAGCAAGATACTTCCCAATTACTTGAGTCATGGTCTGCAAATTTTGTAGGAATTTGGTGGTCGAGACAAGAGCCGACAACTCTCTATGTTCATCATCTAACTCGAATTCAATTGTCGATCTTACAGTACTGGTATTTGAAGCATTATCTTTATTCAGTATCTCAACGCGTACACGATAAAGAAGAAAACCGAGGTTAATATATTCTCCTTCAATATGCTCTGCCTCTTTTATGTGCCTTTCATCATCAACAACCGTATATATCTCCTTAACAAAAGGAGTTCCTAATACACACAATGGTGACCAAGAACAGGTTAGTGGCATTAGTTTATTTAGTTAATTTTATTTATTCTATGAAAATAGTCACATTTTTATGATTGTATAATATAATATGAGATAATGTGTTAAGTTTACCAAAACAATTAAATTATAGTGAAAATTTAATGAATTTAAGGATAAATTAGAATAAATATAACTTCAAAGTTTGTAAATTTTACAAATTCGATTCTTTTAGTGAAAAAGAAAGCAATCATGAATTTTATCTACAACATTCGAACATTCAGATGCATATACTCCCTGCAACCCATAAATATAGCAACACATTTCTTGTTAGGAAATTCCAAATATTATTGTAACACTTTCCTTTTGAGTAACTTTTAAATGACTAATTTTCTCAGTCTTATCAATTGTCTTTTTTTTTAGCAACTTATCATTTTAATATATAATTAGATCATTATCCCACGCGAAGCATGGGTCTTATTGTATATTTTTTTTGGTGATGATTTTTTATTGAATTAGGTAATTAATTTATATTTTTGAATTTTTTTAAATATATCATATGGTTGTTTGTATTATATTATACTAATATGTGAATTATAATAAAAATATATTAATATTATGTACGATGATCGTCATAAATAAAATTAATATCTTCTTAAATATATTATTTAACTAATGATACGATTTTATATGCAACTAACTATTAATGAATAGTAATTAAATTTAAGAATTCTATACACACTAAGAATTCATTTATTTATATAAGTAAAATAAAATAATATTAATCTTTAAATTAATGACTCATCTATTTCTATATTCATATATTCATTAATTTATGTAATAAGTAAATGATTGAATAATAAATAATATGAATTGTAATAGAATACTAATTAAATCAAAATATGTACAAAAAGAGGAGATGATGGCAAGAAAATGATTATGTTAGTAAGAATATGGATGAAAAGAATTTAGAAGTTGAATGAAATATGAAAAATAGCCGAGTAAATCTTTTTCCAAGCAAAATATTATATTTACATGGATTTTAGTTGTGTAATACAGTACTTCCTCCGTTTCATATTAAGCGTCATTTTATCTTCATGTACATGAATTAGAAAAGTCATTTAATACTATCATTTAATAATTAAAATGTATATGAAATTCCATCACTATCTCTTTATGGGAAGTTGAAAACTATTAATATAAGAGAGAAAATTTCTTTAGACAATAAGAGAAGTTAGGAGTGATATGAGAAAATAAATAATTTATTCTCCTAAAAAATTATAAACGACAAATAAATTAAAACAAATTATTTCTTTTAAAAAATCACTTATTATAAAATGGAGGTAGTAATAATTTCTCTTCCTAAAATCTCGGGTTTAAGAACTAAAGGAAAAGGGTTCTTTTCGTGTTTATATATATAAAAGACGGGTAATTCCTTCACTTCTTAAAAATTTTGTAATTCACATTATTTGAGATTTTAAAATTCTTAAAATTTGTGCAAAATGGTGTCTTGCAAGGATCGAGGGATTACTAAATTAAATAGAGAGATGTACCTTGTGGAGTGCTAATCTTTAAAATTGTACCAACACCTCCATCTCCTTCTACCACCTCTACGGTGCCCACAACATCAGAGAGTAATTGGCTGATTAGCTTTGGGAGTTGGAGACTTCCATAGATATCCCACATCGTACTTGCTGACACCCCTACCTCAATCTCTTGTTGAAGTTGTCCCTTCATGTCCCTCTCTATATATTCCCTATAATTATCCTCTTGTTAATTGGGGTTGAAGGGATATTTTGGAATAGCATTGCAATATATATAGCACTATGGATATTTTGGTTAATTATCCTCTTGTTAGTGGCTTAACATTGCAATATATATAGTACTACTATTTTTTTTGTTGAGAGACAGAAAATAAATGAGATTTAGCTTTCACTTTAGGGATAATCTATTCGTTAGTTCTAAACTATTGTTGTTTTTACGTTTAGTCTCCAAATTATTTTTTTCATGTATTTTCAAATTTTATTATTTCTGTAATTTTTGTTTAGTCTTACAAAAATAGAACAATTGAATGGTACTCCCTCCGTCCTAAATTAATTGCTTTTTAGGACTTTTTTAAGTCAAATTAAATATTTTTAAAATTAATAATTAAGCATATATAAATATATTTCTAAAATTATAAAAATTGAAATTAGTAATAAATTGTATATACTTTCTTTTGGTTATAATATCTTCACCTATATATTAGCAAAAATAGTAAAAAGATTAGTTTTAAAAATAGCCAATTTAACTTTTTTAGGTCAAAATTGAGCAATTAATTTGGGACGGAGGGAGTATTGAATATGAAAAACAACTATACATTGAAGACCAAACGTGAGCAACAACTATAATTTGAGGATTAAACGTGAAAAAAAATACTATATTTATGGGACTAACATGAAATAAACATATAATTTGAGGACAAGATACGCGAAAAATATAATTAGAGGACTAATGAAAAAATATATGTTTGGATACTAACGAAGATGTTATCTCTTTGCTTTATTTGTTCGTATGTGTTGTACTTAATCAAAAATATAACTTAGTGATGTATGTATTTGGTTATATAACGTTTGGAGCGTTTAGTGTGTTTGTAGTGTTTAGAAATCGAAACACATTTCAAAATCCTATTTATTTAGAAAGAGCTTATTTTAATACAATTTATTTTATTTATAAACGCAGTGTTTACGGTTCAAACTTAACACATCAAAAATAATGTAATACATTTAAAGGTTTAAAAGTTATAACGCTATCACCGCAAACACTTATAACGGAACAAATCCTATATCTACTCGCATTTTACTATTTACGATTATCACATGTTTGAGCAAATGCACGATGATCGCATGTTTGAGTATTTTTGGCAGCAAAATTAGTAAGCGTATCACAACAAATGTAAGTTTTTTCTTAGTTTCTCTCCTAATTTCTCTATTGGCCTTCTCTTCTATGAGTCAGAATGTAATACTGTAAGTTCTCTTCCTGGTTCTTGCCCCTCAATAGTCACTATGACCCTATGATTGAAATGTAATATTATATGTTATTCAAATGTTGTGTTGTTTCCGTTCCTTAAGTAGAATTACATTTTGACTTTTTAACTTTAATTTTTAAAATTTTAAAATTTAAAATTAAAATAAATTTCATTTAAGTTTTTCTAATACCGTCATTATTAGTAGTACTCATTTGCTACTATATAATAATTATATTTGTTTCTATTAAAATTAAATAAGTTCGTATTATTTTGAATTTTAAAATTTTAAAAATTATCTCAAAAAAGTCAATATATACATAGCTGTACATTATAATAAAAGCACTTTTAAATTACATAGACCCTTTAAAAATATTTTTAGTGGATAGAGATTTTGTCAAAAAAAATATTTTAGAAGACACAAAAAATTAATACTTTTGGCGAAAGCACTTTTGACTAAACCCAATTTACAAATTTGTCCAAAATTACCAAACTAAAACTAAAATTTCTTAAAACACACTTTTGTATAATTTAGTCTTTTTTATTTTTCAAAAATACTTTTATAATTGTATAATTAAATACTATTTAATTTTTTTTAGAAAAACGCTTTTATCCAAAACATTTCACGTAAGTGTATTTCATCTCATCACTACCATATACAGAAAAGTAACTTAATTATATAATAGGGATAACCTCTTCGTTAAGTCTCCAAACTATAGCTGTTTTTCAGATTTAGTCTCTAAATTATTTTTTCACGTATTTCATCATTTGACTTTATTATTTCTGTAATATTTGTCCAATCTTATAAAAATAGAGTAATTGAAGTGTATTAAATATGAAAAACAAC
Source organism: Aralia elata (assembly GCA_034770075.1). Classification (NCBI taxonomy): domain Eukaryota; kingdom Viridiplantae; phylum Streptophyta; class Magnoliopsida; order Apiales; family Araliaceae; genus Aralia; species Aralia elata. The sequence continues at coordinate 23,345,783 of CM068388.1, forward strand.
TGTATATTGAGGCTAAAATGTGAACAACAACTACGGTTGAGGACTAAACTTAAAAAATATACTATATTTTAGAGACTAACATGATAGAAACATATAAATTAAGGACGAAATCCGTGACAAAAGTAGCAAGATGACTAAATACAAAAATAACTATAATTTAAAAATTAACGACCAGGTTATCGCTAGATAATACACAAAAGTGGTGATTCATAGATACACAAAAATAAGTCATGATCAGAGCCTTATAGGTGTTAAATTAAGTAAAGGAAAGCTGCATTTAACGACTTTTAGGGGTAAGTCCTATCCCGCGCATATGACCAACCAATTAGTTTGGAAGAGACAGAACAAAAGGATCTCTGGTTGTAAGGGTGTTCAAACCCAAAATAAACCGAATAACACATCAAATCAAATCAAAGTAAACCAAATCAAATCAAATTATTTAACCTTAGTTGGGTTATGTAAGTTAATTGGTTTGGTCTGATTTCATATTTTTATTATTCAATAATTATTGGTTTGACTTGGTTAACCATTAGACTAAATCCAATCAAATCAAATACATAAAGGATAGATAAATTTAATAAATTTTATATAATTTCTACTACTAAACTTAGTATTTAATTTTAAATAAATTTCTATAATCTTAAGCTAAAATCTGTAACAAATATTGCAAAATGGAAAATGATTTATATGTCAATAAATTTATGACATAATTGCTTTCAAAAAAAAAAAATTATGACATAGTTGAATTGCGAAGTATGACTCTAAGGGATCTAAGGGGACGCTTGTTACAGGTCATCTAAAGTTACCATCTTAAATGTCCGGTAATGTGAGTTGGTCATTTTTATAAATCGTGTTTATTATATTGATAATCTTACATTCTCGGTAATCAAATAAATGGTAAAGTGTCAAGATTTCCGGTAATCAGATGACCAAAAAATAGGTGGTAATCTTTAAATTTTTATTAGACAAAAAAATCTTTATATTTAATAATTGGGACATAAATATCATTATTAGTCACATAATTTATATTTATAAATTATTTGGTTTTTTTTTTGTAGACATGTTTAGTTTAACTAAAATAACTCATTGTCCATTCAAAGTATATGACGTCGTTTGTTATTTATTATTATAAGTTTAATTTATTATTAATGACATATTTGAAAATTTTGTACTTAATAATTGAATAAATCATCATGAATTGTTATTTTATAAATATATTAAAAATTTTAATACAATTTACTAAGTAATACTACTACCTCCGTTCCAATTTATAAGATCATTATCGACTTTTTAAGAGCCTAATTGAGATACTTTCAATCTCAAAATTAATATAAATTCACTTAAATTTAGTGAATACACCGATGAATATTCTAAACCATCTAAAAAGTACTACTAATTAAAAGATTTATTGATTTATAATTTTAAATGAATCTATCTCAATTTTATATTTTAAATTGACTTTCAAAAAGTCAATAATGATCTTATAAATTAGAATAGAGGTAGTACGTAATTAAGTAGTTCAGTTGTACTTTGATAATTATTGATTACATTTTACAATAATCATGTTGGTGAATTATTCAATTAAAATTTGTACAAGGATATTGTCGACGCCGGGATTTTTTTCTATTACTAATAAAAAATCTCTTTGTCGTGTGGGGTTAATGGGTGTTTTTAAAATAAAAAAAAAAGACTTATGCCGATGTGATTTTAAAATTTTGATTATTTGATGGGTCAATTAGACAGAGTCGTTAATTGATAACGATTAAAATGGATGTATGAACTCATCCGAATTTTTAGTTTTGAAAAATGAGACGGCTACATGTGACTCCGTAAATTTGGCTCGCAACTGAGATTCAAAGGGTTCAGAGACTTGCTTAAATGAGAAGGAAGTGTTAGGCACTCCTCGACTTTTGTGAAACACGATTATCATTTTTTTAATATCTTTTCTAAAGTTTAAATAAGTTGCCTTAAAAAGAAGTATAAAAATGTGTGCTAAGTGTCTTGTACCTAGGTGGATCGTGTCGAAAGGGGAATCGTTTTCTAGGGTCAATTTTGAGTCATCAAAACTAAGAAAACATAGGGTATTGTCTCATCCGTTTAAGTTGTGGTGAAAAAAAAATCTAAGGTATCGCCTCCTAAAGTTATCATGCAAAGAAAGTCTAAGGTGGCGTTTCTTAAGTCCTTTATTTAGTGTGATACTTTTGATAACTTATTTACAGGATCGTCCAAAATGACGTAATTTATATAAATAAGTACATTTATAAATATGACGGCATCCCAGATACAAAAATCAAATACACATATTTACATATTTGTCACTAATTATTAACCGAAATTACGTTATTTTGGATGATCATGTAGATAATTTATACAATATGTCACGTTAGATGTTTATGGTTAGTGTTGGGGCGTGATTTATCAGGCCCAAGCGTAATGACGATTTATTAGGCCTAATAGGTATGGCAGAGTATTGGGCCCGACGATATCGTGGGCCATGACCCACGTGAGTGGAACCACCCCACGTGGGGGTCCCTTGTGGCGGTTAGAGTAGTTGGAATATCAGAAGACCCACATTCCCAAGATAGATGTCAGGATGTAATTCGGCGCCTACCTTATTTAACAGAGGTCCGGTCCAATCCCATTAAGGTATCTGACCCAATGAGGAGTCTTACTTACTATTCGAGGATAGGCGTGACAATGGCAGTGTGATGACTATAAATATAAGGCTATAACCTCATTTCACAGGTAATAAATCTTGGCACAACACTAGAGCTTAAAAACCTTTATTGTTAAATCTATATTCAGCCTGTACTTATTCCTATACCAAAGCAAATCCATCGGCGGTTAAAACCGCCAGGCTCCCTAAGTGTGGTCTCGTTCCTGTGCAAGATTAGCGCGTCGTGGACGAATCTTGACGTTAACATTGGCGCTAGAAGAAGGGCTTTAGTGCTTAATAATTTTTCAATCAAATGAAATTTCTTGATCCGTAATAATGGTGTTAAACAAGTCAAAATTGGTCCTGGCACACGGAGAATCCACCACTGGTCTTTCTCAACCCAGGGGTTCGGCATCAAAAAGCATAGCAGATTAGCTGGATCCCCAAAGCCATTCGGTGGGTCCAACCGAGCTACGGACGACGATTGTCCGAAGAAAGTTGTTTCCGACCTCTAGAAAAAGGCCACAGCGGCACCACCATGCCAAAGACCGAACTTCTAGGCCGGGTCGGAGTCACGACAAGAGGGAGACAATCATTGCTAGAAGGATGCAACGCCGCTAAGACACTGTAGAGGTCGTACGCCTTCAACAAATAGAGTTGAAAAAATAGTTGGCGTTTCTACTGGAAGAAGGGGAAGCTTCCTCTAGTCGCCATCGGAGTCGGGAAATATCGTCAGGGCGCCAATCTAGGACACATCGTTCGGATAGTTCTTGGCGTGATAGGAGCAAGCCTCAGAGTCACTCTCAAGAGAGGGTCAGGCGACGAAGCCGATCCCAAGAGGGGAGCAAGCGACAAGGCCACTCCCAAGATATGGTCAGGCGATGAAGCTGATCTCAAGGGGGGAGCAGGCGACAAAGCCGCTCCTAGGAGAGGGTCGAACGACGAAGCCAATCCCCAGAGAGGAGCAAGGCTAGGAGCTACTCACAAGAAAGGGTCGGGCGACAAAGCCGATCCTGGGAGAGAAGTAGGCCCATAAACCGCTCTCAGGAAAGGAATAGGCACAAAAGCCATTCTCGAGAGGCCAGTAGTGAAGACATTAGAATATCCGAACGAAGGAGGCGGGCGGCCTCTCCGGTTCGGGTTCGAGGCAGGCATGAGCCATCCCACCAAATAAGAAACCCCGAGACGTTAGCCCGGAGAATTGTGGAGCTCGAGGAGATGCTCGAAGCGGTCAATCAGGAGGAGATTTTAATTAACCCAACATCACCTTTTTCACAAGAGATTGATCGAGTTTGGGCCGATCCGAAGAAGAAGGCCCCTCATATGGAGAGTTTTGATGGATCAGGAGATCCCTATGATCATAGCCAGGCCTACGATCGACTGATAAAATACTATGATTATTCCGATGCGACTAAGTGCCAGATATTCATTTCCACTTTGAGGAAAGAGGCTCGACAATGGATAACGTCTTTGGTCCCAAACTCAATCTCGTCTTGAAAAGAGCTCTATGACAAGTTTCATAGCCAGTTCGAGAGTAACAAAAGGAGAGGGAAGTTTACCGCCTCTCTGATGCAAGTAAGACAATATTCAAATGAGTCGTTGGGCCAGTATATGAAACAGTTCCGAGAGGCAGCTGGTGCGGTGACAGACCTGAGCGACCTCTAGGCCCTCGGTTACTTCAGTACGGGGTTGGATATATCAAAGTCCAAAAAACTGGTAAAGGACATGATGTTCAACGCTCTGAAGAGCCTGATGGAGGCATATGACAGGGTCGTAGGCTTTATTACAGTGGAAGAGGCTATGGGAAGTCTAAAGTCGAACGCGACATCATCGGAGAAGCCTAACGATCGAGATAGAAAAGTTATCCCTGGACAGATACACGACGGATGTATAGCCGAAGAGGAACTTCAGTGGGGGATCAAGAGGAGGACGTCCACCCTTCCCGAACCGAAAGGTCGATAAGGTAAACACCCCATTGAACAATGATCAGACGGCTATATTAGAGCATATGAGGAACCAACCTTACTTTACGTCGTGCCCGAACAGCACCCATCCAAATCGGGGGAGTCAGAACAAATATTGTGAAGACCACCAGACATCAGAACACTCCATCAAAGATTGTCGGAACTTAAAGGAGTTGATTGAGAAGAATGTGCAGAATGGAGAACTGGTTCAATACGTTGTCGGGCGAGGGGGATTGAGGAGAACGACGAACAACCATAACACCGAACTGAACCCCTAAGCTCAACTTATAAAAGCTCCAACAGCTCAAGGGGTGGTCGATGTGATAACTCAAAGGAGAAGGTAACTAGAAAAAAAGACGTGGAGTGCTAGACTCGGTTATGATCGTGTCTGAACAACCTGCTAGGAGGGAGCCATTATACCCTGGCGCGGTGATCTCCTTCACCGATGAGGATTATCCATCGAAGCCTATTGAGCCGCAGAAAGAGGCGTTGGCTATCACTGCCCAAGTCAGGTCCATGGATATGAGGCAAATCATGATCGATAATGGCTCCTCGATTAACATACTGTATACTCACGCTTATCAAAGGTTAGACCTAGGAGGGAGGAAAACGGAGGTCGGGCAGGAGCCTCTATTGTACGGCTTCGGCAATGATCCGGTCCGGGTAACAGGGACCATAGAGTTGCCAGTCATCTTTGGGACAACTCCTCAATAGGTAGAGGTCAATGTCAGGTTCTTCGTTGTTCATGTGGATTCGGCATACAATGCTATTCTGAGGAGACCGACGTTGATGGGGCTGTAGGCGGTGACCTCCATCCCACACTTTAAGATGAAGTTCCCTACGCCAAACAATGTTCGCCAAGTCAAAGGAGATCAGGACTTGGCTTGGAGATGCTATAAAAGTTCGTTAATATCTTCGGTTGTTGGCAGGAGTAAGCAAAAGCAGACCATGGTGATTGAGGTCGAGCCGTTTATCGAAGGGAATATGAAACCTCTCGCCCTGCTAGTCGAAAAGACATAGGATATTGAGCTAATCCCAGGAAAGAATGAAAAGACTATAAAGATTGGTTCGGGGTTGCAAGAGCCATTCAGGACAGGGCTGGTTGACCTGCTTTGGGTGTATGAGGATATCTTCGCTTGGGAGCCTAGTGACATGCCTGGGATTGATGAAGAGGTTGCTGTGCATAAGCTATACGTAGACCCCACCAAAAAGCCAGTTCAGTAGAAGAGGAGGATCTTCGCTCCAGAACGGCAGAAAATTATTGACGACGAGGTGACCAAGTTGTTAGCGGCCGACTTCATTTATGAGATTGACTACCTTGAGTGGTTGGAAACGTGGTGTTGGTTTGATAGTAGAATGGGAAGTGGAGGATCTGCATCGACTATACTGACTTGAACAAGGATTGCCCAAAGGACTTCTACCCACTTCTTTATATTGACCAACTGATCGATGCAACTTCAGGGTATGCATTATTGAGCTTCATAGATGCCTTTTTAGGATACAATCAGATTTCAATGCATAAGAAAGATATCCTAAAGACAGCCTTCATAACGCATCAGGCAATCTATGCCTATAAGAAAATGACTTTCGGATTGTTGAATGTCGGTGCCACTTATCAGAGGATGATAAAGCATGTGTTCAGGAAGCAGTTAGGCCGAAGCATGGAGGTTTATTTGGACGATATGATTGTCAAGAGCCTATCTGTTAGACAACATTTGGATGACTTGGAGGACTGCTTTTAGACGGTTTGAGACTATAATATCAGGTTGAACCTGACGAAGTGCACCTTCGACCTCGAATCAGGTAAGTTTCTTGGGTACTTAGTAAGCAAAAGGGGCATCGAGGCAAATTCGGAGAAGATCCAGGCAGTCTTAGATATGAAATCTCCTCAAACCTTTAAGGATGTGTAGCAGTTAATTGGTCGAATAGCCTCACTAAGGAGATTTATGTCCAAATTGGCAGAGAGATGTATGTCGTTCTTCGACACGTTGAAAGACCCGAAGAATGAGAAAACCTTTTAATGGACTTCGGAATACGAGGATGCCTTTTAGGGAATAAAGAAATATCTGTCATCGGCGCCCCTACTGATGAAATCGATCCCTTCGGAGCCTTTGTATCTGTATTTGGCGGCTAGTTCGTTGGCGGTCGGGGCGGTATTGGTTCGGAAAGCGAGAGGAAGGCATTACCTTATTTATTATGTTAACCATGCTCTTAGGGATGTAGAAATGAGGTATCCGAACCTGGAAAAATTTGCCTATGGCTTGGTTATAGCTAGCCGAAAGCTTCGTCATTATTTCCAAGGAAGGCTAATCGTGGTGTACACAGATCAACCTTTGAAGAAGATCTTGAGCAAGCCAGAAATTTCGGGCTGGTTGGCAGCATGGGCTACGGAGTTGACATAGTTTGTGCTTGAGTATAATCCTCGGACGACAATCAAAGGTCAGGCCCTAGCTGACTTTGTGATGGAGTGTTCATTTTCTGAACCTGATTTAGTTGGTCAGCCGGAGATGGTGGGTTCGGTTTCGGATGTTACCCCAATCCAGACATTATGGACTCTGTATATTGACGGGTCATCGACTTTAGATGTAAGTGGGGCAGGTGTGATCTTAACGAGTCCAGAAGGGTTTAAAGTGTAGCAAGCCATTCGCTTTGGATTCAGAGCGACTAACAATGAGGCTGAGTATGAAGCCATTTTAGCAGGTCTACGGTTGGCCAAGAGTCTTGAGGTACAGAAGTTGATCATCTTCAGTGACTCTCAACTAGTGGTCAAGCAGATTTCGGGGGAGTACGAAGCACATGGGGCAAAAATGACTAAGTATCTGGCAGAAGTAAAGGATCAGCTTCAATACTTTAGCTCGTATGCCCTTCACGGAGTAGATCGGTCGGACAACACAGTGGCCGATACATTGGCCAGGTTGGCCACAATGGATGCAAATTCATTCAGTGGGTCAGTATATCTGGAAGTTTTAGATTCACCAAGTGTTCGAGGATCAGAACTGCTAGTGTTAGAACGGTAAGACTGTTGGATGACACCCTATATAAGCTATCTCACTGATGGCGTCTTACCTCTGGATCGGATATTGGCGAAAAAGATAAAGTTCAAGAGTTCGAACTTCGTGCTTATCGATGGGGATCTATATCGATAGGCCTTCACTTCTCCTTTGTTAAAGTGTCTAGTCCCATCCGAAGCTGACTTCGCACTTCGGGAAGTGCACGAAGGAATTTGTGGGGATCACATAGGGAACAAGGTATTGGCATATAAGGTGCTTCGACAAGGGTATTATTGGCCGATAATCTTCTAAGAAGCTAAGGAATATGTGTAAAACTGCCAAAAATGCCAGCTCAATGGTTCGATTCCTCATCAACCGCCCGAAGAGTTATACTCAGTTTTATCCCTGATCCTATTTTCTGTGTGGGGAATTGATATATTGGGACCACTGTTGAAGGCAAAGGGATAGGTTAACTTTGTGATAGTGGCCATCGCCTACATGACCAAGTGGGTAGAGGCAAAACTGCTTCGGTCGATTACAGAACAAGAATGCCTTAAGTTCCTCAAGGAGTTCGTTGTATTTCGGTTCGGCATCCCGATGGCAATTGTGTCGAACAACGGTTGCTAATTTCTGGGGTCAACGTTTGAAGAGTTTTTGAAGGATCTGGGCATACAACATCGAAGGACTTCGGTTGCCCATCCTCAATCCAATGGCTAAGTAGAAATCACCAACAGGACTCTACTTAATGGGATTAAAAGAATGTTAGATGAAGCCAAGGGAAGGTGGCCCGAGGAGTTAATCAGTGTTTTATGGGCATACCGAACCACTCCTCGGACTACTACGGGCGATTCACCATATAAACTAGCTTATGGGACGGATACACTTATTCCAGTCGAGATCGGGTCTCCTTTGCTTCGGGTCAGCCAATTCAAAGAATTATACAATAATGAAGGCATTCGCCTCAATCTTAATTTATTGGAGGAGGTTAGGGAGTCGGCCATGGTAAGGCTAGCAATCTACTAAAGAAGAACGTCCAGGCATTATAATAAAGATGTAAAGTTGAGGAAGTTTGAAGTTGGGGACTTAGTTCTCTGAGATGTATAGGCATCCTCGGCCCAAAACCTGGGGAAGCTAATGCCCAACTGGGAGGGGCCCTATGAGGTCATAGAGGTACCAAAGCCAGGAACTTACCGGCTTCGGGCAATGGATGAAATAGAAGTCGAAAGCACTTGGCATGCTGGGAGACTTGGAAAATATTATCAGTAGTGCATGTCAAGTAGTTCATTTTATGACTCTGTAAATTCTTCTATATATTTATGAAATCAAAATTTAATATTGCTCAAAAGATAGTTTCATTAATTTTGAATGTTTTTACATCGAAAGTTTAATAAGTCCTAATGAACTATGTCAAAAAGTTTCATCAAGCATTGACCTCATCATCCGAAGTGTCCAAGAGTGTGGGGTCGAGGTTCTATATCTTCATCTTTTCTTTATCCTTCGCCCGAGCATCCTGATAGTTAAGGTCGAATTGTTGTATCATTTCATTCGTCAGCTCGAGCGACCTTCGGCATTCTCGGATGATCTGTTGTTTGAACTCTTCGGTCGGTAGGGGAGCTAATACCCTATAACCAGCAAAGTCTTTTTCCAAGGTGTCGCGAGCCTCCTCGGCCATCTTGAACTTCACCTCCACACTCTTGAGTTTGCTGACCGCAAGGTTTTCAGCCTTCAGCTCCCCGCACTCCCTCTTTAGTTCGGTACACTCCTTCTTAACCTCATTACACTCTAGCTGCAGATGGTTACAGTTGTCCGCCAACACTCTTTGACACTGCTCGCCTTCGATCGCCACCTCTTTTAGCTTCTCCACTTCGACCTGAAGCTCTTCGTACCGGTGGGCAATTTTAGCATACTCGTTCTTCTCCTTCGTCCAACCGGCCATTGCAGCTTGGCGCCTTTCTTCTTAACGGATGGCTTCGGCCTCCCGTTCTTTTTGCCTCTCTTCAGACTCGGCCAGCCGACAAAGGAGTCGGTCGGTGACTGCACTAGCCTGAAAACAAAGAGAAGAAGCATTCAATAACAAGCTTAACATAAGTTCAGGGAAAAAGGTAAACTGAAGGTACTTACCCGGCTCAGGCACAATGCATTGAAGGTTGTATTATCGGGCCACATTGTTGACAAGGTCGGGGTTAGATTTTGTTGGATACGGTCAAGTGATGATGAGAGGGATTAATGAGCGGGCGAGGGAGATTAGTGAACGGGTGGAGGAGATTGGTGAACTAGTGGAGGAGATTGATGAGCGGGTGGAGGAGATTGATGAATGGGTGGAGGGGACCGCTGATCAATGGCGGATTCAGTGTGCTATTTTTTGGATGGGGGTTCGGGAGAGGAGTCTTCAAGCTCTTTTAGTTGGCTTCGGAGAATGGTGGGTTGGCCTGAAAGGTTTGTTCTGCTTCAGGAGGAGGGCCTTGGTCGGCGGCCTTCCTTAGTCGCCTTCGCTTCGCTTGGAGAACAGCAGTTCTTCAGGAAAGAGGAACATCTAGAAGACACTCCTCGATGGGATCGAGAGCGAGAACAGTGGGCGTTTGTACCATCAGGACGGAGGTGATCGGTTGGATCAGCAAGGGTTGTTTGGCTGATTCAGGTAGAAAATTTATTTCCTCGATAGAGTCAGTGGGAGATTGGATGACATCGGCAATGAGGGTCGATTTGATAAGAAGTACTGCACACATTACTAATATTTTTCAGAAAGGGGAGATTTAAAATACTACAAAGCTAATTTGGAGAGTTCGAGACTTACATTTATGGTTATATAACCACGTCGAATCACTCAGGAGTTCGAGGTCTCATTATTTCTTCGGTAGCCTCTTTATGAGGCCCATTCTCGAAGACGGGCGTCTGATATCTCTCCTAGGGTCACGGGCGAACTAGAGACTTCGGCCCAACCAGGAATCTCACGAACACTAGGACCCTTGATGAAGAACCACAATGAATGCCATCATTTGTTGCTTGAGGGCGTCTTCATCAGTGGACGCTTCTCGATGCCTTTACTTGGTTAAATCTGGCTTCCCTGGATCGGCCCGTGAAGAATATGGAAAAGAAGAGGTCGAGGGTGGGAATGATACTAAACTCATGATAGAAGGCAATGAAGGAGATGATATGGATGTAGGAGTTTGGCACCAGTTGGGCGAGGTTGACTCCAATAAACCCAAGAAGGAAAATGATGACGAAGTGAAGGGGGAGACATACCCTGTATTTGAGGGCACTGAGGGAAATGGTAGTCCATCCATCAGGCCAGTGGTACATTCGCTCGGTATAAACAGGGGCTCGGATATCGTAAGTGTTGGGATACTGTATTGTTTTCGTATCTTTTCAAGGTCTTGAGGACCAATGGCTGAGACGACATTAATGTGGGCATAAGTCGCTTCATTGGCGTAATCCTTAATCATTCTCTGGGTTTCTTTTTCGGCTGTGGACGGGCCTGAAGCTTTGGGATTGGTAGAGGATGGATTTCTTGTGGTGGCCATTGGTTTAATGACGTTCCCAATGATTGAACGGGGTTTTTCGTCGAAAAAAAGAGAGGAGTTGTAGAAGGAAAAAAGGAGTTACACAAGGAATGAGAGCAGAGATAGCAAGACGAAAATCACATATCAGATCTAAAATATGTGGCGGTTACATTTGAAATGGTTTTTAATGTTTTGACTTTTGGGTTCCTTGCGTGTTCCCAAGGACGACATAAGTGGGATGTGTAAAGGTGGTGGGGCCGACAATGCGTTCTGAGGCAGTTACCGGAGATTTAGGTATTGTGACACCCCCAAATTCAGGTACCAATACCTCGAATCTAGTGCTCACGATAAAGTACATCCATACACTTCTAAACAACATAAATCAACTAATGCGGAATAAATAAACATACGTTGCTCATTACAAAAGGTTTATTATGGTCCCAAGGTCTATAACCTTAAATAAATACGTCACAGAATACATTAATAATACAAAATTACTCCACGATTACATAACATAATAGTATAAATAACTAGTCCTTAAGCTTTCCTTTGCCTTTGTCCGCTTTGGAACTCTCCGACTTAACTACAATAGGTTCATGATATAGCAAGGGTGAGCAACTACTTTGCCCGACAAGTTTAAAATGAATGAAAAGATATATCATGAGTGAATGAGAATAACAATCGCATAATTCGACAATTTAAGAACATTGAAGAAATAACTGACAATATAATCGAAGTTCAAATGAAGAAATGAATATTGATTATTTACTGCTGAGTGGTCTAATAGACTATGAACTTTTTGGCCAAAGGATCAGTCATTCAACTAACCCTTTTAAACGCCTGGCTCGTCAGTAGTACTTGAGGGGATCAGCCTCTAGTACCCTATGTATATGCATAACATTTAACTCGACTGCATCAAATAACTGACATATTAAAATCTCCTAATAAGGGTTGCTCTCTCAGTCCAAGAATCCGTACCAACAATCGATTTAGATAGTTTTTAAAATAATAACTTGTACATGTTTAGCTGAAACAAATGGCGTAGACTATTTCCTTAGACAATTCATGAATGAAGAATTTAAATATTTTACAGTCCAACAACAGATCATGAATTCAAATGCACAAGGTGCGAATATCAATAATTATCCTTGATGTGGAGTAATTTACAATAATTAATGCACTAATATAATTTGAAGCAATAACTTGATTTGAGTCATGAAACTTGCAACGATATACAACATCTGTATAAAATAGGAAACTTGCTCAAATAAAAATAATTGAGTAAGGAACTTGCAATAATATAGAATGATTGCTCAATCAATAAATAACTCGCACAATAAATAAAAGTTGTACGGTTGAGAAAACCTGCCCAATATTAAATTGAGTTAAGGTAAGAAAACTTGCCCAACCCAAGGGTTAGACAAACATTAGGAAACTTGCCTAGTGCGTCTACTATAATATTACAACACACGCTCCTTAATATCCTACACATGTAAATACATATTTACATAACAATTAGTGACATAATGGATACCAAATATTAGTTTATACTACTCTATAATGTCCCATTCATATTAGAAACAAAATATTAAACAAGATTATACCTATAAGTTACGGCATTACGACGCTTGCACGTCCGTACGCCAACCTTGCCTATTCGAATGCCCAAGTGGCACGTAATTGCTTACGCCTAGCACGCCCCTTCGATTTATCTAATACTCATTGGCTAATCCTAAGTATCATTATAATTCATAACATTCATGTTTTAGGACTTAGAACAATGTCTTTTATTGTCGGAAGCATTACACGTTGCACACACGCATGACCGACGCCTTCTGTTTGTACAACATCCCTAAAAATGGTCAATTTTAAAATTGCCCCAGTTAGTAAATTTTAATTCTAATTAATGGATGTCGTAGGTCTATCTCTAAGCTTTCCGGATCATCTTGAATCGCTCAAATCCGAGTCCGTATGAGAAAGTTGAGTCGGGCAGCGCACACGCGGGCAGGCGGCACCAGGCGCATGGCGTGCGGCAATGCGCACGTGCGGGCGCGCGGGGCCTTGGTGCGGGCGCGCGGGTGACCTGATGGGCCTTGCCAGACATCGTGATTTTGACTCTCCTTTACTCCAATCCTCATAACTTCTTCTCTAGACCTTCAAATTGGTCCGTTCCAGACTCTATGGACTCCTAAGACATAGAGCTACAACATATCAAAAATTCAGATCTACTCATTAACATTAACATGGCCAAATCTTAGGCCAAATATCAACTCGTGCTCTGTTTTAAATGTTCTAAGTGTTCTTCACTAAAATCATCACCAAATCTTCATTTTTACACCTTTTTACTCTATTTCAGTTGGGTTAACTTGGTAACCCATGGAACTACAATACCATAATAACAAATAAATTAAAACAACACGAAAAATTAGCTACAGATTGTCCAAAATAGTCCATAGGTCCAAGGTTTGTCCAAAATGTCCATTGTTCTTCATGTTCTTCATCTTCCTTAAGCATAGGTACGGATTATTCTTCGTTTTTGTTCCACTTTAATGGTGTTAATAGCTTACAAGGTGTCTTGGTAACATTATAAATCAAACAAAACCAACAATCATAATAACAATCTCAAGGAAACTCAAAATCTAACCAAGAAAGCTTCAAAGCTCAACAATGGAGGAAAATGGAAGGAAAAAGGAGATTACCTCTTGCTATGGTTACTGAGCTAGCTAGGGACTTCCCTTCTTCCTCTTCTTTCCTTCCCGAGCCCCTTCTCCTTCTTCTTCTTCTTCCTTCAAATTTTTTGCAGCACTCTCTCAATATTGTTCTCTCCCTCTCTCTAGAACTTCTATTTGCAGCAACAAGGAGTGGGAGAAGAGAAATGGCTGATGATTTTTGGATGAAGAAGAGAGGAACATATGGAATGTATGGAAAGAAGGAATGGGTTTGTTTTGCTAGGTTCCTTGGAAATGGATTTGATAAGAATGTTGTCAATATGGGATTTTTGATGCATGGGATTTAGGAAATGGGGAGCATCCTGCCGAGCACTCCCTCTCTCTCCCTCTTTGATTGGTTAATTTCAAATTAATGAACACTATTTAGGTGACACACAAATAAATAATACCCGAATAGTCCCTTCCTATATCCGAAAACTCTCACTTCTATACCAAAATAGCACAATAACTTCACCCAAAATTAAAATGGGTACTCCCATAAATTATTGGGATGCATAAAAATAATTATTATGGAGTTTGTCTAAATATTCGAAACACCCATAATATATATTTCGGATACGGATAAAATCACATATCTTCTCAAATAAAATTTTCGACGCTTGGAAAAATTATTTGTATGCATATACGCATGAACTAAATTATTCAACATCGAAAAAGACAGAAAATTTTTATGGTGTGAATAGTGCCTCGAGAAACGTGCCCCGTGAATAGTGATTTAACGATGCTACGCAAAATCAATTATTCACTAAAACAAAACTATAACACGTAAAATTTCATGCATTCACATAATCCAGGCTGTCAGACAGCCTTTAAACATGCAACACAATTATAATATTAATAAAATATAATATATTCATTAATATTCAAAAATTTGAATTACAAGGTAAATCTAGAATTCCCGGTCGTTACAGGTATGGGCTTTGTGCCTTCACACATCATCATTGGGCTTTTAATGAGATACTCTTTCATTAAATGTCCTATTATAACGGAAGACTGGGGAAAAATATTGGGGCGTGATTTATCAGGCCCAAGCGTAATGATGATTTATTAGGCCTAATAGGCGTAATTATGATTTATTAGGCCTAATAGGTATGGCAGAGTATTGGGCCCGACGATATCGAGGACCATGACCCACGTGAGTGGAACCACCCCACGTGGGGGTCCCTTATGGCAGTTAGAGCAGTTGAAATATCAGAAGACCCTCGTTCTCAAGATAGATGTTAGGATGCAATTCGGTGTCTACCTTATTTAAAGGAGGTCCGGTCCAATCCCATTAAGGCATCTGGCCTAATGAGGAGTCTTACTTACTGTTCGGGGATAGGCGTGACGATTGCAGTGTGATGACTATAAATACAAGGCTACAACATCATTTCACAGGTAACAAATCTTGGCACAACACTAGAGCTTAAAAACCTCCATTGTTAAATTCTTATTTAGTCTGTACTTATTCTAAAACCGGAGCTATTCCTCGGCAGCTAAAACCGCCAAGCACCCTAAATGTGGTCTCGTTTCTGTGCAGGATTGACACGATTTTGGTAATTGGGGCGCATGGACGAATCTTGACGTTAACAATTAGTTAATTGAGTATGTTCAATGGCGGACCCACGGTGGTGCCACTCAATTTTTTATTTAGTTTTCTTTTATCTTACTTCTATGGGTTTAGATTGCTGATGGGCTATATGGTTGCAGATTAATAATTGGGTTCTTTACATAAGTATACAACAAATAGAAAGTAATTACAAGAAAAGTGCATCAACCAAATAATTACAAAAAGAGTGTAATTAGTACCCATATTACAAAAATAGTACAATTCACATTAATAAGGAAACCTAAAATCAAGGACAAATAACTGCCATAATTAATAATTCAAATTCAAATATTTGGATCTAACAACAAAAATAAATTCAAATTCAAAATAATAATTCAAATTTAAATATTCAAATTCAAATCTTCACCTCCCTCACATACACTTTGAAATAATAGTCCGCCGCTACACCTCACATACTCCGCCGCTACACCGTCGCGAATCTCCGTTGTCCAAAACTCCAATGAGAATAAGAAGAAGATTCGCCCTATAAATAGTTTAAAAATAAATAGATGTAACTTTTAATGTTCTGAAAATTTTTTTATAACTATTTTGTTATTTATAAATAATAAAATGGTTACCTTTGTATGAATGGTTGGCTACCAACTGCATCACAGTCAAACGAAATTGGTAACTTAATAAATTTGAATTGGTTACCTTAGTCTGAAAGTTTGGCTACCAACTGCACTATGAAAAAATTGCAGGTGTGGTTGTGAATTAGTTACTTTGGTATGAAAGTTTTGTTACCTTGGTACGAAAGTTTGCTTACCTTGATCTGAAGGTTTGGTAACCAACTGTACTAAAAAAATATTTAAAGTGGGGAGGTTGATTGGTTACTTTTATATGACAATTTGGTTACCTTGGTATGAAGGTTTGGTTACCATCATCCAGTATTCATATCCACCGCCACCACCGCCTGAATCTTTATACCCACCTCCATTTTGACCCTTCATTTTGAGAAGCTACTGGAGATATACAGTTGGTTGACTCATAAATATATACATATATATATATATATATATATAATCATCCAGTATTCATATCCACCGCCACCACCGCCTGAATCTTCATACCTACCTCCATTTTGACCCTTCATTTTGAGAAGCTACTGGAGATATACAGTTGGTTGACTCATAAATATATACATACACACACACACACACACACCATGCCGCCAATGCCACTATAGAATTCATATCCTTTCTCATCCCTAACCCCAAATCTTATTATATATACATGTATATATTTATATATATATATAATCATCCAGTATTCATATCCACCGCCACCACCGCCTGAATCTTCATACATACTGATGTGATAAAATTATGTAACTGCAAATGCACAGTGTCAAATTGAAGAACTGGCAAGTACAGGTCGAACCCACAGAGACTAGATTAATTTTAATGTATCCTTAATATCTATTTTAGGCGAATTAGAAATAAAGATTGAGAATCAATTAGCTATAATTAAACTAACTAATAATAAGGAAGCAATCTAGGAATCCGAATCCATTAAATAATAAACATAACAAGTAATTCAATCTCTTCTATTTTTATAACTTAATTATGATTTTGATCTCTCTTCCCTTTAATTTAGTAATTTTATAATTAACGTGGGCAAGTATAGACTATGAAAATTTAAGGATTAACTATAACCCATCAAAACTTCTTTGAGCAAGCATGGATTATGAAAAACTCATATCTTAACAATAATCTATCAAAACCTCTTAATTAATTTAAAATCACATAAGAACTATAAAACGAAGGTATTTCAATAACGAAACATGAAGGCGAAATCAATTAAACATAAAAGCATAAATAATAGATGAGATAAAAAATATTATCATGAATAATTATTTAATTTCATCTTCATCCTAGATTAAAGAAACTAACTAGACATGAAAATAAATAAACTAACTAAAATAAAGAAGAAGTAGAAAATTAAAAATAAGAAAACTCCCTTTATTAACGATCCTCCAACAAGCATACAATGAAGAAATAATTTAATCCTACTCTTACTCCTAACCTAAACTGATACATCCTTCTCTCTAAAACAAGAGACCTATTTATAGGGAAAATAAATTTGTGCCCTAATTTACATTCATTGAACTTGACATCTTTTATTCCCTTTTTGATTTCAATCTCTATATGGTAATCTCAAGAGTCCATTTCCATGTAAGTTTCAACTTCCTAGTGGCAATCAACTTTTCAAAGATATCTTCTAGATTGACATTCTTTTCCTTCATTGGATTTGACTTGCACACAAAGATTGTTCCACCTCCTTCCCTTTCCTTGTAGAATTCTTCTTGGATATTTTCTTACATGAATAAGAGCATTAAATATTGCTTGATCACCAAGATTTTGACCTTATTGCAACAAAATATTAAATCCTATAAAATAAAATAAAACATATTAATTTAATAAACTAATATAATTAAAAGGACAAAATTAGGGATAATAAAATGTATGAATTATGTGCCTATCAAATACCTCCATACCTACCTTTTGCTCGTCCTCGAGTAAAATAAAAAATAAATAAAACAAAAACTATACTACCCCATTTTCGTAGGAAACACGATTGCACTTAGCATGTGCAACAAGCCTTTAAACTCCAAGGTTACCCCAAGTGGACGAGTTGTGTCTCGTGAGGGTTTGCAGTGAATATACCCACAAAATTCAAATTTCAAAATTCAAAATAAAATATTTTTGGGTTCAACAAATTATGAAATCGAAAGAAAACTTCTAAGTATACATGGGCATTATACATAAGCAAGATCAAATTCAAAATCACACTTTCACCTTATCAAAAATATTCAAACTTCATTCTAGACACCATCCTTCATAAAATTAATTCCATATGATGCATGCATTGTGTATGTGATGTAACTCTTAGTAGGGATTTTTACCATGAAAATCAAGCAACCTCATTTTTCTTTTTCTTTCTTTTTTCTCCTTTTTTTTCATTTCTTTCTTTTCTCATTTATTTTCCTTGACTTGTGCAATGTCTCATTTTCTTAGGCTTTTTAGAGTTACCCATGTAGCGAGTGTTGGACCAATGACTCCCAAACCAGTTGGCTTTAGGGCACTAGGTGTAGAGACACCCCTAAGGGCTTACTAACTCGAGTAACAAAGGCCACAAAACTAGACTAGTCAAGCTGCTTATATCCATCACACATTTTCAGCGTGAATATCGATGTTTCCTGAGGCTTGGATACCCAGTTATTTCGTTCAATGGACATTGAAGCAATTATTTATTTCTTTTCAACTTTTTTCCAACTTTTCTTTTTCTTTTTTCTTCAAATTTTTTTCTTTCTCTTTTTTTTTTCTTGAAATTGCTCAAATCATAGTTTATACCCCACAACTAAGAGTTAGTGCGAACGTGAAGTGCAAAAATACTTAGGAACTTTATTTTACTCAAGATGGTGTTTCGAACTAAGATTTTGTATCTTATCAAAAGTTCAACAGTTCTAAATCTTTTAATATTACTCATGAGTTCTGCTCCACAGATACTTATTAGAATTAATCCAACTCATAAAAAGTCAAACAAAATTTTTAATTTTTTTTTTAAAAAAAAAAATCTTAAAAATTTTCCTAAAAAACAAAAAAAAACAAAAGGAAAAAATAAAATAAAAAATATCTAATACTATAATTTTTTTAATTTTTCCTAAATTCCTTAAAAAAATAAAAAAAATCTAATACTATAATACAAACAAACTCCCCCCATACCTAAACCATGCATTTTCCTCAATGTATGAAAATAAAAAATAGAGAACAAAGATGTGAAAGAATTGTACCTTGTATGCGGGGCAGTTGTTCTGCAAGAAAATGTGGTGAGAAGGAAAACAGATGTACATACCTACGAATTTCATAAATCCTAAAACACATGTAATGATAAAAGAGTGATACAAATGAGTATGTGAGTGTGGTCTCCTCATGATTTTCCGGAGGTCTAGGAAAATGAAAATAACCATAATTTTTATCACAGTTATGCTTAAAGTCAACATCAGGAAAACATTCACTAATATGCTCAAAGTGGGGACGAATTGGTTCAAATGTATTGGGTGACTTATGTGAAGTGGATCTCAACATCTCATTAACCTTATCTAAATATTCAGATTCATTCCACTTTTGATCAAGGTGATTTAAGAAAAAGTCAATTGGATCATCTTTAATCACGAGTCTATTTTCATTCATTTCTTGAGTCATAGACAACTCTTGGATCATGTTTACTTTTATGGGCTGGTCTACAAAATCACTCGGTTGTTTTCTAGGAATAAGTCTTTCAGGATATGGAACTTTAGGCTTATAGACTTTTTCAACCGACTCATTAAATGTGACATGATCAATTTTAGGCATAGACTCATAATTTTTAGACTCCTCAAATTGGTTTGACTCAAAGTGTGTAGAATTAAATCCAAAATTTTCATTTTCCTCATCATTTCCACAATCATCATGATTTTCAACATTAACCTCAGAGTCACTAGAAAATTCATCCACCTCTTGTTCATTTATTATGGTGGCTAACCGACTCATTTGAATTATTAAATTATTTTGAGATTTCATTAAAGTTTCTATGCTCTTCTCTAAGGTGTTCAATCTTTGATTTTCTTCATTTGAAAATTCTTGTGGATATTGAGGCTTTAGATCCGAATATGGATATGGATATGAATTTAGATAAGGATTTTCATAAGTTGGAAAAAATTGATTTACTTGGTGTGCATTAAAATTTTCATAGGGTTCTTGATTCCAAGTAAAATTATTATTCCAACTATAATAGGAGTCCATCTTTTCACAAATCACAAGACAAATAAACAACTAGCCACGAAAGTCACACAAAAGGAAAAAAAATTAAAAATAAATAAATATCCTAATTCTACGATTAACCTAAATAAAATCTAGACAGCTCCTAACTGTTCCAAGTTACACCTTAAGGTCCACAAAATTCAAAATTAATCAAGCCACTAGCCATGTAAGTGTAAGAATGGTGGGAGTCTCTCCGTGGGTATGGTGACTAATTGAATAACCACACGTTCTTTAGGCGTTTGCCTTTTGAACCACTTGCCTAGACACCAATAGTTTGATTAATTAAAAATTCAGCCTCCTCTTGGAGTTTCTTGTCCTAATTGAGCTCGAGAGTCCTAGGGGCTAACGTCTACTTGATTTTATTAGGTCAAGGTTATGCAAAATGCAAGTTGGGTTGTTTGTGGGCCAAGGAAGGGTAATGAAATCCCCACCTTATCTTGTTACAAGTTTTTGCCCTTAATGTTAGATTAAAGATGAAAATGCACAAAATAAAAACTATAAACAAATAAAGTGTCCTAAAACTATGTGAATTACGAAAGAAGGAGAAATTTGATGTACCTCGATCTTCCAGCAATCACCACAGTTTATAATTGACAAAAAATAAATAAAATAAAAACCTAAATAGGATGTGTTCTACGTGAGTGAATGCATAAATGCGGCAATTAGTTTTCTAATTAACAATAAAAACTAAAAAAAATAAAAAAAAATAAAAATAAAACTAAGCTACTATTTTTTTTTAGTTAAGATACAAAATATCAGGAATAGCGCAACAATAAAATCTTTATCTTTTCGCTCCTTCGATCTGCTTCGATAATCCTGGAAAGAAAAAAAATAAAAATAAAATTAGAGTTGAAAAACTAATTCGAATAAATAAATATTAAGGGATAAAAAAAATTAATTCTAGTCCCCGGCAACGGCGCCAAAAACTTGATGTGATAAAATTATGTAACTGCAAGTGCACAGTGTCAAATTGAAGAACTGACAAGTACAGGTCGAACCCACAGAGACTAGATTAATTTTAATGTATCTTTAATATCTATTTTAGGCGAATTAGAAATAAAGATTGAGAATCAATTAACTATAATTAAACTAACTAATAATAAGGAAGCAATCTAGGAATCCGAATCCATTAAATAATAAACATAACAAGTAATTCAATCTCTTCTATTTTTATAACTTAATTATGATTTTGATCTCCCTTCCCTTTAATTTAGTAATTGTATAATTAACGTGGGCAAGTATAGACTATGAAAATTTAAGGATTAACTATAACCCATCAAAACTTCTTTGAGCAAGCATGGATTATGAAAAACTCATATCTTAACAATAATCTATCAAAACCTCTTAATTAATTTAAAATCACATAAGAACTATAAAACAAAGGTATTTCAATAACGAAACATGAAGGCGAAATCAATTAAACATAAAAGCATAAATAATAGATGAGATAAAAAATATTATCATGAATAATTATTTAATTTCATCTTCATCCTAGATTAAAGAAACTAACTAGACATGAAAATAAATAAACTAACTAAAATAAAGAAGAAGTAGAAAATTAAAAATAAGAAAACTCCCTTTATTAACGATCCTCCAACAAGCATACAATGAAGAAATAATTTAATCCTACTCTTACTCCTAACCTAAACTGAGACATCCTTCTCTCTAAAACAAGAGACCTATTTATAGAGAAAATAAATTTGTGCCCTAATTTACATTCATTGAACTTGGCATCTTTTATTCCCTTTTTGATTTCAATCCCTATATGGTAATCTCAAGAGTCACTTTCCATGTAAGTTTCAACTTCCTAGTGGCAATCAACTTTTCAAAGATATCTTCTAGATTGACATTCTTTTCCTTCATTGGATTTGACTTGCACACCAAGATTGTTCCACCTCCTTCCTTTTCCTTGTAGAATTCTTCTTGGATATTTCCTTACATGAATAAGAGCATTAAATATTGCTTGATCACCAAGATTTTGACTTTATTGTAACAAAATATTAAATCCTACAAAATAAAATAAAACATATTAATTTAATAAACTAATATAATTAAAAGGACAAAATTAGGGATAATAAAATGTATGAATTATGTGCCTATCACCTACCTTCATTTTGATCCTTCATTTTGAGAAGCTACTGGAGATATACAGTTGGTTGACTCATAAATATATACATATATATATATATATATATATATATATGTGTATATATATATATATGTGTATATATATATATACATATATATATATATATATAATAGGATTTAGGGTTAGGTATGAGTAAGGATATGAATTCTATAGTGGCATTGGCGGCATGGTGTGTGTGTGTGTGTGTATATATATAATATATATATATATATATATAAATATATATATATATATATAGAAAGAATACGTTGAATGAAGAAGAAAAGTGATTATTAACTGCAGTTGTTATAGATGAGGAGAGAGAGAAGAAGCCATGAGTATAACTAATCCCTAAATTAAGGAATCCTAATTGCACTAACATTGTAAATAAATATGGAAGTGAATTAGTAGTGTAAAGATTTTATGAGTGCACTATTGTTATAATTATTTTTAAAAATGTAATAGAATATGTAAAGCATCCTTAATAATTAGGCTATATGTGATCACCTCATTAGTCCATTCCTATAATTGTTTAGATGTATATATGCCGGCAAAGAGTATGCGTATGCCTCCTATATATTGTATAGAAGTCTTATACTCTCTCCATTCAATTTATAACATCATTGACCTTATGAAAATTATTTGCAAATGCAAATTTGATATAGATTCATTTAAAATTATAAATCAATTATTCAATTAATTTTTTTAATTATTACTAATTTATAAGTAATTTAAAATACTCATCATTGTATTAATTAAACTTAAATAAATATGTATCAGTTTTGATTATAAAAATATTTTAATTTGATTTTTAAAAATCAATAATTATCTTATACATTAGAACGGAGTAGTATAATAACTTATGGTAAGTTAGAAATTAGAAGGAATTAAACTAGATGACTATTCATGATTCGTGTGATTGGCCAGATTTCAAGAAAAGTGACTTTAAAAATTTTCTCAAGTTATTCTGAAACTTTAAAATTTAAAATTATAGAATTTATTTATTTATCTAATATAATCATGATTTATATTAATTTTATAAAAACAAATACTACTTTTTTAAATTTAATACTTGAAACTTACTGATTAACATCAATTTCTAATTTGCAATTTTAATCCCCAACTATGAACTACCTATACTTAAAATCAAGTTATTTACGTAACATTTTTTTTTATGATTGGGTCAAGTAGGACATGTTTACAAGTTTATACGATTTGTGAAGGTCTGGATAGGCAGATAGCGATATTAAGTTTAAATTTTATTTAAAATAAATTTATTTTATTTTATTTTATTTTTACAATAATTGTGACCCCACTGGCTAAAATTTTTGGGTCCGACACTGAGTATGTTATCATGTAACAGTACTTAGGGCAAAGTAAGAAATCACATTTATTACCGTAACCGAATAAAACTGCACTATTTGTGGATACGATGCAGTTATGCAGTGCGATTTTTATTTTTTGAAAATAGCACATTGTGGTTGCAGTTATAAATACACCCCTAAAACCGCACCACAAATCTCACTGCACTTTATATAAATTGTATATGTTTTATATATACCAATATCAAGTTGTAGTGCATCTAGTAAAGTTGTAATTAAGTGAATGCTATAATTAATTTGTTTATTATGAGTTTTAGTTACTTGTACATGTGTATTATTACATTTGATGTATCAATTAAGCTCCTAAAAACTTATTAGTTCCCCAATTTTATGCAAGTGAATATAAAAGACAAGATAATCCATGATAATCACTACTAATACAAAAAACATAAATGAGGGGTTAGAACTTTATTTGTGATGAGTTATTAAAATCTCTTTAATTAATGTAAGTTCACGACTTTATTTTTTTTAGTTTAACATATGTAATAGTAGTTACTTACATATAATTTGTGACGCCCCCAAAATAGGTCACATAACCCATTTTGAGTTGCCAAAATACAAAATACAAAATTCAAATGCAAATATAAAATTTTCAATTTACAACGATTATACTGTTGTGCAAATACGACAACATGTACACATACTGTGAGTTTCGATACAAATATTGTACCGAAACTAGTACATCGATAATCACAACCAACTTAAGTTATCAATACAATTATTGTTACGCTATTTTATAATGTATTGAGACATTTCTACAGTCTCGGACCATCACTCCATTTCCCGGCTAGTCTCAGCTATACTCTCATTTTCTGAGAAGAACAATGGAACAAAACTGAAAAGGGTGAGCTCAATTAGCCCAGTAAAGAATATTATAACTAAGATAATGAAGAATAAATTATCTTTAACCTTCAACAGTGACGAATCAAAGATTTAAAGATAAGATAAGTTTTCAACAACAATTGCAGCGGAACAAGTAATTTATTAGAAGAGTCAAATAGAACATAATGTCTACTATTTTCTTTTAAAAAAATCAACATCATTATTTTATCTCTGTAACACCAATCAACAATTCTTGAATATGATCATCCAAATCAACAGTTTATCTTTGCACTACGGGCCAAATATATTCATTTGTAACATTAATAATCATGACCATGCCAAATACCAGTCCTTCTTTGCACTATGGGACAAATAAAACTTTCACCACAAGCCTTTGTCTATAACACCAAAGGTCATGATTATACCAATACACAGTTCATGCCCATAATCATGTCAATCACCAGTTCATCTTTGCACTATGGGCCAAAGAGAACTTTCACCACAATTTAATTCTGAAGATTATGACAATGATATAAAAGATGAATAGAAACAATAAGGTCAAGAATAAATATTAGAGATTTATCCACCGTCCAAGAATGTCCAAATTGTCAATATGATATCCAGAAATTCGATTAAAGTTCAAGAATAAATAAGGTTCACAATTCAACTATAACGTGTAAAACGTAATAGAAAGATTCAGGTGAAAAGATATTCGATGAAACACAAATTATTAAGGATATTCTACTAATTTCAAGAATTTTCACCATTTAATAATAAGGTTATGGAAACAAATAATAATTTCTTATCATAAATGGAGAAATATGAAAGAAAATGATATCATTTATGATTATGAAAGAAATGATATCCCTTATGAGTACAAAAGAAATGATACCACTTACGAGTTATGAAAAAAATGACATCTCTTACCTTAGTAGGAGACTAGATCTGACTGCTATGAAAGAGATAAATTTGAGAAAACTTGCACTATTAACAACACTCAAAGTATCTCTATACTCTAAGAAATATTCACGATTTTATAAAAAAAGAATTTTCTGATTCTGGTGTGATTTTCATACCTCAACTAAGCAAGTTATTTATAGGAAAATGCTTAGCACACTAGGTTTGACTAAACTATCGTCGGTGCACGCCAACTAAGAAATATTCGTATGGCGAATTTTATTTTCAACGTTTTAATTTTTTTATAATATAATATTCTAATAAAACAAATAACTTTATATATAAAATAATATATTCTAATTATATTCTAATAAAAAAATAGCTTTATAAATAATATAAAAAAATTTCTATTTTATATAAAAAAAATTCTATTTTATTACTATTATAATAATAATAATAAAACAAATACTGAACAAAATTTCTGTCGACGGTTTGACAAATTGACAAGTGTGAGGTGCATGAAATAATAAGTCAAACTTACGATAAACGCTTCATTACAAATCCCAAAAATTGTACAATAACTCTCACACACATCACGTATCTTTAATCAACACATTTTTAATCTTTTAACAATTATTCATCATTAATATTATAGACTCACAATATTGACAATCAGATCATTTCCAGGAAAGAGGGGGCTTTCCGTAGAAACGACGCGCAATTAAATAACTCTTTTCCTTGACAGAACTTCTAGATATTGTCAATAATGCTAACTGGTTTAATAATATCATATCAAATAATATGAGTTATAGTGTCGTGATAAATAATATAAAATACTATGCAAATGTTACTGTAACAATTATTGAATCAAAATACTGTGCATATATCAATTATTGAATCAATAATATGAAATACTGTGCAATACCGTGTACTACTGTGGAATACCGCGCACTACTGTGAAATAACGCGTTCTACTGTTCTTTTATTACCGGGTATTTCAACAGTTGCAGGTGATAATACCGTTGACGATTTGTATAAAAATATTAATACTGTCATTTTTCGTATTCGACAATTTAGTCGTTACGGAGCCCACTAATGACTTGTTATTTCGGCGCCGTCATACTTTACCGAATAT
Source organism: Aralia elata (assembly GCA_034770075.1). Taxonomy (NCBI): domain Eukaryota; kingdom Viridiplantae; phylum Streptophyta; class Magnoliopsida; order Apiales; family Araliaceae; genus Aralia; species Aralia elata. The sequence goes on from CM068388.1 coordinate 23,372,376, forward strand.
AATATTCTCCGATAGAAAGAATATTCTCTGACAAAAAGAATATTCCATGACATACTGTTTATCTGATAATTTGCATATATCACCCTTAACTATAACATTTATCAATTAAACACTTTACTGTTTAGAATAGTAATCATAAAGAAACAAATAAAGTTTCATTTCATAAAAGTCGAGGCCTTACATAATTCATGTATAGTTGCAATTTGTAAATTGAACTTTTTATTATTTGTGTTATACATAAGATTTTTAAATGGATATGTGTTGAAGTGAAATAATTTTCTTAATATAAATTACTAGTATAAAATTTATATATTATATATATATTTTTAAATATATTTGAAAGTGGCACCGCACCGTAACCGCAAAGAACAACATAATTATAGTTGTTAATAATAATAACTGCATATTGTGATTGCGATAGGCTGATAGCGGTTGATTCTTAAGCCCGATCGCATCACACTGCACTGCGTTCTCCTTTAACACTATTACATTTCTGTAAGAATTAAGGTTGAAAAAAAAAAGATAAAACAATTTCTTTAGCAATCATATTACAAATGTATCTCTGGTTTTTTTTTTCTTTTAAAAAAAAATTGTCATGGGTAATATGGTTATTAACCACGCTCATCAAACAATTTGTATCCATCTTGCAAACTGTTTGATGGACGATTAGTAACCTTTCAACTCTTAACAATACGATATGATTATGAATAGTGAGATATCAATTAGCTAGTTAAAGATATCATTTTTCATATATAATTATGTTATTATATGTGTGAATTTTTGTTTAAGCTTCTCATGAATATTCCCCACCAAAATATAAAACACAAAATATAGATTTCAAAACATCAAAGAAATCCACAAGACTTCCTGTCGTTGGATCCGGCGAACTAGGGGTGCACACGATGGGTTGCAATCCATTTTATTATATCAGCATAGGATACTCCAAATACTCCAAATACTATATTTTACACTACATTGCACATCCAACCATTAAAAAGTGGGACCTGACGTGGATGTCCGTGTCAGGTCCCACTTTTTAATAGTTGGATGTGCAATGTAGTGTTTGAAGTATTATACATAAATTTATCCATCAGCATAAATGGCAAATAACAATAAATATGTGAGTCTCTATGGTTCTTATTTCTTTTAAATGAATGGAGTTGAGAATCAGTTTTGTGAATGTATCCAAATTTATTTATTGTAATAGTATCAGAAAATTCATTAATAACATGAAGAGGAACTTTGGGAATATATGCAACCACGTAACTACTTACGATATATAATTATGAATCAGCTCTCCTCCATTATACTTTCTTTCTAATTCTATTAAATATAAATAATTATATGATTTTAATAATTTTATTAATAATGATCAAGATATGTTAGTAGATAGTTGATAATATTAAAATCAATTCTATCAAAAATTAGAATCATCAAAAATAATTTTACTGTTACAAGTTTAAGAAAAAATTAACCATTGAAATTTTGATGAAAAATCTAAATGTTCGTCAGAAGATAAAAAAAAGTATCTGATTACTTTTATTTTTTGAATAAGTATACTCTTCAATATTATAAATTGTTGATCTGTATTGATTTCAATTATGCTACTTAAAGTTATAAAAATATGATATATTATATAATTAGAGGAAATATGTAATAGAGAGGAGTCAAGTCCAACAATTAGGATTACCAGCCATAGTTTCACTCACTCTGCTCAACACTTTAGTTACTCATTTTGACTGACTTTAGACGTCTTAGTTTGACTTTCATGTGATTTTATACAATTTGACAATGAGAATCTTATTACTCGCCCCGGATAGTTTAACTGATAAAAAAGTTTGTCTCTAAAAGCATGACTAAAGTACATAAATCAAAAAATTAAATAAAATTTTATATTGGCTAATTTACTCTTTTCCATACTATATTTTAGCAAAAAAGTGAATCAATCACATCACAAATAAATTACTTAAATTAATTCACCGTCTCTCCACAAACACAGGAGTGGATTAAAACAATTAGTATACACATATCAATACAAGGGCAAAATAAAAACTAAATTTATCCTCACTCTTCTTATTTGACTATCTTAATTTGTATGGAATTTGTCCTTAAACATCATTTTGGAGACAAAAAGAATATTATAATTTGATTTTTTTTAATATCGAAATTTACATTAGAAACTCTTGCATTCCACAATATTGGGTCATGATTGATTTTTTAAAGTCAAATTAATATATTTTTAAATTTTAAATTTATATTTGGGATATAAAAAATTATAAACTACTTAAAAAGTAGTATCAAATATAAAATTTTATTGTGTTTGAAAAGTGAAAGAATCATGTTAAATTTGAGTTTCAAAATGTCTCATATTGATTTTGAAAAATAAAATTTTATTTTATATCTTAGAACAGAGTGAGAATTTAAAATTTGTAATTCAAACTTAAGACTTATTTATATTATGTTTTTGGTTTAATATAATTCATTCTTGTTCAAAAAAAATATTAAAATAACTAACGACAAAAATATCGTGACTTTTGTAATGAGTTAACACTGACATAATATGTAAATTAAAAAAAATACATTAATAATTTAGGGAAACACTATTTCCATATGTATTTTTGATATTTTCACATAATATTATGATATTATCTTAAATGATGGTAAAACTCACTTTATGCTCATGTGAAAAAGGATCATGTTAAAATATCAAAAACAGATGAAAATATCAATTCTCATAATCTTTGATATGTCCGCTCACTATAAAAATCGTAACTTTTTTTGATCGTAATATATGAAACTTCTTATTTATTTAGTAATCTATGTACTTAACCTGTGTATTTGATGTAAAACATTAAAACATAAAATAAAATTTTAGTTTTGGGCCTAATATGAACCAAAGTACCTACAAAAGTGTAGCTGTTGACCCTTGAAGTGTATAATGAAAAACTTTGCAAAGAACTATGTGAGTAACTTTGCAAAGAACTATACTACAATCTCATATACGAATTGAACTAAAGATGATATATTTTTATCTGTCTCATATACGTATATACATTATAATCATAATTCAATTAAAAAATTTCGCAATAAATAACATGACTCATTGAATTAGAAGTAAACTTGAGCACTTAGCTAGTGCTTCCTTTTTTCTTTATAATTAAAAATAAAGTTTTATTGATCATAAACCAATAATTATACACCCTAATTATCGGCATGAAAATACTTTGAAAGTGAATGTTTAACCCATTCATTTATTTATTCGTGAGTTGGGCTGACCATCCAACCTATAATAAGGTATTTAGAAATGAAATTATGATCTCAAATAGTTCAAAATAAGCCGTTCATTTGAACAGTCTAGAAACGAGTTGACTTGAATCAATCACATATACAAATGTAACTTGATTTTAGAGTACTGTACAAATGAACGGCCGAATTTAGACCGTCTGCAATCCAAGTCCCCTGAAGAGTGACATTCAGATTTCTGAAGCAAAGAAAAAGAGACTTGAAATGCATAATTATGTAGATAGCTGCATATTCAGTTGTGGCTTCTGCTGATCAGCAAGATGCTTCCCAATTACTTGAGCAATGATCTGTAAATTATGTAAGAACTTGGTTGTCAAGACAAGAGGAGATAACTGTATATGTTCATCATCTAACTCGAACTCGATTGTCGATCTACCAATACTGGTATTTGATCCATTTTCTTTATCGAGTATCTCAAAGCGTACTCGATAAAGAAGAAAACCGAAGTTAATATATTTTCCTTCAATATGCACTCCCTCTTTTATCCGCCTTTCATCATCAACAGCTGTAAATATCTCCTCAAAAAAAGTAGCACTAGTTCCTAACAAAATCAGGGTGATAAAGAAAAGGTTAGCGGAATTTATGGAATATTTTTTATGATAATATAACACAAAACGAGACAACGTCTAAAGTTGTTGTCTCAAGTTTATCATCACATTCACGTAATCGTGAAAACTTAATATATTTAAGGAAAAATAAGAATAAAATATACATTCAAAGATGGTAAATTATACAAATTTGACTCTTTTGGTGGGAGGGAGCAATCATTATTATCTCCAACATTCGGACATTGAGATGCATATACTCCTTTTATGGAAGTTACAAAAAAAAAATAGTAACACTTTTTTTTTTTTAACAACTTTTGTGAAGTTAAATGATTAATTTAGTCATAATCATATTAATTTTATTATTTTAATTGATAGCGGATCTCTTTACTAACTAAAAATTTTATGGTTCACATTCTTTCGGCACTTTTAACCACACACTTTGCAGAGCCCAATTAAGAAATCAATCGAGATATTAAATTTTTTAAATTTGTGCAACAAAAATCGTGTTGCAAGAATGGACGGAATCAATAATAATGAATAGAGAGATATTCACCTAGTTGAGTGGTAATTTTTATAATCGTACCTGATGAGTGGGTTTTATACCTGTGAATTAGATATATTTTAGGCTTATTTCTTTACTATTTTTGAGTATTTTTAGTGTCATTTTACTTGTTTATGCATTGATTTTGTAGGAAACGGCTTCAGAGGGTTAAAAGAGGAAAATTGGAGCTTAATAAGATTTCTGTAAATTCTGGATCAAAGTCTTCGCCGGGGCGAGAATCTTAGGCTTAAATTTCTCGTCGGGGTGAGAATGCGCGGAAGGAAAAAATTATGGTAGTTTAGTTATTTTGGGAAGTTGAGTTGGAATTGGATTCTTTCTACTGATTTGATTCAGAAACTATAAAAAAGATAGGGAGAGATGGAAATAGGGATATACATACATATACATAGATACATTCATAGTTACATACATACACAAGGATTGAGATGCAGAGCTGAATTGGGAGATTGGAGACTAGAGAAAACATCGTAAGGAATTCAGATTAGAGACTTGAAGATTGAAGAACTTCTACTGAGTTTTTCTTATCTTCTATCTTAGATTTCTAATTTAATTGTGATGACTTATTTGGGATTCATGATTTTTATTTTCACTATGAACTAAAATTTGCAATTAAGACAACAATTGAATCTTTTATGTTTATAGATTAGTTATATATTTGATTCCAATTATTATCTAATATTGAGTTGTCTATCATATTTTGTGTTTATTGAGTAATTGTCTGATCAACAATTAGCGGGATACTTTAGATGAATTCGGGAGATGAAATCTAAGGTTAGATTTAAATATGGTAGCATGTATTCTTAATTATTTGCATGGGATGAATAATTAGGGTTGTGAAGTGAATAGGGATATCTCTTCACCACATGTAACTATTGGGAATTGGTGCTTAATGAATTTAATTCTTTAGTTTTGCATAGGAATATCGCATAATTACTTGAGTTAGATAATTTTATTTGATCACTTGGGAAAGGGCTTATGAATAACTTTGAATTCCTGTTAACAATTATGTTGAAGTTAATAATTGGATGAATTGGATAATCAGTTTGTATTGCATAATTGGGGATATTGTAGTCTTAAGCCTTTAAAAATCTGAATTTCAACCTTTGTGTTAATTCTTATTCTTAGTTTTAATTTAATTACTTTTAATCGTTATACAAATTGTGATTTTTTAAATAAAATTGAATTGATATAGTACTAGTAGTTGGAAATTATTGAACAGAGATTCCCTGCGGGTTCGACACTCTATCTTATCACTTTATTACTTGTTGATCGTGTATACTTGCACATAATTGTTGATTGTGAAATTTGACAACAAGTTTTTGGCGCCGTTGCCGGGGAATCTTTTTGTTTAATATTTATTTTCATATTAGTTATAATCAATTCAATCTTAATTGAAACGTTTTATTTTTATTTTTTTTATTTATTTCTTTTTCTGTTTTACTTCCTTTTGAGGTACATCATGGCCAACTATGACTATCAGTGGCCTTATACGAGAATGATTCAGCCAAGAGCAACAGGAATTTATGAATTCTATGAATTGTCAGCACAGATTGAGACACTTTCGAGGATGATTGACGCTTTTGCAGTACAACGTATTCAAAGTGTGGCGGTAATTTGTGATTATTGTGCTGGAAATCATCCGAGTCATCAATGCGCCAACAATTATGAGTCGATGCAGTATGGTGACAATTTCGGTGATTACCCCAACAGTTATGCCTATCCCAACAACTATCATCAGGATTGGGGGTATCATCCAGATTTTTCATGGAGCCATAATAATCAAGTCCAAACCTTTGCTCCAAGTCAATTATACACTCCAGAATTTCAGGATTCAGCCTATTCATATGAAGAAGAAAGGAAACTGAGTTTGAAGGAGGCCTTGGCGAAGTTTATTACAGTTATGAACAAAAGAATGAGTGATCAAGATCGGCTGTTAAACTTATTGGATTTAAATATAAAAAGCCAAGCAGTGTCGATTCAAAATCTTGAGCACCAGATGGGACAGCTTATCAACGCCTTCAACAATAACTATCTAGGTACATGACCCGGTGACGTGGTTCTCGAGACTAATGGACTGCCCGCGCCAAAGCTGCTACCAGATGTGCTGATTGACGATGATTCTGATATGGAGGAGAATAGTGGGGATCAGGAAAATACAGTCGAAGAAGATCTGGCCGTGAGTTCCGACGCCGATGTACCGATTCTGTTAGTGCCCCATGTACCTTCTTCACCAAACCATCAAGATCTGGGTAGTTTTGCAATCCCCTGCCCAATTAGTAGTCATATCATCGACAAAGCTCTATTTAACATGGAGCTAGCATGAATTTGGAGCCATGGTGGGATGAGAAAGGGGTCCATGAGAAGTTAGTTGTAGATCTAGTTGTGTTCAAGAAGTTTCAATTCAATATTCTGTTCACAAACACAATGGAGAAAATGCCTAGTTACTTGCAGGTTATAAAGGAGATTCTATCGGAAAAGAGCATGCTAGGTGATTTTGGATCAATGGCCCTTACAGAAGCAAAGCCCTCAAACGTTTCATTATTACTACTTGATGAAGGGTTCCTCAATTTTCGAAGGGGAATTGGATAGTAGAACAGAACGAAGTCAGGCTGACGACTATAAACCAAGCACTTGATAAGAGGCAACTAATCACTTTATTCTATTGTTTTAGTTTCGGTTAACTCCATACTTTTACATGAATTTAGTATCTTTAATAGTTGGTTTTAGGTTTTTCAGTTCTTTGTCAGTCTCTCATGCTCTAAAAAGGTTGTGCTAATCCATGTTATGTTGCTTTGAACAGGTAAAAGGTTTTGGGGATAACACCAATTGAAGATATGAGGAAAAATTAAAATTTCAAGACTAGGGATCTTCACCCCGGCAAGGAAATAACCCTGGATATTCTCGCCTCGACGAGAAGCCCTCAACAATTTTTTGCCCCAGCGATTCACTTCCTCGCCTCAGCCCAGACTTCTCTAGATATTCTCACCCCGGCGAGGTTTCAAGGCAAAAATCTTCGCCCCGGCGAAGTTAGCAAATTTCAATTTTTAATTTCCTTCCAACACCAAATTTGCTTCAACCCAAAACCTTTCCAAGCTTGACCTAAATCCTCTCCACCCCCATCCCACTCGAATTTCACCTTAAAGAAACCCCCAAGCCATAACTCCCACGGATCCAACCGAACAATGCATTCAACTAAAATCAATCAAAGATGTTCGCGAGGATGAATCCGAGTGTCGTTCCAGTTTCTCGAGCCTCAGCCATTGCAAGCATTCTCACCTTCAGATTCGGATAATGAGCAAGGTCAAGCACGCCGCTTGACCAGTCAAGAAAGTTTTCCGTTTTAATTTCTTTATTTTGCAAACAATGATGACATTATTCATTATGAGTTTGGGGGTGGATTTGCTGCCATTATACATAGTCATGTCATATTGCATTACATAATTGTCGTACTGTGCATTGTTTAGTAATTTTTGCATATTGTAGGAATAATTTTAAAAAAAATAAAATTTAAAAATCACAAAAATATAGGATCATATAGAATTGCATTTAGGTTAGTTTGAGCAATAAATTAATGTAGAGTATTTAAGGAAGGCCGATGATGAAATTGTGATCAGTTAGCTAATTATTTTAGCAAGACGGATAAGGAATGCTAAATTAGGAATTTTGATTGTTCCTGATTTTGTCAAGCTTAAGACTCTTTTTAATTATTTTATGCACATATCTATTTGGTTGAGCTAGTTTTAACTATAAGGAAGTTTATAGGTTAAATACTCGTGGAAGATATTTATGAACTCTATATCTTGTTTGATCATAACTTAAAGTATAATATGAGGGAAGAATATAAGTTTGGAGAAGTCTTGGTTAATCTGGAAAAAAAATTGAAAATTTTGAACCTTCCCCAATTGAAAAAATAGATCATGTGGTGGGTTGAGATGGAGTGTAAAACGCACTCACTCATAAACACATGCAGCGAGATAGAGCGTAAAACGCACTCGTTTAATTGGAAGTGAGAGGGAGCATAAAACGCACTCACTAAAAAAAAGAGAAGAAAATGAAAAGAAAAAAAATTGAATTTTTGGGGAAGGGGTAAAGGGGCTTAAATATTTTAAATAACCTTGTGATCCTCTAGTTATGTTTTTTTTTTGTATTTGCTTTGAGTTGTGGAAGATAAGCATATAGAGTTCTTGTTGTTATACTAACCTTTTTGATATCTTTAATGGTGCATTTGATTTCACGGGCTTCTTTGAGTGTTTTTTGCTAGTTTGATACATTTGGATTCACACACACACGAAAGGGTTGAAAGTAAGATGAAAATGGTAGTACGTTAAATTTCTGATGGTTTGAAGTCTTGCTGAATTGTTAGTTACTGATATTTGATGCCTGATATTTATAATCTATGTTGATTGATTGCTCAGTCGTAAGACATTATGCATCTGCATTCATTTAGATAGTTTTGTTTACTTTTGTTTTTCTTGTGTTTTTGCTTGAGGACAAACAAAGTCTTGAGTTTGGGGGTATTTGATGGGTGGGTTTTATACCTGTGAATTAAATATATTTTAGGCTTATTTATTTACTATCTTTGAGTATTTTTAGTGTCATTTTACTTGCTTATGCATTGGTTTTGTAGGAAACGACTTCAGAGGGTTAAAAGAGGAAAATTGGAGCTTAATGACATTTTTGTAAATTTTGGATCAGAGTCTTCGCCAGAGTGAGAATCTTAGGCTTAAATTTCTCGCCGGGGCGAGAATGTGTGGAAGGAAAAAAATATGGTAGTTTAGTTATTTTGGGAAGTTGAGATGGAATTGGATTCTTTCTACTAATTTGATTCAGAAACTATGAAAGAGATAGGGATAGATGGAAATAGGGATATACATACATATACATAGATACATTCATAGTTACATACATACATACACAAGGATTGAGATGCAGAGCTGAATTGGGAGATTGGAGACTAGAGAAAGTATCGCAAGGAATTCAGATTAGAGACTTGAAGATTGAAGAACTTCTACTGAGTTTTTCTTATCTTTTATCTTAGATTTCTAATTTAATTGTGATGACTTATTTGGGATTCATGATTTCTATTTTCAGTATGAACTAAATTTGTATGTAAGGCTACAATTGAATCTTTTATTTTATGGATTAGTTATCTATTTGATTCCAATTATTATCTAATATTGAGTTGTCTATCATATTTTGTGTATATTGAGTAATTGTCTGATCAACAATTAGCGGGATACTTTAGATAAATTCAGGAGATGAAATCTAAGGTTAGATCTGAATGTGATAGCATGTATTCGTAATTATTTGCATGGGATGAATAATTAGGGTTGTGAAGTGAATAGGTGATAGATTCCACCACACGCTTGCGTGAGGTGGTCGTCGCCCGGATCGTTTCCAACAAGTTGATAGGATAGATAGCTAGCAACACCTTAACCCCTCACCTATATGTAGACGGTAATCTTGGTACATCTGCGTAGGATGGACACCAACGATACTTCGACCCCTCGCTTATATTGAAGCGGTAATCTCGGTACAATCGACGATTGATGCGGTAGAAGAAGCCACACACAACTATAAATGGTTGTATGATAAGTCAATTATGAATCTCCAAAGAGAACTTAGGAACACTTAGGAATTCTTCAAAGAACCACAAGTAGAGAAACAAATTCACAATAATATTGATAATCTAAAAATTGGTTGTTTAAACCATTACATCATGAAGCCTATTTATACTAAGCTTGAGAACAATATAGAATCAAACAAACACTATCAAATACTAAAAAACACCATTACATAAAACAAAGAACCCTGTTTTGGGAAAGGAAACAATTGGTGGAAAACACCATTACCTAAAACATGGAACCCTATTTTGGGGAAAATATCCCGCAATCCAAGAAACTCAGTTTTCAGCAACAGTGAAGTCTATTGCGGTGCTTTTGGTACACTTGCTATCAATGTATTTATGATCTTCGCGTACTTGTATTCTATCTCTACAATCTCCGTACTTGTTCCAACCTTGTTCCATAATTCATGAATCATCTTGTTAAGTCCTTCTTTGAGGCGTTTAGTCCGAGTCCTCGTAATGGGTCCAAGTGGTATATGCAATAGATCCGCTTGAGTTTTGTCATGGGCTTCTAAGCTAAGGATGTCCTCATCATACCTCTTCTCTTGAAAAGGATTTGTCCTCAAATCTTCCCCTACATCAAACGAACTTAGATAAGAAACATTAAAAGTTGCACTAACAGTATACTCACCGGGTAAATCCAATTTGTAAGCATTGTTGTTAATGCGTTCAAGCACTTGAAATGGACCATCTTCTCTTGGACGTAGTTTCGAACATCCTTGATCAGGAAATCTTTCCTTACGCAAGTGTAGCCACACCCAATCTCCGGGTTCGAAGATTACTTGACGCCGACCCTTGTTAGCCTGTTTGGCATATTGGTCCGTCCTCTTCTTAATGTTGAGTATTGTCTTCTCATGTATCTGCTTAATAAAATTAGCTTTGTTTTTGCCATCCATGTTAGTATACTCGGAAATAGGTAATGGTGATAAATCCAATAGTGTTAAAGGATTAAAGCCATACACAATTTCAAAAGGTGAGAATTTAATAGAAGAGTGAACAGACCTATTATAAGCAAGCTCAACATGTGATAGACATTCTTCCCAAAGCTTAATATTCTTTTTAATGATAGCTCTCAATAATGCAGATAGAGTTCTATTTACTACTTCCGTTTGACCATCTGTTTGTGGATGGCAAGTAGTTGAAAACAACAGTTTAGTTCCTAATTTACACCACAATGTCTTCCAAAAATAGCTCAAGAATTTAGTATCTCTATCCGAAACAATTGTTCGGGGCATGCCATGCAAACGCACAATGTCTCTAAAGAATAAATCAGTAACATGGGATGCATCATCAGTTTTGTGGCATGGGATAAAGTGTGCCATTTTTGAAAGCCTATCCACGACCACAAATATAGAATCATAACCATGCTTAGATCTAGGTAAACCCAATACAAAGTCCATAGACAAGTCAATCCAAGGTTCACTCGAAATAGGCAATGGTGTGTATAACCCATGGGGTTGAACACGAGATTTAGCTTGGTGACATGTAATGCATCTATCACAAATTCTTTCCATATCTCGTTTCATATGGGGCCATAGAAATATTTTTTTATAACAGATAAAGTCTTATCAACACCAAAATATCCCATCAAACTACCTCCATGTGATTCTCGAACCAATAATTCACGTAAAGAACATGCAGGTATACATAATCGATTCTTGCGAAACAAGAATCCATCCATCTTGAAGTATTTACCTACAACATTCTTTTCATAATTTTTAAACTCTTCACAGAAATCATGGTCATTATCATATAATTCTTTGATTTGTTCAAAATCAAGTAATTTTGTGTCAAGAGTATTTAATAATACATACCTTCGCGAAAGAGCATCGACCACGACATTTTCCTTACCTTGCTTATAGCAAATGACGTATAAAAATGTCTCAATGAACTCCATCCATTATGCATGTCTCTTGTTCAACTTGTGTTGGCCTTTCAAATATTTCAATGATTCATGATTCGTGTGAATCACAAATTCCTTAGGCCACAGGTAATGTTGCCAAGTCTCCAATGATCGAACTAAGGCATATAACTCCTTGTCATAGGTAAGATAGTTCAAAGCTGCTCCACTCAATTTTTCACTGAAATATGCCACTGGCTTTCCTTCTTGCATCAACACAGCTCTAATGCCTAAACCTGAAGCATCACATTCAATTTCAAAGGTTTTAGTGAAATTAGGCAATACAAGTAAAGGAGCGTTAGTTAATTTTTCTTTAATAAATTGAAACGCCTTTTCCTGCGCATCACCCCACTTGAATCCTACACTCTTTTTGATTACTTCGGTGAGTGGTGCTGTGACTTCACTGAAATTTCTTACAAACCGTCTATAGAAACTTGCGAGCCCATTAAAGTTACGAACTTGACTGACATTCGTAGGAGTTAGCCATTCTCGAATTGCTCGTATCTTCTCATCGTCAACCTGTACTCCCTACGCACTGACAACAAAATCAAGAAACACAATTCGATCCGTATAAAATGTGCATTTATCCATATTAGCATACAATTTTTCTTTTCGAAGCACATCTAGGATAGATTTTATATACAATTCATGCTCAACTAAATCCTTGTTGTAGATCAAGATATCATCAAAGTAGACAACTACAAATTTCCCAATGAAGGGACGCAAAACATGGTTCATTAATCTTATGAACGTGCTAGGAGCATTAGTTAAACCAAAAGGTAAGACTAACCACTCATATAACCCATATTTTGTTTTAAAAACGGTTTTCCATTCATCTCCCTCATGCATTCCAATCTGATGATAACCACTCTTCAAATCAATTTTAGAAAATATACAAAGATCCATGCAATTCATCTAACCTAGGAATGGGATGTCGATACTTTACCGTGATGTTATTTACCGCTCGATAATCAATGCACATACGCCACTTCCCATCCTTTTTAGGCACTAAAATAACTAGAATCGCACATGGACTCATGCTTTCCCTTATGAACCCCTTGTCCATTAGCTCGTCAACTTGCCTTTGCAATTCCTTTATTTCTTCGGGATTGCTTCAGTATGCCGGGCGATTTAGAATGGTCGCACCAGGGACAAAGTCAATTTGATGCTCAATTCCCCAAATTGGTGGTAATCCCTATGGAAGTTCCTCGGGAAATACATCCTGATAATCTTGTAAAAGAGCAGAAACAACACTAGGCAAAGAAGGATTTTAGCGTTAGTATTTAAAAGTGTCTCCTTATACCGAAGTATAATCATTGACTTTTTAGAATCCAAAGCTCGCCTTACATCACTCCTTTTTGCAAAAATGTTTGTTTTTCTCTCTTCTCCTTTCTTTTTTTCTCTCTTTTGTTTTTTTATTTTCATGATCTCTCTATAAATGCATTTGATCCTAATGCACCTGTTTTGGTGACATAGGACACAAGATAACTTTCCTTTGATTGTGAACAAAAGAGTACTCATTAGTAAAACCATTGTGTTTTACTCGCCGATCGAACTGCTAAGGTTTTCCAAGTAGTAAGTGACCTGCCTGCATAGGAACTACATCACATAGAATCTCATCGACATACTTCCCAATTATAAATGGAACTGATACTTGCTTGGTTACTTTGATGTCACCGCTGTCATTGAGCCACTGCAATCAGTATGGATGAGGATGTTTTGAAGTTGTAAGTCCCAATTTCTCCACCATAGCGATACTTGCAATATTTGTACAGCTCCCACCATCAATCACGACACAACAGATCTTACCATTTACCATGCATCTAGTATGAAACAGATTTTTTCTTTGTTCACTGCTTTCTTCTTTTACCTGTGTACTAAGCATTTTTCGAGTAACCAATACTTCACCATGCATAGCAACCTCTCTATCTTCCTCCAATGATGGCATAGAGTCATTGTCATTATCTTCTTCCTCGGTTTTCACTTCTCCATTATCAAGCAATAACATAGTTCTTTGATTTGGGCATTGATTTACAATATGTCCCCTGCCTTGACATTTAAAGCATACAATATCTCGATTACAACTAGTAGAAGGTTGATTGATTTTACCTTGCAATCCCTGAGTAGTCCCTCCTTGCTTGATTTCTATTTTTGGTTTGAAAGCAGTTGGTTTTTTCTCGCGTTTCACATTATTGGGCTTCCATGATGATCCTGTGGTAGGATTTGTTCGCTGGCCACCTCTCCTCTTAAGCTGCTTCTCTATTTTGATAGCCATGTGCACCATATCTTCCAATACCACATAGTGTTGACGCTCCACCAAATCTGCAATTTCCCAATTTAACCCTGCTGAAAATCGAGCCATGGTTGCCTCATTATCCTCGTCGATGTCAGCCCTAGACATTAACATCTCCTCTCCTTGAGGTAGTCCTCCACACTCTTACTTCCTGTCTCAAGTTTTGTAAATTTTGAAACAGATCTCGGTAGTAATGTCTTGGCACAAACCTCTTTTTCATTACAGCTTTCATTTCTGCCCAAGTCTCTATTGGACGCTCTCTACACCTCCTTCGGCTGGTCATCAATTGATCCCACTAAGTAACCGCATAATCTAAAAATTCTATAGTGGCAATTCTAACTTTCTTGAGATCCGAGTAGTTGTGACAATCAAATATCCATTCCATTTTCTTCTCCCACTCTAAGTATGCTTCGGGATCACTCCTACCTTGGAATATGAGAATTTTCATTTTAATGCTATCAAGGTTGTTGTCCTCTCGATTTCGGTCGCCTCTATCCCTTGTAAAATGTCTCATAGGGATAAAGCCAGTTTCTCAATCCTCTTCCTCGTTAAACCTCTCATCATAGTAATTTGTCTCCTCTAGCCTAGCTTCCTTTAGTTGGGCCTTTCCTTTTGGGCACCCACCCAGAGGGATTTGAGTTTGTTCCCCTCGAGTGTCACTCAATTGATCGATGCGATCATGCACTTACTCCATAGCCATTCCTAACTGTCGGAAAAATTCTTTCATCATTGCCTCCATCATGAATTTTGGGTCAAAATTCGATGTAGAAGGTTCATTTTCAATTACCTTATCTCTTGTGTTAGACATATTTTCTGCAAAACAAAGGTTAGTAGAAAACAAGTTCCTCACCACTCCTTTACGTGTTTCACTCAAACAATGTATTACACAAATATAAAACGCTCGTGTATCACACTAATGACTTTTACCCCCTAGTAATTTCACTACTCTTGCCTTTTTCACTCGTAGTTCTCTCTAATAGGTTCTTTTTGAATTCACACAAATATTACCTCAAATTTTCAATTTCAATCCAACAAGAACTTATCAAGAATACAATATAGAAAGTATAACTCTCGGAATACCAACAAGACTTCACAATCATCAAATATGATTCTTTGTAAATGAAATCTCAATAATAGCAATCAACAATAATAATTTTTTGCAATATCTTTTCTGCAATTTTCTTTTTCTTTTTTTTCCCTTTTTTTTGCAGTTTTTTGACTAAAATCCAATAATAAAAGTAAAGATAAGTAACTTGATAGGAACTTAGCTTTGATACCAAATGATAGACTCCACGGCACGCTGGCGCGAGGTGGTCATCGCCCGAATCATTTCCAACAAGTTGATAGGATGGATAGCTTGCAACACCTTAACCACTCGCCTATATGTAGACGGTAATCTTGGTACAATTGTTTGCCAATGAAGTATGCGTAAGATGGACACCAACGACATTTCGACCCCTCGCTTATATTGAAGCGGTAATCTCGGTACAATCGACGATTGATGCGGTAGAAAATGCCACACACGACTATGAATGGTTGTATGATAATTCAATTATAAATCTCCAAAGAGAACTAAGGAACACTTAAGAATTCTTCAAAGAACCACAAGTAGAGAAGCAAACTCACAATAATATTGATAATCTGAAAATTGGTTGTTTAAACCATTACATCATGAAGCCTATTTATACTAAGCTTGAGAACAATCTAGAATCAAACAAATCCTAGTAATTACTGAAAAACACCATTACATGGAACTCTGTTTTAGGGAAGGAAACAATTGGTGGAAAACACCATTACTTAAAACATGGAACCCTGTTTTAGGAAAGGAAACAATTGGTGGAAAACACCATTACCTAAAACATGGAACCCTATTTTAGGGAAGGAATCCCGCAATCCAAGAAAGTTAGTTTTCAGCAACAGTGAAGTCTATTGCGGTGCTTTGGGTACACTTGCTATCAATGTGTTTATGATCTTTGCGTACTTGTATCCCGTCTCTACAATCTCCGTACTTGTTCCAGCCTTGTTCCATAATTTATGAATCATTCCGTTAAGTCCTTCTTTGAGGCGCTTAGCCCGAGTCCTGGTAATGGGTCCAAGTGGTATATGCAATGGATTCGCTTGAGTTTCGCCATAGGCTTCTAAACTAAGGATGTCCTCATCAATAGGGATATCTCTTCGCTGCATGTAACTACCGGGAATTGGTGCTTAATGAATTTAATTCTTTAGTTTTGCATAAGAATATCGCATAATTAATTGAGTTAGATAATTTTATTTGATCATTTGGGAAAGGGCTTATGAATAACTTTGAATTCTTGTTAACAACTCTGTTGAAGTTAATAATTGGATGAATTGGATAATTAGTTTGTATTGCATAATTGAGGATATTGTAGTCTTAAGCTTTTAAAAATCTGATTTTCAACCTTTATGTTAGTTCTTATTCTTAGTTTTAATTTAATTAGCTTTAATCGTTATACAAATTGTGATTGTTTAAATAAAATTGAATTGATATAGTATTAGTAGTTGGAAATTATTGAACAGAGATTCCCTGTGGGTTTGACACTCTATCTTATCACTTTATTACTCGTTGATCGTGTATATTTGCACGTAATTGTTGATTGTGAAATCTAACAACAGTACCAGCACCTCCATCTGCTTTTACCAGTTCTATGGTGCCCAAAATATATTAAGCAGTAATTTGCTGACTAACTTTGAGAGTTGGAGACTTCTGTATACATCCCAATCATACTAGCTGACACCCCTACCTCAATCTTTTTCTTTCTCCTTAATTGGGGTTGAAGGGATATTTTGAAATAGGCTTAGTAGCTTACTATTGCAATACATATATAGCATTACTATCAATGAGAAATATTTTAGTGGAACTAGTAGTCACAAGAAGAGAAGTTTAGTTGGACATATACACAAACATCTTGTAAGCATCATCACAAATTTCAAAGGGGAGGGAGGGAGTGAGGTCAAAGTAATATGCCCTCAAGCCAATCACATTTGATGTGATAAACATTTATTTTGTAATCTTATTCAATTATTAATAAATAAATTAAAGGCATATTTATCCATGTTCATTGGTTGAATTAATAAATGTGGTAAACCCATAGATTTAAAGCAATGCTTTTAGAATCATGATGAGATCATGCTAATGAGATCTAAATTCAAGATAGCTCAAAACTACAATGTTCCTAATCATTGAATCACTAATTTGGGATTATTGATTCCGGATAGATTAGTACATACTATGCTTGATCATTTGAAGATGATAATTGATCTTATAATCATTTGTGTGGAGACACTAAAGCAAGTATGTATGTGCTTATTGGAGAATATGTTCGCTGAATGTCACTCGCTTAAAGAACCCTAATTGAGTTTTATTCACTTGTCAATAGAAGTTCTTAAAATGATAGTAGTACAAGTAGTCCTTGGACTTGAGATAATCATAGTACCTTGTGTATCCTGAGCTATACTTTGTCATATTCCTTAATACCTTAGAGTATGTTATAAGGTATGTTCGAGTATAATAAAGTATATATGGAGGTAGCTGAATGATCAACAAATGATCTACCACTTCTGATAAAGGGAGAGAATGCCCTATGCGATTTGATAAATGACAGCACAAAAATCCCTGGCCAGGGTTGAATGAAAATTAGAAAGGAGTTTCTAATTTACATTAATCAGAGTTGTGCATTCTTAAATTAAAATGCATATGATTAAATAAATAAGATTTGTCAATAATTTCATGTCTTATTTTTAATCGGGACATTGCATGGTAGAAGGATTGAATTGTACAGTAACTACTGCTGAATAGGTTTTGTGTGATTAAACGTTGATTTCATATTATACGGATAATCATGATACATTATCGTAAGTTGTCACTCATGATGTAGAATAAATATTGTTTATTTATATATGAATTAAAGGAGTTTAATTCATTATAAATAATATTAGAATGGTTTTAATTTATTTATTTTACTACCAGCATAATATTGAACCTAAAAGGTCACACCGTAAAAGAAAAATATTATTTTAGAAATGATTGGCTTAATGATAATAAATTAAGTATTTAATTTATTAGTAGAATAAATTGAATAGCTTAATATTTATAATTTTATATTTGGAGAAATATTGAATTATAAATTAATAAGAGAAATCTTATTATTATTATTATTATTATTATTATTTAATTCCTAATTAGATTGGGAATTAAATTAATACATTAATTCCTAAAGAGCTTAGGAATAAGAATTAGTCTTATTAATTGAAATACAAGTGAAATGCAAATGCAAATGAAATGCAAATTAAAGACTAATGTAACTTTCATGCATAATGATGATTATGTAAGAAAAATATGTTAAGTGAGTTTGTAAGCATTCTTATTTTTCTTAATGGTTAGGAGAATATGTATCATTTCATGAGATGAATTGATTTTGAAGCTTACGGGTGTTCTTGCAATTTAAAGAGTTAGGAAGAAAGAGAACATTAGATTAGTCATCCTTGATTTCTAGAAAATCAAAATTTATTTCTTTAATAATCATTTTCTTGGTGGATCACCTTTGGAGTGCTACATACACTTTGTAACTTATGTTTAATTCTTGAATTTGGAGACATTGGAGGAGCTTGAAGAAATCAAATAGTTGAATCTTCAAAGACATTGGAGAAGGTTGAAGAAATTAAGGAATTGATCTTGTAGCGGTTCAAGAGTTGAATCTTCAAAGGTATAATTTCTTGTTCTACTTCTATCAATTAATAGTTATGCATAAGGTGATTCATGGGAAGTTGCAAAAAAAATTTAATTTCATTTTTTGTTGCGTTTTATAATTTGATTGTATTTTTGATCGTGTTTCTACAAACTTAGAGTGGTATTAAAGCCATCCTTATGCGTATTATTTATTGTTTTGATTATATATATGTTGATATATGTTTAGAATAATTTATTGGGCAATATTTTGGTAAAGAATTTTGTTTTTCGGAAAAAGAACAAAAATCTAAAAAAAAGGGAATTGGATTGCAAGTTGTTTTTTTCCAGAAATTCTAAATTATAATAAAGATGTTTATTCTGATTTGGAATTGGATTAAAATAAAGATATTTATTTTAATTGAAATTATGCTAAATAAATTGTAGTTGAAATTAGATTTCATGCTAACTAATTTGGTTTGGTATTGGATTTCATTCTTGATAATTTTGCCCATTAAATGATATCAATATGTATAATTGAATATTTTATTATTTATGAGATGAATATTTGTGTATATATATATATATATATATATATATATATGTTGATATATATAAGGGATGATTAAGGACTATTGACCAATGTGATTGGATTTAATTTTGATAAATGTTTGAATGAATGACTTATTCATAAATAGGGTCTGCGTACCTCGCCTATCTAATTTTCTGATGTAATTTCTATCTCTCTCCTATGTACTTCTCCTTGACTGATGATCAAGGTTTCTGTTTTATTAAAATAGAGTGTAATAGGATTTAGTAAAATTATTCGAAAAATTGAAACTGAAGAGTAGGAGCATTGAAGACCCATTTGTGATAAAGCCTAGGTTGAATGTAATAGTTATATTCAAATTTATTTTTGCACCTAGATTTGATTTTTTGGTTCATTCAGTGGCTCGAGTGAATCAAACTAGATTAAGTCCATAATCATCCCATATAGAATATAGTATTTTATAAATGCATGCTAATTATATATTAAATATATTATTATACATGATGATGTATGTTTAATATGACGCGTATATATATATATATATATATATTTGCATGCGCGCTAAATAAGATGAGACCATTAATAACAAAACCCTCAATTAAAAATATTAAGTTGAATACATTCAAAGATATTTAAAAATATCCAACGTAACCTTCTAGCATGATAAAATAATAGAGTATTAAATATTAAATATTAATTTATTGTGCACGTGGCTTTATTATATGAAGATGTTTTATAAGGAATTGAACAATACAAGTTTTGTTGTGCACACACAAGGACTGAATTTTTCTATTCGTTTATACGGAAATGCTAGGTATAACTTAACTTAGATTATTTTAGTTTGAATGTGCACACACTTGACTATTATAATCTAAGAGGCAAAATAAAAAGAATTACATAGTTGATGTAATTGACAAGTGTTGTCTACCTATTAAATAAATATACAGTTTGTTGTTCACACACAAGGTTGTATATTTATGGTAATAGGATCCATTCTAACTAAACAGATTTTAACAAAATTTGTCGAACTATATATGCAGGGTCATATAGTTTGAATAAAATAGTGGGAGACACCATTTTAAATAAAGACCTAAAATTAATCTGGTGATTAATAAAATGAATACATGTTAATGTTGTTTAAATCACAAATTCATTTGCAGAATTTTACAATGGCCCATTCACTATCACTGCGGAGCATATTGGATGCTAACAAATTAACCGAACCGAACTACACGGATTAGTTAAGGAATTTGCGAATTGTTCTCACCGCTGAAAAATTATCTTATGTCCTTAATTCGCCTGTTCCTGCAACTGTTGTAGAAACAACCTCTGAGGAAGAGATTTCTACTTTTAAAAAGTGGCAAAATGGTGCTATGGTAGCTCAATGCATCATGCTCGCATCCATGAATAATGAGTTACAGCGTCAACATGAGAAAATGGATGCACCTACTATATTGTTTCACCTTCGGGAATTGTATGGTGAGCAAAGTAGGTCTGCTACATATGAGATATCTAAGGAGCTTTTCCGATCTAGAATGACCAATGGCCCTACAGTACAGGCACATGTCCTCAAAATGATCAATTTGATTAAATAATTGGGACAACTGAATTTTGTAATGGATGGAGAGTTAAGCCAAGATTTGATCTTGCAGTCACTCCCGGACTCCTACTCACAATTTGTTATGAATTTTCACATGAACAAGCTTGATGTCAGCTTGCCTGAACTACTTAACATGTTGAAAACTGCAGAGAGTCACTTGCTATCCAAGAAAGACCAAGTTTTACTGGTAGGTGAACCTTCCAAGAAAAGGAAGTGGCCCAAAGGATCTTCTGCAAAGAAAAAAAATTCTAATAAGTCAAAAAGAAAGGCAACTGATAAAGGCAATAAGAATAAAACTAATGCAGATAGCAAAGAAGTTTGCTTCCACTATAATAAGTCTGAACATTGGAAAAGAAACTGCAAGGATTACCTTGTAGAGGCAAAGCAGAAAAAGCTTTTTGAAGCTTCAGCTACAGATACAGGTTTGTTCATGATTGAAATAAATCCTTCTGTAAGTCAAAATTCTACTTGGGTATTGGATACCAGTTGTGGTTCTCACATATACAATTTTTTGCAGGGAATAAGCATAAGTAGAAAGCTGAACAAAGGAAAAGTAACTCTACGAGTGGGAAATGGAGTAAAGGTTGCTGCATTAGCTGTGGGGACTTATTGTTTGGCATTGCCTACAGAAAAGTCAATCAATTTAATAAATTGTTATTATGTACCAGTTCTTATAAGAAACATTATTTATATTTCTATGTTAGACAATGAAGGTTTTAATATTATATTTAAGAACAATAGTTGTTCTATTTATAATGATAATGTTTTGTATGGAACTGGTAGATTAATTGATGAACTTTATTTACTTGACTTACATGAAAATATTTTTCAAATTGAACAAACTTGTAAAAGAAAAAGAGATGATGTGAATCATACTTTCATATGGCACTGTAGACTTGGTCACATCAATGAAACAAGACTAAATAAGTTGCATAGAGATGGGTTTTTAGAACCATTTGATTTTGAATCATATCCAACTTGTGAATCTTGTCTCATGGGAAAGATGACTAAATCTCCATTTAGTGGACATGGAGAGAGAGAGTTGCAGAGTTGTTAGAGTTGGTACACACAGATGTATGTGGACCTATGACAACAGATGCTAGAGGAGGGTATTTGTATTTCATTACATTCACTGATGATCATTCAAGATTTGGATATATGTATTTAATGAAATACAAATCAGAATCGTTTGAAAACTTCAAAGAATTCAGAAGTGAAGTAGAGAAACAAACTGGCAAAAGTATTAAGATTCTTCGATCAGATCGAGGAGGAGAATACTTGAGCAATGAGTTTCTTAATCATCTCAAAGAAATTGGTATTCCTCACAATGGACGCCTCTTAGTACGCCACAATTAAATGGTATATCTGAAAGGAGGAATCGTACCTTATTGGACATGGTGTGTTCCATGATGAGTTTTACTGATCTTCCAATATTTTTCTAGAGTTATGCCCTAGAAACGACTGTATATCTACTAAACAAGATCCCCTAAAAATCCGTCCCCAAGACTCCATATGAGATATGAACAGGAAGGAAACATAGTCTTAAGTATGTTAAGATTTGGGGTTGTACAACTTATGTAAAGAAGTTACAAAGTGACAAACTTGAGGCAAGATCTGATAAATGTAAATTTGTGGGATATCCTAAAGAAAGTTTAGGATACTATTTCTATAATCCTACCGAGCAAAAGGTGTTTATTGCCAAACATGCTACCTTCTTGGAAAAGCAGCTTATCCTTGAAGGGGCTAGTGGGAGGAAAATAGATCTTGAAGAAATTCAAGAACCACAAATCACTACAGATCAAGTGGATGAACCTATTCAAGTAGATATAACTTTTGTACCACAACCGAATCGAAAATCTGAAAGAGTGCCAAAGATATCTAAGAGGTATTTACTCATCGTGGAAGATAATGATGAAGTACGCATCATAACTGATGATGATCTAGTAACATACGACGAAGCTATGAGTAGTAAACACTCAAAGAAATGGCAAATAGCCATAAAATCCGAAATGGACTCCATGTATGAGAACCAAGTATGGACTTTGATTACTCCACCTGAAGGCATTGTGCCTATAGGGTGTAAATGGGTCTTTAAGAAAAAGACTGGAGTAGATGGCAAGGTGAAAACCTATAAGACTAGACTGGTGGCAAAAGATTTCAATCAAAGACAAGGAATTGACTATGATGAAACCTTCTCACCAGTAGCCATGCTCAAATTTATCCAGATCTTGCTTGTGATTACAGTTTACTATGACTACGAAATCTGACAAATGGACGTGAAAATGGCCTTCCTCAATGAGAAACTAGATGAAGATGTATATATGATACAACCAGAGGGTTTTGTTTCAGAAGATGGAACAAATTTAGTATGTAAGCTACAAAGATCCATTTATGGATTAAAACAGGCTTCTCGAAGATAGAACATCCGTTTTGATGAGACAATCAAAGAGTTTGATTTTATCAAAAATGAGGATGAACCATGTGTATACAAGAAAGTTAGTGGGAGTTCTATGACATTCCTGGTATTATATGTTGATAATATATTACTTATAGGGAATGACATACCAATGCTTCAATCAATAAAAATATGGTTATCTAAATACTTCTCCATGAAGGACTTGGGAGAAACATCCTACATATTGGGGATAAAGATCTATAGAGATAGATCAAAGAGGATGCTCGGCTTGACCCAAGGTACATACATTGATTCGATGCTAAAGAGGTTTAGCATGCAAGACTCTAAGAGAGGACTCATACCGATGAGTCATAGAGTGAATCTCTCCAAGAAATTGTCCCCAAAGACACTGGAAGAGAGAGATCGCATGAATCAGATACCTTATGCTTCAGCAATAGGATCTATCATATATGGGATGATATGTACGAGACCTGATGTTGCTTATACACTAAGTGTGACAAGTAAATATCAGTCTAATCTTGGAGAAGAACACTAGAAAGCTGTGAAAAATATCTTAGAGTACTTAAGAAGAACTAAAGATGTCTTTCTAGTGTATGGTGGGTCTAATTTGAAACTAGAGGGCTATACAGACTCAAGTTTTTAAACTGACCAAGATGACAACAAATCCATTTCAGGGTATGTATTTACCTTGAACAGTAGAGCAGTGAGTTGAAAAAGTTCCAAGCAGCAAACAACTGCTGACTCAGTGACGGAAGCAAAGTATATAGCTGCAAGTGAAGCTGCAAAGGAAGTTGTTTATATGAAGAAGTTCATTTTAGAACTTGGAATAGTTCCTAGTATTCAAGGACCAGTACCGGTTCATTGTGACAACACTGGAGCTGTTGCACAGGCTAAGAAACTCAGGTCTCATCAGAGATCTAAACATATATTGTGGCGATTTCATCTAATTAGAGAAATTATTGAAAGGGGAGATGTCACCTTGGAAAGAGTGGACTCTCAAAACAACATTGCAGATCCATTTACTAATCTCAAGAGTAGTTTGATCGCCACTTCGATAAAATGGGTATTAGATGCTAGGGTGATTGGCTTTAATGCAAGTGGGAGATTGAAAGTAATATGCCCTCAAGCCAATCACTTTTGATGTGATAAACATTTATTTTGTAATCTTATTCAATTATTAATAAATAAATTAAAGGCATATTTATCCATGTTAATTGGTTGAATTAATAAATGTGATAAACTCATAGTTTTAGAGCAATGCTTTTAGAATCATGATGAGATCATGCTAATGAGATCTAAATTCAAGATAACTCAAAACTAAAATGTTCATAATCATTGGATCACTAATTTGGGATTTCTGATTCTGGATAGATTAGTGCATATTGTGCTTGATCTTTTGAAGATAATGATTGATCTCATAATCATTTGTGTGGAGATACTAAAGCAAGTATGTAGGTGCTTATTGGAGAATAAGTTCACTGAACGTGACTCGCTTAAAGAACCCTAATGGAGTTTTATTCACTTGTCAATAGAAATTCTTAAAGTGATGGTAGTACAAGTAGTCCTTGGACTTGAGATAATCATAGTACCTTGTGTATCCTGAGTTATACTTTGTCATATTCCTTAATACCTTATAGTATGTTATAAGGTATGTTCGAGTATAATAAAGTATATATGGAGGTAGCTGAATGATCAACAAATGATCTACCACTTCTGATAAAGGGAGAGAATGCTCTATGCGATTTGATAAATGACAGCACAAAAATCCCTGGCCAGGGTTGAATGAAAATTAGAAAGGAGTTTCTAATTTACATTAATTAGAGTTGTGCATTCTTAAATCAAAATGCATATGATTAAATAAATAAGATTTGTCAGTAATTCCATGTCTTATTTTTAATCAGGACATTACATGGTAGAATGATTGAATCGTACGGTAACTACTGCTGAATAGGTTCTGCGTGATTAAACGTTGATTTCATATTATATGGATAGTCATGATACATTATCGTAAGGTGTCACTCATGATGTAGAATTAATATTATTTATTTATATATGAATTAAAGGATTTTAATTCATTATAAATAATATTAGAATGGTTCTAATTTATTTATTCTACTACCGGCATAATATTGAACCTAAAGGGTCATACCGCAAAAGAAAAATATTATTTTAGAAATGATTGGCTTAATGATAATAAATTAAGTATTTAATTTATTAGTAGAATAAATTGAATAGCTTAATATTTATAATTTTATATTTGAAGAAATATTGAATTATAAATTAATAAGAGAAATCTTATTATTATTATTATTATTTAATTCCTAATTAGATTGGGAATTAAATTAATACATTAATTCCTAAAGAGTTTAGGAATAATAATTAGTCTTATTAATTGAAATGCAAGTGAAATGCAAATAAAAAATGCAAGTGAAATGCAAATGCAAATGAAATGCAAATTAAAGACTTATGTAATTTTCATGCATAATGATGATTATGTAAGAAAAATGTGTTAAGTGAGTTTGTAAGAATTCTTATGTTTCTTAATGGTTAGGAGAATATGAAGACTTATATGTATCATTTCACGAGATGAATTGATTTTGAAGTTTACGAGTGTTCTTGCAATCTAAAGAGTTAGGAAGAAAGAGAACATTAGATTAGTCATACTTGATTTCTAGAAAATCAAAATTTATTTCTTCAATAATCATTTTCTTGGTGGATTACCTTTAGAGTGCTACATACAATTTGTAGCTTATGTTTAATCCTTGAATTTGGAAACATTGGAGGAGCTTGAAGAAATTAAAGAATTGATCTTGTAGCGGTTCAAGAGTTGAATCTTTAAAGGTATAATTTCTTGTTATACTTCTATCGATTAATAGTTATGCATAAGGTGATTCATGAGAAGTTGTAGAAATTTTAATTTTATTTTTCGGTGCGTTTTTCAATTTGATTGTATCTTAGATCGTGTTTCTGCAAACTTATAGGAGGGAGGGAGTGAACGAAGACAATTGGTGAAGAAAATTTCAGCAATTGAGAGAGAAACAGGGGAGTTCAAAAAGAAAACTGTCATTCTGGAGTTTGGTGCTTAAAAATACAATGTCATTGATGATTCTGAATCCAAACCAAACTTGGATTCTACCTCAGATACAAAGTTCTACAATTGTATTGATTCAGATTTTAGTGATTTTGACAAGAACAAAGACGAAATATGTTTTGTTGCTGAATCAAATATGGGCTTGTTATGATACAATCGATGGCATGTCTAGATTCTATGCTCGGGTTAAGAAGGTTTTTTCACTTAGATTTAAGCTGCAAATTACTTGACTAGATCCTGATCCGGAGGAGCAAGGCAAGATTGATTGGGTAAATAAGGGATTACCTGTGAGTTGTGGAAAATTTACTCGTAGAGATACCAAGAAAACCTCAGATCGTCTTAGTAGCTCTCATCAGATTCATTTCAAAACCTTTTCAAGGAATGGGTTATTGGATGGAGGTATGAGTCAGAAAATCATAAAAAGTAAATATTGAAATTGTGGAATCAATGTTTTATTCACAGATTTGCTTTATTTTTATATGTAGTCAATGTATATCTAGTCAATGTATTCCGAGTGCAAGCTTGTAAAAATTTAGAATTCAAGTCTTTTGGATCCTATGATTTTTTTATCAGTAATAAAATTCTTTGCTTTTTGCAAAAAAAAAAATAAAAAATCAGAAGAAGAATAAATGAGATTTTGCTTTGTTTTACTTATATTAGGGTAGTACTCCCTCTCTTCCAAAAATATAAGATCACTATTAACTCTATTTTAAAATTTAACATCACTACTGATTTTGTGAAGTAACTTAAAATTGATATGTATTTTTTTTAATTTTAATTAATACAATGATAGATATTGTAAACTATCTAGAAACTATTAGTCATTGTAAGATTTATTATTCAATTTTTTTATGAATTATCTTAATTTTATTGAAAATATTTTAAATTAACTTACAAAAGTTAATAATAATTTTATAATTTAAAATAAATAAATTATATATTATATTAGAAGCAATAACCTAGTGGTAAGGATTCTTAATCTACTTTGTACTGTCATAATTGATACTTTCGGCAACAAAATTAGTAGGCGTAAATTTATTTTAGTATCCCTCATAGTTTATTATTTATTTATGTTAGAAAGATCTTGTGAAAATATTAATTTTTATTTGTGGAAATAATAATTCTCACATAAATTATTTAAATCTTGTGTTGTTTTTATTCCGAAATTAAAAATACATTTTGACTTTTTAAAGTTAATTTACAAAAATTACAAAAATCATAATTTATATAATTTTTTAATTTAATTTTGTAAATAACAAATATTGTAATTAGTTGTACTTATGTATCGATTTTGAATTTATATATCTCTTATTTTCGAATTGGAGCTTAAAGCCTTGACTTTCTATTTATTAGTCAAGCGCACTCACTGCCTTATAAGTGCTTTAGTGAGTGAGATTTTGTCATTAAAAAGAAAAAGAAAAAGAAAAAAATTAAAAGAAGCAAAAACTTAATGCTTCTGGCGAAAACACTTGGGTCGAACACAATTATCCAAAATTATTAAAGAAAAATTAAAAATTCATACAAAATAGTTTTGAATAATTAGTCATTTTTTTTTTGAAAAATACTTTTATAATTATGTTATCAAGCATTATTTTAAATTATTTTATAAAAATACTTTTATCAAAAATTCTACATTTTAAAATAATTAATTTCACATCACACCGCACCATACTGCAATGCTCTTCTGGGCACTTAGCTAGATAGTACACATAAAGTGGTGATCCATAAACACACAAAAATAAGTCATGATCAAAGGTGGTAAATTAAGTAAAGGAAAGCTACATCTAGCAGCATCGTGTGGTTTTTTTTTTTTTTTTTTTTAGCTTAACCAAATTCGCGAAATTGAACCCACACTTATTATATACACACCCAAAAGAAAAAGAACAGTACTTATAATAAATCAAGAAAAAACAAATTGTAGTGTTGATTGAATGACCATGTTATTTAGGTGCAAGTCCTATCTCCCCATGATCAACCAACTAGTTTGGAAGAAACCTAACAAGTGAAGGAAGGATGCTTTGGTTTGGTATCCAAAAAATACATATTCTGTCAATTTATCATATAACTCAGTTAACAGTTTATGCACGCAACTGAATAATGAAGCATTTGTATATTGTAACGTTTCAGTAGCACGTTAATCAGAAAAGATGGTATAATTTGATAATGTACATAAAATTTCAAACTAGTACTCCTGTTTCAAAACCACCACAGCTGAATTCCTAATTAATACTAAGGTTATATTGGAGAATATAAAATTATTTGTTAGGACATGTTTATTTGGGCGCGGATGATATGGTGGATCATAGTCCACGTGGAGGAATCTCCCCACGTAGGAATCTGTTTGGGCAGTGGAAGAACATTAAGGAATCTAGGATTTCTAATTGTATTTAATTTCCAACTCCTAAGGAAAGTATCAAGATATGATTCGACTTTCTTTCTTTAAGGAGATTCAGTTTGATCCCATTAAGGTATATGTCCTAATGAGGAGTTCTATTTTCATATGGAGATGGGCATGAAGTTGGTATTGTGATCACTATAAATACAAGGCTATATTCTGGTATACAGGTACACACAAAATCTTACTTTTCAGCACTAAAACAATAGCCTCCATTATTAAACCTTATTCAGCTTGTACTTATTCTCACACCGGAGCTATCCCTCGGCGACCCAGGCTGTCAGCTCTCTAAGTGTGGCTTCGTTTATGCGCAGGGTTGGACACGCAGTTTAGTGATTGGGTACATGGACGAATCTTGACGTTAACATTGGCGCTAGAAGGAGGGTCTTTAGTGCAGTATAATTCACAATCACTTTGACGAACAGTGACAGAAGTAACTATCATGGTGAACACGATATTGGATCGGGCTGTAAATTCAGTCGACCCTACAGCTCAGCCTAGGGGATCAGTTAAGGATCGATTCAAAAGATCGGTGAAGGAGAGGTTGGGACCCAAAGGCCAGACCACAGGACCCTAGAAAGCCCAATCAGCGCCGACTCAACGTCATTTATTTTCTAGCAGTCAGAAAACACCACGATCCCCTGATCGTGTCGAGGGCACTCCATCCCGAACACGCACTCATCGGGAGAGTGATATGAACGTGTGGGATCAAAAACAGTTAATCCTGACCCGAAAGAAGCAGCAGAACCAGGACGTTATGGAAGCGTTGCGCCTTCAGCAGCAGGAGATCAATGCCAGTTGGCCAAATTGGTAGTCGGGGAGGAGGCTTCTTTGAGTAGACCACATGACCGGGAGATCATAGTTCAGAACCGATCCAGGACACATCGTTCGGATGGTTCCAGACAAATGAGGAGCAGGCAGGATAGTCATTCCTCGATCCGCAGCAGGCATAAAAATCGCTCGCAGGACAGGAGCAGGCCGAAGAGTTGCTCCCTATTCCGCAGTAGGCACAGAAGCCTCCCGCAAGACACGAACAGGTCGAAGAGTCATTCCCCGATCCGCAGGAGGTACGGAAGCTGCTCACAGGATAGAAGCAAGCCGAAGAGCCGCTCACCAGACCGGAGCAAGCGTCGGAGCCGTTCCAGGGATAATTCGTTGGAGAGAGGGAGATCAGGATACAAGAGGAGGATGGGTTCTCAAGAAAATACAAGGGACATGCTTAAGTCGTCCCCCTGGAGGGACAAGACCGATTCCCTCGAGAAAAGGTTGGCAGAGTTAGAGTAGAAGTTGGCGGTAGCTGATTAGACAAAGGAGTCACCGAACAATACAAAGTCGCCTTTTACCCCGGAGATAAAACGGGTAAAGACCGACAAATCAAAGAAAGTGCTGCCATTAAAGACGTACGACGACACTGGAGATCTATATGACCACACGCACGCGTACAACTAGATTATGGATTACTATGATCATCCCGACGTACTAAATGTTACATATTGGTTACCACATTAAAGTATGGGGCTCGGGAATGGATGGCATTCCTTACTCTGAACTTAATTGGCTCATGGCAAGAATTATGTGACAAGTTCCATGCTAGTTCGGGAGTAACAAACGGAGGGAAAAGCTGACGATGTCCTTAATGTAGGTTAAGCAGCGATCCATTGAAAGCCTCAACAAGTACATGAAGAGGTTCAAAGAGGCGGTCGGCACCATAACCGACCTAAATGTGCAACAGGTCGTTGGCTTCTTTACCACGGGGTTGGACATTACAAAGTCCAAGAAGGTGATGAAAGATCTTATCCTCAATCCCCTAACAGATTTGTCAGAGGCTTACAGTCGGGCCAAAGGGTTTATTACAGTCGAGGAAGCCATCGAAAGTTTGAAGCCTCAGGTATAACCGGAGGAGAAGTCGAAAGACCGAGACCGGAATAACACTCCCAGATCGAACAATCAGCCGAGGCGCAATTTCAATGGTGGGGGTTCTGGAGGAAATAAATCTCCCTTCTCGAACAGAAATATAAATAAAGTTTATACGCCTCACAACACTAATCGAGCGAAGATACTTGAGGATATCAAGGATAAGCCATATTTTGAACCTTACCCATCAAACACTAGGTCGTACAAGGGAAATCACAACCGTATTACAATTATCACCAGACTTCCATACATTCTACTGAAGACTGCCACAATCTGAAGAATCTGATAGAGAAGAAAGTCCGAAATGGTGAGTTAGTATAGTACGTAGCGGGCCGACAGGGAACAGGATCGGGAAGGCAAGAAGTTACGGTTCCTAAATAACCAAGGGATCAATAGCTGAATCAGGATCCGCCAGTCCGTAGAGTGGTGGATGTTATAACTGGAGGGTCGCATGGGAAAGTAGTCGGAAAGAAGCGCAGATCTGACCTTGATGCAATACTTTTAGTCTCTAAGCAACCCACCAAGAGGGAGCAGACTTACCCAAGCACTATTATTTTCTTCACAGATGAAGACTACCCGTCCCAATCGGTTGAGCCGCATGAAGGAACCTTGGTGATAACGGCTCAGGTTGGGCCGGTAGATATGAAAAGAATGTTGATCGACAACGGGTCTTCTGTCAACATTTTTTATACACATGCATATCAGAGTTTGGATTTAAAAGGTCGCAAGCTAGAAGTAGGCCAGGAGGGTCCTTTGTACGGGTTCAGGAATGACCCAATGCACGTTTCGGGAACAGGTGAACTGCTAGTCCTTTTCAAAATAGCTCCCTAACAAGTCGAAGTGTTGGTTAAGTTCTTTGTGGCGCAAGTGGATTCCACATACTGTTAGGTTTGTACATAGCGCGAATATGCAATCAAATTACATAAATAGTGCGGAAGCGCGATAAAATCAGATTTTAAAATTTTATACAAACCATCACCATGATCTTTCTTTATGCACAATTATTAATTAAACGAAAGAGATGGAGAATAAGAATTATACCCTTGTAGAATTCTAGCTTCCTCAGGTACAAGTTCACCTCCAATTCCTTCGCGTTCTCCTTGAATTCCACCGATTAAATTCCTTCCTTTGATCAACGTTAGCCACCCAGGTGTTTGGCCTCTAGAGGTGATCCACCAAGGAATAATACTTGTTCAAGAAGATGGGTGTTGGCAAAACCCTAGTTTCTATCTCTATAGAAATTGTAAGTACTCTCTACAATTCTTATGCAAGAGTGTGTAACCCTAATCTATGATAAGACTTCTCTTATTAGATGTAGGAAAACCCTTCCCTAAACTATTTAGGATTAGGGTTTCTATTCTAATTAAACTCCTTTAATTAAATTAAACTCCTAATCCAATTAGGAATTCATGTGAGAGTACTTCTATTAATTAATTCTCAATCCCTATTAGGAATTAAATAATAGTAATAGTAATAATAATAATAAGACTCCTCTTATTAATTTATATTTAATATTTCTAAAATATTAAATAATAAATATTAAGCTATTTAATTTATTCTATCTCCATAGACTAAATTAAATACACTTAACTTATTATTACAATTATGCCATTTACTTCTTAAATAAATATTTTCCTTTTGCGGTGTGACCCTTTAGGTTCTCCATATTAAACCGGTTGTGAATAAATCAATTAGAACAATTCTAATCTTATTTAAATAAATAAATTAAACTATTTAATTCATTTAAATAAATAATATTTATTCTACAATAAGGGTAAGCCCCCTTAGCGATCAACGACTTTCCAGATAATATAGATTTCAACATTAATCATAAAAGAACCTTTCAGTGTATAGTTACCGTACAATTCAATCCTTCTACCATACAATGTCCCAATTAAATATAAGACATGGAATTACTGTCAAGTCTTATTTTATTTAATTATATGTATTTCGATTCTCAAATGCACAACTCTAATTAATGCAAATTAGAAACTCCTTTCTAATTTCATTCTGCTTTGGCCAAAGACTTCTGAGTCGTCATTTATCGAATCACATAGGACATTCTCTCCTTTTACTAGAAGTGGTAGATTCTTTATTGATCATTCACCTATCTCCATGTATAACTTATTATACCCAATCATACCCTTTGATATACCCTAAAAGTCTTAAGGGACATGTCAAAGTATAACTCATCATACACAAGATACTATGATGATCTCAAGTCCAAGGATCACTTGTACTACTATCACTAGAGGAATTCCTATTGACAGGCGAGTAAAACTCCATTAGGTATTCCTTAGCGAGCCACGTTCAGTGAACTTATTCTCTAATAAGCACTTACATACTTGCTTTAGTGTCTCCACACAAATGATTATGAGATCAATCATTCTCTTCATAAGAGCAAGCAACGTATGTACTAATCTATCCGGATTCACTAATCCCCTTTTTAGTAATCCATCGATTAGGAACAATTTAAGTTTGTGAGCTATCTAGAATTTAGATCTCATTAGCATGATCCCCATCATGATTCTAAAAGCATTGCTCAAAACTATGGGTTTATCACATTTAATATAACAGCACCATGTAGATAATATAAAATGCCTTTAATAACCGAATAAGATTACAAAGTATATGCTACATCATATCAAATATGATTGGCTTGTGTGCATACTACTTTGACATACAACGCTATTATCGGCAAGCTAACATTGACGGCTCTTCAGGCAGTGACGTTAATTCCACATTTTAAGATTAAGTTCCCGACGCTGAATGGGGTCGGCGAAGTCAAAAGGGATCTGGATCTAGATCGAAGGTGCTACGGAATACCTTAATCTCATCGGGCGTCGGGGTCAGCAAACAGAGACATACTATGACAATTGAGGTGGAACCATTCACTGAGGGAAGTACAGAACCTCTCGCTCTGCCTGCCAAAGAGACAGAAGACGTTGAATTAGTTTCGAGAAAGAAGGAGAATGTTGTAAAGATCGGTTCGGGACTGAAGGAGCCCTTCAGAACGAGCTTAATAGAATTATTGCGGGTCTACGCGGATATCTTTATCTGGGAGCCTAGTGATACGTCGGGGAGTGATGAGTCTATTACAGTGCATAAATTGTGTGTGGATCTGATGAAGAAGCCTGTTCGACAAAAAAGGAGAATTTTTGCCCCGAAAAGGCAAAAGATTATTGACGAAGAAATAGCGAAGTTACTGGTGGCGGATTTTATTTTTGAAATCAATTATCCTGAGTGGCTGGCTAATATGGTACTGGTCTAAAAGCAAAATGGCAAGTTGAGGGTATGCATTGATTACACAGATCTGAACAAGGCATGTTAGAAGGATTTCTACCCCCTGCCACATATTGATCAGTTAATTGATGCGACTTCGGGGTTTGTAATGCTGAACTTTATGGACGCCTTCTCGGGATATCATTAGATTTTGATGTGTAAAAGGGACATCTCGAAGACAGCTTTTATCACCCATTGGGCGATCTATGCATATCAGAGGATGATGAATCATGTCTTTATAAGATAGTTGGGGCGAAGCATGGAGGTTTATGTGGCCGATATGATTGTGAAAAGCCCATTTGCTTGGCCAACCATCTATTCCATTGTGTTAGTTTTTGTTCTGTCGTGCATCTCAAGTACATTTCTATACATGGTTTACTCTTTCAATCTGCCCATCCGTTTGTGGATGATATACAGTGCTTAGTTTCACTTGAGTGCCTAAGGTTTTGAATAACTCCTTCTAAAAGTGCTCATAAAGATTTTGTCTCTATCTGAAATAATAGCTTTAGGTGGACCATGTATTTCATCACTGAATCCAACACTATATGAGCTACTTGTGAAGTTATGAAAGGATGAGTCATTGCCATCAAATGGTATCCTGTAGTATACTTATCCACCACTACTACTATGGTATCTTTGCCTTCAGACCTAGGTAAACCTTCCATAAAATTCATGGTTATAACTTGTCAGGCTTGTTCTGGAATAGGGATGGGTTGGAGTAAACCTAGAGTAGGCATATGCTCAGTTTTGTTTCTTTGGCAGACTTCCTAATTTTTAATAAGGTTAGTTAAGTCCCTTCTCAATGTAGGCCAAAAAAAAAAACTAGATCATCTTGAAAGTAGTATGCACACAAACCAATCATATTTGATATGATGTAGCATATACTTTGTAATCTTATTCATTTATTAATAAAAGAATTAATTTTCTTAAAAGGCATTTTATATTATCTACATGATGCTGTTATATTAAATGTGATAAACCCATAGTTTTGAGCAATGCTTTTAGAATCATGATGGTGATAATGCTAATGAGATCTAAATTCTAGATAGCTCACAAACTAAAATTGTTCCTAATCGTTGGATTACTAAATTGGGGATTAGTGAATCCGGATAAATTAGTACATACGTTGCTTGCTCTTAGGAAGAGGATGATTGATCTCATAATCATTTGTGTGGAGACACTAAAGCAAGTATGTAGGTGCTTATTAGAGAATAAGTTCACTGAACGTGGCTCGCTAAGGAATACCTAATGGAGTTTTACTCGCCTGTCAATAGATATTCCTCTAGTGATAGTAGTACAAGTGATCCTTGGACTTGAGATCATCATAGTATCTTGTGTATGATGAGTTATACGTTGACATGTCCCTTAAGACCTTTGGGGTATATCAAAAGGTATGATTGGGTATAATAAGTTGTACATGGAGATAGGTGAATGATCAACAAAGAATCTACCACGTCTAGTAAAAGATGTAAATGTCCTATGTGATTCGATAAATGACAACTCAGTAGTCCTTGGCCAAGGCAGAATGAAATTAGAAAGGAGTTTCTAATTTGCATTATTTAGAGTTGTGCATTTGGGAATCGAAATACATATAATTAAATAAAATAAGACTTGACAGTAAATCCATGTCTTATATTTAATTGGGACATTGTATGGTAGAAGGATTGAATAGTACGGTAACTATCTACTCAAAGGTTCTTTTGTGATTAATGTTGAAATCTATATTATCTGGAAAGTCGTTGATCGCTAAGGGGGCTTACCCTTATTGTAGAATAAATATTATTTATTTAAATGAATTAAATAGTTTAATTTATTTATTTAAATAAGATTAGAATTGTTCTAATTGATTTATTCACAACCGGTTTAATATGGAGAACCTAAAGGGTCACACCGCAAAAAGAAAAATATTTATTTAAGAAGTAAATGGCATAATTGTAATAATAAGTTAAGTGTATTTAATTTAGTCTATGGAGATAGAATAAATTAAATAGCTTAATATTTATTATTTAATATTTTCGAAATATTAAATATAAATTAATAAGAGGAGTCTTATTATTATTATTACTATTACTATTATTTAATTCCTAATAGGGATTGAGAATTAATTAATAGAACTATTATTTATTTCCTAATAGGGATTGGGAATTAATTAATAGAAGTACTCTCTCAAGAATTTCTAATTGGATTAGGAGTTTAATTTAATTAAAGGAGTTTAATTAGAATAGAAACCCTAATCCTAAATAGTTTAGGGAAGGGTTATTCCTACATCTATAAATAAGAGAAGTCTTATCATAGATTAGGGTTACACACTCTTGCATAAGAATTGTAGAGAGTACTTACAATTTCTATAGAGATAGAAACTAGGGTTTTTGCCAAACACCCATCTTCTTGAACAAGTATTATTCCTTGGTGGATCACCTCTAGAGGCCAAACACCTGGGTGGCTAACGTTGATCAAAGGAAGGAATTTAATCGGTTGAATTCAAGGAGAACGCGAAGGAATTGGAGGTGAAACTTGTACCTGAGGAAGCTAGAATTCTACAAGGGTATAATTCTTATTCTCCATCTCTTTCGTTTATATTAATAATTGAGCACATTGATCGATCATGGTGATGGTTTGTATAAAAATTTTAAAATCCGTTTTATCGCGCTTCCGCTCTATTTATGTAATTTGATTGCATGCTCGCGTTATATACAAACCTAACAGTGGTATCAGAGCCTAATCATGTGCTAATTATCGATCTTGATGATTCCATGTATGAATTGATATGCGATACGATCG
Organism: Aralia elata; assembly: GCA_034770075.1. Classification (NCBI taxonomy): domain Eukaryota; kingdom Viridiplantae; phylum Streptophyta; class Magnoliopsida; order Apiales; family Araliaceae; genus Aralia; species Aralia elata. The sequence goes on from CM068388.1 coordinate 23,409,321, forward strand.
GATTTTGGACTGAAGAAAATTTTTTCTGAATCTACGTCGCGGCGCGGCCGCGCCGCTTGCAGTTCATTCTGGAGCGCGGTCGCGCCCTAACCCGGAAAACGTTTCTGGAGGTGCAGCGCGGCCGCGCCGCTCCTAATACAGTTTGGAGCGCGGTCGCGCCGGTGTGCAGACTTTGAATTTTTTTTTTATTTTTCTCAATTAACATAAATAGTTTATTTAATTGATAAAAGTTTAAAGTAAAAGAGTTTATTTTATCTGGAATAAGATTTCAGATTGCTAGGAGTTTAATTTGGATTTGGTTTTTGATTAAAATAAAAGAGTTTATTTTGTTTCAAAACTAAATATTAGCAAAACTTTTGCCCATTAATTGATATCAATGCATATATGGAATGGTTTTATTATTCATGAGATGAATGTTATTTATTGATACATATAGAGATATGTATGATAATAAATAGGATTTGATTATGGACTATTGACCAATGTATGATTGGATTTATTTTAGTGGATGCTTGAATGAATGGGTTTTTATAAATGGGGTCTGCGTACCTCGTCTTCTCTAATTTTTCTTAATGTAAATTCTATCTCCCTCCTATGTACTTCCCCTTGACTGCTGATCAAGGTCTCTATTTATTGTAAATAGTTTCTGTAATAGGACTAATTAGAATTAATTTTGAAGAATTAGAGACAAATGAACAAGGAGCGCTTGAAGACCCGTTTGTATTGGAGCTCGGGTTTAAATGTAACAGTTATATTTAAATTTAATTCTTGCACCCTAGGTTTGACCTTTTGGTTCACTTGGTGGCTCTAGTGAACCAAACTAGAATAAAAGTCCATAATCAATCCGGGTAGAATATAGTATTCTATATGTGCATTTTTACTATATATATATTATATATTATCCAACATGCTTCGCATGTAAAATAATATGACGCGTATTTTATATATATATGTGCATGCGCGCTAAACAAGATGAGACTAATAATAACAAAACCCTCAAAGTAATTATATTAAGTCTTAAGCGTTCAAAGATATTTGGAATATCGAACGTCGCCTTCTAGCATGGTAAAGCGATAGAGTATTAAATATTTAATATGAGTTTGTTGTGTCACACAAGGCAAGTATTAAATATTTAAGATGTTGCTTTATCACATTTGATGTTTATACATAGACTGAACGATGATGTTTTGTTGTGTCACACAAGGACAGTGTTTTTTTTTCCGAATATATGAAAGTGCTAGGTTGGACTTAACTTGGATAATTTTGATTCGGATGTGTCACACTTGATCAAAATAATCTAAGAGGCAAAATACAAGGAGTTATATAGTGATATAATTGACAATAGTTGTCTACCTATTTATTTATATATAGTTTGTTGTGTCACACAAGGCTATATACATTTGAAATGGAATCCTTATTCTCACTAGCAAATCTTTAATTAGATTTGCCGAACTATATAATGAGGATAATATAGTTTGATGAAAATAGTGGGAGATACCAATTTAAAATAAAGACCTAATTTATTTTGGTAATTAATTAAATGAATGTATGCTAAAATGTTGTCAATTTTCACATGCAGAATTTAAAAATGTCAAACTCACTATCACTGCGTAGCATACTTGATGCTAACAAACTGACCGGACCGAATTACACGGACTGGTTAAGGAATCTGAGAATTGTTCTCACTACTGAAAAGATTTCTTATGTCCTAAATTCGCCAGTCCCTGCAAATGTTGCAGAAACAGCCTCTGAGGAAGAGATTGCTACTTTCAGAAAGTGGCAAGATGATGCAATCTTGGCTCAATGCATCATGCTCGCATCCATGAGTAACGAGCTTCAGCGTCAGCATGAAACTATGGATGCTCCTACTATATTGCTGCACCTCAAAGAGTTGTATGGTGAGCAAAGTAGGACTGCTAGATATCAAATATCTAAGGAGCTCTTCCGATCTCGTATGACCGAGGGCACTGCTGTTGAGACTCATGTCCTTAAGATGATCAATCTGATTGAACAACTTGGACAGCTTGGGTTCGTGATGGATGGGGAGTTAAGTCAAGATTTGATCTTGCAGTCACTCCCGGACACCTTCTCACAATTTGTTGTGAATTTTCACATGAATAAGTTGGACGTCAGCTTGCCTGAGTTACTTAACATGTTGAAAACTGTTGAAGGTCACTTCTCATCCAACAAGAACCAAGTCTTACTAGTGGATGATTCTTCCAAGAAAAGGAAGAGGCCCAAGGTATCTTCTGAAAAGAAGAAAAACAAGAAGGCTAAGGGCAAGGCGAAGAGGAAGGATAAAAAGAAACCTGATCCAGATAGCAAAGGAATTTGCTACCATTGCAATAAGCCGGGACACTGGAAGAGGAACTGCAAGGAGTATCTTGCGGACCAAAAGAGGCTTGGAGAAGCTTCGACTTCCGATCTAGGTTTGTTCATGATTGAAATTAATTTTTCTGAAAGTCAAAATTCTACTTGGGTATTGGATACCGGCTGTAGTTCTCATATATGTAATAATGTGCAGGGACTAAGCAGAAGTAGAAAGCTGGACAAGAATGAAGTCGTCCTACGAGTGGAAAATGGAGCAAAGGTTGCTGCATTAGTTGTAGGGACTTATCGTTTAGCACTGCCTTCGGGCAAGTTCATTAGTTTAAATAATTGTTATTATGTTCCGACACTCATTAGAAACATTATTTCAATTTCTGTATTGGATATGGATGGTTTTAATATTATAATAAAGAACAACAGTTGTTCTATTTATAATAAAAATGTTTTATATGGTGTTGGGAACTTACTGAATGGACTGTACATACTTGACTTGCATGAAAATATACTTCAAATTGAACAAACTAAGAAAAGAAAAAGAGATGATGTTAATTATACCTTTATGTGGCACTGTAGACTAGGTCATATCAATGAAACAAGATTATCCAAGTTGCATAAAGATGGGCTTTTAGAGCTATCTGATTACGAATCATATCCAACTTGTGAATCTTGTCTCATGGGAAAGATGACTAAATCTCCTTTTAGTGGAAAAGGAGAAAGAGTTACAGAGTTGTTAGCGTTGGTACACACAGACGTATGTGGACCTATGACAACGAATGCACGAGGAGGGTATTCTTATTTTATTACTTTCACTGATGATCATTCTAGATTTGGATATGTGTATTTAATGAAATACAAATCTGAATCGTTTGAAAAGTTCAAATAATTCAGAAGTGAAGTAGAGAAGCAAACTGGTAAGAGTATTAAGATTCTTCGATCGGATCGAGGAGGGGAATACTTAACCAATGAGTTTCTCAATTGTCTCAAAGAAAATGGTATAATCTCACAATGGACTCCACCAGGGACGCCACAGTTGAATGGTGTATCTGAAAGGAGAAATCGAACATTGTTGGACATGGTTCGATCCATGATGAGTTTTACCGACCTTCCAATATCTTTCTGGGGTTATGCCCTAGAAACGGCTGCATACCTGCTTAACAAGGTACCTACCAAATCTGTCCCAAAGACTCCATATGAGATATGGACAGGGAGGAAACCAAATCTTAAGTATGTTAAGACTTGGGGTTGTCCAGCTTATGTCAAAAGGTTTGAGCAAGATAAGCTAAAGACTAGATCCGACAAGTGTAGATTTGTGGGTTACCCTAAAGAAACTGTAGGGTATTATTTCTATCATCCTACTGATCAAAAGGTGTTTTTAGCGAAACACACTGCCTTCTTGGAAAAGGAGTTTATCCTTGAAGGGGTCAGTGGGAGTAAGATATATCTTGAAGAAGTTCAAGAACCACAAAATACTACGGATCAAAGTCAGGTACCTAACCAAGTAGAAGAACCTACTGTACCACTACCTATTCGTAAATCTGGAAGAGTACCGAAGATACCTGACAGGTATGGATTCATCATAGAGGATGATGATGAGGTACGCATCATAGATGATGATGATCCATTGGCTTAGGAAGAGGCTATGAGTAGTGAAGACTCAGAGAAATGGCAAGAAGCCATGAAATCCGAGATGGACTCCATGTATGAAAACCAAGTATGGACTTTGGTTTCACCACCTGAGGGCATTAAGCCTATTGGGTGTAAATGGGTCTTTAAGAGAAAGATTGGAGCAGATGGCAAGGTAGAGACCTATAAGGCCGACTGGTTGCAAAAGGTTTCAAACAAAGACAAGGAGTTGACTATGATGAAACCTTCTCACTAGTAGCTATGCTCAAGTCCATTCGGATTTTACTTGCAATTGTAGCTTATTATGACTACGAGATCTGGCAAATGGACGTGAAAACGGCCTTCCTCAATGGAGAGCTTGAGGAGAATGTATATATGATACAGCCAGAGGGTTTTGTTTCAACAGTTGGAACAAACCAAGTCTGTAAGCTACAACGATCCATTTATGGATTGAAGCAAGCTTCTCGAAGATGGAACATCCGTTTTGATGAGATAATCAAAAAGTTTGATTTTATCAAAAATGAGGATGAACCATGTGTGTACAAGAAGGTTAGTGGGAGTGTTGTTTCATTCCTTGTATTATATATTGATGACATATTACTGATAGGGAATGATGTTCCTATGCTACAGTCGATCAAAATTTGGTTATCTAAACATTTCTCCATGAAGGACTTGGGTGAGGCATCCTATATTTTGGGGATAAAGATCAATAAAGATAGATCTAAAAGGATGCTTGGCTTGACCCAAGGGAAGTACATTGACTCGATGCTAAAGAGGTTTAGCATGGAAGATTCCAAGAGAGGTCTCATGCCGATGAGCCATGGAATACATCTCTCCAAGAAACAGGCCCCAAAAACACCTGAGGAGAGAAACCGAATGAGTAAGATTCCTTATGCTTCAGCAATAGGATCTATCATGTACGGTATGATATGTACTAGACCAGATGTCGCTCATGCACTTAGTGTAACAAGCAGATATCAGTCGAATCCAGGAGAAGAGCACTGGAAGGCAGTGAAAAACATTCTAAAGTACTTGAGAAGAACTAAGGATGTATTTCTTGTCTACGGTGGGTCTGAATTAAAACTAGAGGGCTATACAGACTCAAGTTTTCAAATGGACCAAGATGACTATAAATCCGTTTCAGGGTATGTGTTTACCTTAAACGGTGGCGCAGTGAGCTGGAAAAGTTCCAAGCAGCAAATAATTACTGATTCAGTGACAGAGGCAGAGTACATAGCTATAAGTGAAGCTGCAAAGGAAGCTGTTTAGATGAAGAAGTTTATAACTGAACTTAGAATGGTTCCTAGCATTAGAGGAGCTATACCTTTATTCTGTGACAACACCGGAGCTGTTGCGCAGGCTAAGGAACCCAGGTCTCATCAGAAATCCAAACACGTGTTGCGGCGGTTTCATTTGATTAGAGAAATCATTGGAAGAGGAGATGTCACCCTGGAGCGTGTGGACTCTCAAGACAACATTGCAGATCCATTTACTAAAGCTTTAACACAACAGCAGTTTGATCGTCACTTAGAGAAGATGGGTATTAAATACCATGGCGATTGGCTTTAGTGCAAGTGGGAGATTGAAAGTAGTATGCACACAAGCCAATCATATTTAATATGATGTAGCATATACTTTATAATCTTATTCATTTATTAATAAAAGAATTGATTTTCTTAAAAGGCATTTTATATTATCTACATGATGATGTTATATTAAATATGATAAACCCATAGTTTTGAGCAATGCTTTTAGAATCATGATGGTGATCATGCTAATGAGATCTAAATTCTAGATAGCTCACAAACTAAAATTGTTCCTAATCGTTAGATTACTAAATTAGGGATTAGTGAATCCGGATAGATTAGTACATACGTTGCTTGCTCTTAGGAAGAGGATGATTGATCTCATAATTATTTGTGTGGAGACACTAAAGCAAGTATGTAGGTGCTTATTAGAGAATAAGTTCACTGAACGTGGCTCCCTAAGGAATACCTATTGGAGTTTTACTCGCCTGTCAATAGGAATTCCTCTAGTGATAGTAGTACAAGTGATCCTTGGACTTGAGATCATCATAGTATCTTGTGTATGATGAGTTATACTTTGACATGTCCCTTAAGACCTTTGAGGTATATCAAAGGGTATGATTCGGTATAATAAGTTATACATGGAGATAGGTGAATGATCAACAAAGAATCTACCACGTCTAGTAAAAGATGTGAATGTCCTATGTGATTCGATAAATGACAACTCAGTAGTCCTTGGCCAAGGCAGAATGAAATTAGAAAGGAGTTTCTAATTTGCATTATTTAGAGTTGTGCATTTGGGAATCGAAATGCATATAATTAAATAAAATAAGACTTGACAGTAAATCCATGTCTTATATTTAATTGGGATATTATATGGTAGAAGGATTGAATTGTACGGTAACTATCTATTCAAAGGTTCTTTTGTGATTAATGTTGAAATCTATATTATCTGGAAAGTCGTTGATCGCTAAGGGGGCTTACCCTTATTGTAGAATAAATATTATTTATTTAAATGAATTAAATAGTTTAATTTATTTATTTAAATAAGATTAGAATTGTTCTAATTGATTTATTCACAACCGGCTTAATATGGAGAACCTAAAGGGTCACACCGCAAAAAGAAAAATATTTATTTAAGAAGTAAATGGCATAATTGTAATAATAAGTTATGTGTATTTAATTTAGTCTATGGAGATAGAATAAATTAAATAGCTTAATATTTATTATTTAATATTTTCAAAATATTAAATATAAATTAATAAGAGGAGTCTTATTATTATTATTACTATTACTATTATTTAATTCCTAATAGGGATTGGGAATTAATTAATAGAACTATTATTTATTTCGTAATAGGGATTGGGAATTAATTAATAGAAGTACTCTCTCACGAATTCCTAATTGGATTAGGAGCATAATTAATTAAAGGAGTTTAATTAGAATACAAACCCTAAATCCTAAATAGTTTAGGGAAGGGTTATTCCTACATCTATAAATAAGAAGAGTCTTATCATAGATTAGGGTTACACACTCTTGCATAAGATTTGTGGAGAGTACTTACAATTTCTATAGAGATAGAAACTAGGGTTTTTGCCAAACACCCAACTTCTTGAATACTTGTTCTTCCTTGGTGGATCACTTCTAGAGGCCAAACACTTGGGTGGCTAACGTTGATCAAAGGAAGGAATCACACCGTTGAATTCGAGGAGAACACGAAGGACTAGGAGTTGAACTTGTACCCGAGGAAGCTTTGTTCTACGAGGGTATAATTCTTATTCTCTTTCTCTTTCGTTTATATCATTAATTGAGCACATTGATCGATCATGGTGATGGTTTGTATAAAAATTTTATAATCCGTTTTATCGCGCTTCCGCTCTATTTATGTAATTTGATTGCATGCTCGCGTTATATACAAACCTAACACAACTCTCTTGATGGAAGCACCAATACCTGAATGACCCACTTCTGGACTGGTGTGAATTAGTTCCAAGTTGGAATTACTTCTGTCACAGTGACACAATTATATTCCATTTCTAGCCTCCTTAAAAGTGCATCTGCAACCAAGTTTTTCTTTCCCTTTTTATATTGTATAGTGTAATCAAACCCCTAACATTTTGGAAACCCACTTTTGTTGTACCAGTGTAGTGAGCTTCTGTTCCATAAAGTACTTCAGAGTTTCATGATCTGTTTTAATTATAAATTTTTGTCCTAACAAGTAGGTCCTCCATTTTTGCACAACCATGATGATAGCTAATAGCTCTTTCTCATAAGTTGACAGCCCCAAATGTCTAGCTGATAATGCTCTACTTAAAAATGCCAAAGGTCTCCCTTCTTGCATCAATACAACCCCTATCCTTATCTTACAAGCATATGTTTCTAGCACAAAAGTTTTTAAAAAAATTGGTAGACCTAGAACAGGTGTTGTAGAAAGTGCTTCTTTTAATTTGTTGAAAGCTACCTCAGCATCATCTGACCATTTAAAATTTCTCATTTTGAGGAGGTTTGTCAAATGTTTTGATGGGTCTCCAACTTTTAAGTTTATTTTGATGATTATAATAATTAGTAAATAGGTTAATTAAAAAGGTAGAATCATCTCCATAGGATTTATATAATAATTGTTTTAATTATCTTATTTACTTTGGCCAAAAATATTTTCAAATCTTATTGAATTGATATTTTCTTGAACTTGATAATTTAATATCAAGTGTTAAAGAGATTAGTTCATAAAGTAACATTTCTTAGGGCAAGGAAATTCCTTTTTTCCTAAATGATTTTTATACATTAAAGCTTTCAAAAATATTATATTATATATTAAAGCCATTTTTATAAAAAAGGGCAAAAAGAAATTTCAAAAAGTGGAAGGCTCTAGCCTTCCACTTTATCCAAATATAGAAGAGAACATTGAAAATTTAATGTGTGCATATGTATGTGCCCATGTGCTTAGTGAAGGAAGAAAAGGTTAAGGCTTAAAGCCTTTGCTAGCTTTGACCGTGCATGTGCTTAATAGGACCGTGTGATAGAAATTGGAAGGAACTTTTGCTGAGAAGGCTAACCTTTTGAAATTTAAAAATTTGTGTGTGTTTCTTCTTTGGGCTAATCCGTGTGAAATCTTTCTAGTCAATCCGAGCCCTTGATTTTGAATCCAAAAAATGTTAGCCTTTGATTTTCAAAATAAACTTCCATATGACCATTATGCTCGCCTGAAAAATTTATAAATAGGAGGCTTTTCATTTCATTTCAACTTGCCACTTAAACAAAGAAAAACTTACTCTCTCTTAAGAAGTTTTCTCTCTTCTACTCAAAGTTATGCTCTTTTGCATAAGAGAAAATTAGTCAAGTATTTGAGATAAGTTATTGAATTAATTTATTTGAATGATTTCATACTTGTTTATACTTATAGATATACAAATATAAATTGTTATATCAATTTATATATATCTATATTTCATCTATTTATATCATATAAAATGTCTTAAGTGGCATTTTATCAATGTAATTTATTTATATAAATATCATAAAGTAGATCAGTACTTAAACACTGAAACTATAACGAAGATATTCCTCTTACATGAGGGAATCGTCCAAACGGTATTTGAAGTCCTAAGTGGTCTATCGAAAATATTTATATAAATATTAGTTATGAAACTATAAATTGGTCAATACTTAGACACCGTGACTATAGCAGAGATATTTCTTTTAAGTGAGGGAATCAGCCGAATGAGGGCTCAAAGTCCTAAGTGACCTTATTTAAAGTGTTCACATCATAGATCAAATATATTATTATATATATCCTTGAGTTAAACAAATTTATTTGTTATATCAAGTATTATTTAATTAATTCATTTATTATACTTGATATCTGTCATTGCAAGTATTTGAACATAAATTCATTAATTCATAAATACGTGTTGCATAATATAAAAGTTATTTAAACTTTTATATCACAAACATCATTGAATATATCTGCTTATAAAGAAGCATATCACTCACTATAAAAGTTATTTAAACTTTTATATCTGAAATCAAATTCATATATGTTTGACATAGAAACACATTCTTTATTTATAAAGGAAAAGTAAACCTTTATAAATCTGGACTAAATTATATATCTGCTTACACAGAAGCATATTCACACAAATATAAAAGTTACATAAACTTTTATAACTAAGCATAAATTTATATATTTTCTTACACAGAAGTATATTAACACAAATATAAAAGTTACATAAACTTTTATAACTGAGCATAAATTTATATATTTGCTTACATAGAAGCACACCACACAAATATAAAAGTCTTTGAACTTTTGTGTACATATCTGATCTTTAATTGCTCTCTACTTATTTGAGAAGTATCAAATATAAAAGTTATTTATACTTTTATATAAATCTGCACTGAATTTTATCTGCTTACCTTAGAAGTAAAATTTTGTCAAATTTTTTATAAAAAGGAAAAATGGTAGAGTTAGTTTATTTTTGTATTTGTGAGAAAGACGAGTAATCCTTTGACCAAGACCAGAGTCTTAGAGAGGTCAACTGGGAGTTGAGTCTCTAGTGTACTTGTGAGGTGAGGGAGAGGTTGTCGTTTTAAGACCAGATCATAAAGTAGAACTGAACTCAAAGGAAAGAAACAACTAAGTTTGAGAAAGGTGTTGGGAGCTTGCTGTCCAAGATAATTAGTTGTGTATAGTTGGAAGTTGGCCTTTAAAATTTTATAGAGGCTTATTCGTGTGTTGAATGAGTATTTATTATTGAGAGTAATAGGATTCTAAGTTCTGGAGAGGAGCTTGAGACTGGACGTAGCAACATACCCTAGATGTATGTTGTGAACCAAACAAATCTTTGTGCATTGTGTGATTGAATTGTTATTGTCTTGCATATTAATTTCACATAATGTAAATTAATTAATTAAAAATTCCAAAAGGCCTAATATAAATTTTTAACTAGTAATAATCTATTCAACCCCCCTTCTAGATTATTATTGGACGTTCAGGTTTACTAATAATTCCATAATATTTGACAAACCTCATATAGTAGCCTGTAAGTCCTAAGAATCCTCTTAAGGATTTAAGACATTTTAGACTACACTATTGCTTCATTGCTTTAATCTTCTTGTCATCAGCTACTACTCCTTTTACATTGATTATGTGTCCCAAATACTCCACTTGTTCCTGTGAGAAAGTACATTTGGACCTCTTGACAAATAGTTAGCCTTTCCTTAGTATATTAAATACTTGTTCGAAGTGTTGTTGATGTTCTTGCATAGAGGGGCTATATACCAATATGTCATAAAAAAGACTAGGACAAACTTTCTTAAATGTGGACCAAAGATCTCATTCATGATACATTGGAAAGTAGTCGGGGCATTGGTTAAACCAAAGGGCATAATGTTAGACGATTTTGCAATCGATAAATACACACGTACAAATATACACGGTCCACCAGTAATATATTGATAAGATATGAGTCAAACTCACAGGGAATTGTGACGAATAAATACCAAGTACTAATCGTATATTAATTTGATCTAATTTAAACGATGAAGATTTGAGTGTTTTTGATTGGTGAAGTTCATAAGACAAGTAATGAAGAAAACACGGTAAAATATCAAGATAGAGAGAACTAAGATTACAATTTCCCCCAACACGTCATTTGAATCTCCTAACTCTCTCTTTTTAATCAGTTATAACATACAAATTAACAATCGAGAAATCAAAATTTCATGAGAGCCTCTGTCGATGGTTAATCACGAATCTTCCTAAGCGGTGCATAGGCATATGTATATCCTATACACTATCAAGAGACCAATTTCAAGAATGATTAATAAGACATGTGTCACTAAATCTCATTAATTGTCCCCTCAATTACAACTTTCGCATCGAAAGTCATTAAGACTAGATTCTCTAATGGTTGCATACGGTAGTTAGGTATATGTCTATCCTAACTACTATCAAGTTACCTATTTATACAGATTATTAACAATACACACGTCACTTAATCCAATTAATAACCCGTAACAATCTTTAACTCTTGCATGTTATCATAACTAGGTCTTAACTTATAATCCGTTCGTCAAGTTCATATAGGTTTCCAAGGTAATTACGGGCCAAGCAATTAATCTAGAAAGCAAAGGTTATGATAATCAATTCACAAATGATTAACTAATATCAAAGAGAGAGAATTCAAATCAATTTAGGTATTGGGTTCCATTGCAATCTTAGAATAGAAAGTAAGTTCATGATAGCTACAATAAACATCAATTTCATTTCATACATCATCAAATTCGAATTACAAAAGAGAAAATATTGTAGAGATAAAACCACTTTTGAGAGTATTCAGATGTTGCTCCTTTGGTGGTTGAAGATTGTAGTTATCTTCTTCAATATTGCAATTCTTGTTGACTGAGTTCGTTGGCTTGTGGCTTGATTCAGCTTGATTTGCAGCCTTTAGCACTGTTGTTTGATGTAATATATAGCCTCTCTATCTCTAGATGTCTGATATGAAGCTCCAAAGAGAATATATATAACATTCATCAAGAAACCCTAGCCAAAGTCGGACAAAATGCAGCTCAGAACGCACTGAAAATATGTCAGATAGCACTCAAGATAGTGTTGGCGTGCCCGCACGGTACCTGGCGCGTCGCGCCCATGCCCTGGTTGGCACACACTGGCTGCCACACGCCCGCACACTGACTGCCGCACGCACGCGCCTGCGCCCATGCCCAGGTCGCCCGCCTGGCGCCCCGCCTGCTGCTCACTTGCTGCCCGCCAGCCTGCCAAGGCCCGTGCGCGCACCCATGCGCGCACGCCTACTGCCTGTCTGGCCGCCCACGCCAAGCGCCAACGCCAGCGCCATGCGCCCAACACCTGCTGAGGCTGCCGAGGCCCGCAAGAGCCTGAGCGCGCCGCACGGCGCCCGCGCCTGCTGCCTGCTGGCCGCCCATGCCTAGCGCTAACGCCAACGCCCAGCCGAGTGCCAGCGCCCATGCCATCGCCCAACGCGCGCTCGTGCCTGCTACCCGTGGCTTGGCCGACACCGTGCATGCTTTCCAACGCCGTGTACGCTTTCCAACGTCGTGCACGCACAACTTCCAAAGTTCATCAAATTAAACACCAAGCGTCGCCAAACACTAATTTCCACCATATTATCATTCGGGCACGGATATCCCTGCTCATGGTTTGGCTGACGTCGCACGCCGTGCATGCTTTCCAACGCCGTGCACGCTCTCTTCTAAATTTCATCAAATTAAACACCGAGCATCGCCAAACACTAATTTTCACCATAATACCATTCGGGCACGGATATCCAAGCACGAGCGTTGAGTCATTGCAAACAACGATCCGAGAAATCTTTATTTTAATTCGTACAAACATAATGAAAATGCATCAAAGCAACATAAAAGAACTAAAATTAACAAGAAACTAAATTATCTAGAAAAAAGATAAAAATACCTAAAACCCATATAAAATTCTCAAAAGCTAACAAATTATCCAGATCAAAGGTACCCAAATTGTGTGTATAAAACACCCTCATCAAATACTCCCAAACTTAAACTTTTGCTTCTCCTCAAGCAAACTAGAGATATAATAACTCATTGAAATAAACACAAATGACAACTGAATTAAAAGGGAAACGACTTAAGAATTGGCCTCAAAGGGAGAATATCAAAAGGGGCCCAAGAACAACGCAAAGTTATAATTTAACAAAAATTCTAAGCTTTACAACTACTCAAGATCTCTGCAATGTGTGTGTGTTATCTGTTTATGCGAGTTAAGAAAGAGCTAACGCATGAACTCAACTTAATTAGAAATTATACTATAAATATACAAACTCATCATTACCTTAACAACTACCAACAAGAAAGGGGGTTCCCAAGGAATTATTGCAGTAATGAGTAATCATATTGGTGAGTGTATTTTACGCTCCATCTCACCTTAACTTATGCGCATGACTATGCAATGTCTAATCACATTACGCTATTCAGAGCTACTCGTGTAACGAGTGTTTGATCAATGACTCCTAAACCAGTGGCTTTAGGGTATTAGGTATAAAACACCCCTAAGGATCTATTAACTCGAGTAGCAAAGGCCACGTAATTAAACTTAGTCAATTTTTTTTTTCAATTCCCCCAAACTTATAAGATAGTCTAAAATGAGCATAAAAGGTTGTTGACGTGAGTTCAGTACATTTCAAGAATAATCTCCCAAGTATTTAAGTAAATGAGATTTCTCAATACTAACTAACTAAATAAGCACGTTGTGAATGCGAAGAGCTTAACGACCAAAAGTAGTGTGATTAGCCAAAATGTTAAAGAGTAACTAAGCATGCTCAAGCCTTAACTTTCGATAAAAACATGTTAACCAGCAGAATATCATAGGCCATTCTTGTAGCAAAACACGACTAGACGAAATAAAACAAAATAAACAACAATACCCCCAAACTTAAAACAAACATAGTCCTCAATGTTATAATAGACATAATTAAAATAGAGAACTTCGCTAAGGGTAATCAAGCAACATCATTATAGTGTGGTGTCGCTCAGATGCTTCCGGACTAACAAAATTCTTGTCATAGGCTTTGGTTGGCTTGGACGATGAAGCTTCACCCCTTTGTTGCTTGGAAGCCATACCAGATTAAAGCCTCAAGAAGAACAACCCAAATTGGCTAAGAAACTCTCTTTCAGATAATTTATCGAATAGGTGGTGTGCACTCTTTAAGGTCACAGATGTAAGTGCAATGGGGAACAAGCCAAACCCTCCACAAAGCCTTGTAACGGGAGATATAGAGTGTTCCTGCAATAAAACTCAACCCAAGCACAACACCAAGCAAGAAAAATTCGAGTTCAAACGTTAATACCTTTGCTTTTAGTAAAGAACAAAAACTTGCAAAACTAGCAAAATCTTTGAAACCCTTGGTGAATTGAAGGCTAAGATGTTGAATTTAATAATGAATTGCAAGCCTTATATGCTAATTTGGACAATGGGTGGTGGATTTTAACTTTGCTATGATGTGCAATATATTGGCTCTTGGCTTTGGAGGAGAGAGACAAAAGAGTGGAATGCCAAGAATTTGTATAAGGGCTGCTATTAAAATCATGCACCAACTAGTTGGTGCGGCCGCACGGCACGGGGCTCGCCCGCTCGCGCCTGCTGGTTGCCCAGTCCACGCGCCAATCTGCTGCACACGCCCGTCTGTCGTGCCTGTCTGTCATGCCCGTCTGCCTGCTGGGCTGCTGTTGTTGGCGTACTGATGTGCTGACATAGTTTGCTCAAGTGCCAATTTGGATTAAAAAAAACACCTATATGTAGCAACAAAACTAACCAAATTAGACACAATTAATGATAAAAATCATCCTTATGAAATCAAAATTATTATTTTTTTGTAAAATTTAAATAAAAATAAATAGCTTTAAAAATAAAATGGAGTATTGGGTTGCCTCCCAATTAGCGCTTGAGTTAAAATCCTCAGCCTGACTACTCCCTCATTTTAAGTTACTTAATCGGGCTCTACTGGGAACTTATGGTTGCTCTTGCTCACAGCTGCACACACCCAACAGTGTGTCATCATTCGTCCCTTCCCACACACTGTTTGTTTTTTATTATGCACTTCTTCAAGAAGTTGAGTTTTCAGACCGACCCTTCCTTGAGGGTCATTATGAACCACGTCATCCCCTTTTGTGATCAAATAACAATCCTCATTGTTGCTTGGGAGTTTGATTGCTTTAAACACCTGAAACTTCACTACTTGATCGTTCACTCTCATAGTTAACTCCCCATTTGGCACGTCAATCAATGTTTTTTCAGTTGCCAAAAATGATCTTCCTAAGATGATTGGAATATCTCGATCCTCCTCATAATCCAAAACCACAAAATCTGCAGGAAGAATCAATTTATTAACCTTCACCAGAACATCCTCCACTATACCCATTGGATACGTGATTGATCTATCAGCAAGCTGTAAGGTGACATTTGTCAGTTTTGCTTCCTTTAACCCCAACTTCTTATAAATGGATAGGGGCATAAGGTTGATACTTGCTCCTAAATTGCACAAAGCTTTCCCAACAAATTGATTTCCGATTAAACAAGGAATGTTAAAACTCCCTGGATCCTTGAACTTTGGTGGAATTTTCCTCTGTAAAACAGCACTACCTCCGGTGAGAGCTATAGTTTCGAAATCCTCAAGCCTTTTCTTTCTTGACAAAATGTCCTTCATGAACTTTACATAACTAGGCATTTACTCCAATGCCTCGGTAAATGGGATGTTTATGTGCAATTTATTGAAAACTTCTAAAAATTTAGAGAAGTGCTTGTTAGTTTCTGCTGACATTGTGGAAATGGGCATGGTGGATAAATAGGGCCTTGTTTACTTCCCGCTGGTTTAGAAACTGGCTTATTTTCCTTCTTTTCTTGCTTCTTCATCTTTCCTTCCTCTTTCTCTGCATTTTCCTCCTCACCAACTATTTTTAATGGAGGATCCACAACAACATTAGGTAATTCTTTACCACTTTACAATGTCACTGCCTTGCAATGCTCAGTACCTTCTCTTTTTGGGTTGACTTCGATATCACTAGGTAGGGCACCTAGAGGGTGGATATTGAGGGCACTAGCTATCTGGCTAATCTGAAACTCTAGATTCTATATTGAAGCACTGTTTTATGCAATTGATTGAGCCAATAACTCCTCCATACTAGGTTTTTTCTCCTGTTGAAGCAAGGGCTGGTTTAGGACTTGTTGGTGTGATTGAGTTTGATGAGGTGGTTGAGTTTGGTTTTGAAATCCTGGAGGATATTGATGCCTCGGAGCTGAATATTGGTTTTGGGTGTTATTGTTGTTGCTCCAAGAGAAATTTGGGTGATTTCTCCATCCAGGATTGTAATGATTAGAGTGAGGGTTGTTTTGCTGCCTATTATAGTTACCAATGAACTGTATGAATTCTGCATTGATTGCACATTTCTTGGTAGGATGATTCCCAACACACAATTCACATGTTTTAGAAATGCTATGCATAGATTGAGTTCCTAAAGTCTCCACTCTCTTTATAAGTGCGGCTAGCTGCGCGGCTATTGTAGTGAAAGGATCAACCTCCAATTTTCCTGCTGCCTTTTGTTGCATTCTCCTCTCCGATGGCCATTGATAATTATTGGCAGCCATGGTTTCCAGTAACTTGTAATCCTCGTTAAAGCTCTTTCTCATCAATACACCACCTGCAGCTGTGTCAACACTTGATCAGGTAGCATTGGTCAACCCGTTATAGAAGGTCTGAACTTGCAACCATTAAGGCAAACATGGTGTGGACATCTCCTTATTAGATCTTTGAATCGTTCCCAAGCTTCATACAAGGACTCAGAATCATATTGAGCAAATGAAGTGATGTCATTTCTCAATCTTACAGTTTAGCGGGTGGGAAGAACTTTGCCAAAAAATTTCTGGGCTAAGTCATGTCATGTAGTAATCGAGCCCGAAGGAAGCGAATGTAACCAACTCTTTGCCTTGTCACGAAACGTGAAAGGAAATAGTCAGAGTCTGATAGCATCATCGGTAACTTGAGTATACTTAAAATATGTCACAGATTTCCAGAAAATTCATCAAATGAGCATTTGGGTCGTCATTAGGCAACCCACCAAACTGCAAACAGTTTTGGACCATTTGGATGGTGCCTGGCTTTATTTCAAAGTGAGTGGCCTCAATAGCTGGCCTAGAAATGCTTGAATGCAAATCTGTAACAAGAGGCATGGCATACTCCCTCAAGGATTTAGGCTCCTCCTCAACCATGGTATTTGATTGGGTATATCCCGAACTCGTTCTCTTCGCAGTCTTCGAATATTTCTCTCGATCTCAAGATCGTAAGGAATTAACTTAAGTCCTCGTGAGCGTGGCATACAAATCAAGAATACTTAAAAAACAAAATGAAAATTACATACAAGTCTAAAATAAGACCAAGTCGATTAAAATTGATATTGGTATAATTATTAGAAAACAATTCCCCGGTAACGGCGCCAAAAACTTGTTGGACGATTTTGCAATCGATAAACACACATGTGCAAGTATACACGGTCCACAAGTAATATATTGATAAGATATAAGTCGAACCCACAGGGAATTGTGACGAATAAATACCAAGTACCAATCGTATATCCATTTAATCTATTTTAAACGATGAAGATTTGAGTTTTGTTGATTGGTTAAGTTCATAAGATAAGTAATGAATAAAACACGGTAAAATATCAAGATAGAGAGAACTAAGATTACAATTTCCCCTAACACGTCATTTGAATCTCCTAACTCTCTCTTTTTAATCAATTATAACAAATGAATTGACAACCGAGAAATCAGAACTTCATGAGAGCCTCTATCGATGGTCAATCACGAATCTTCCTAGGCGGTGCATAGGCATATGTCTATCCTATACACTATCAAGAGACCAATTTCAAGAATGATTAATAAGATACGTGTCACTAAATCTCATTAACCGTCCCTTCAATTACCAACTTTCGCATCGGAAGTCATTAAGACTAGATTCTCTAATGGTTGCATGCGGTAGTTAGGTATATGTCTATCCCAACTACTATCAAGTTACCTATTTATACAGATTATTAACAAGACACACGTCACTTAATCCAATTAATAACCTGTAACAATCTTTAACTCTCGCATGTTATCATAACATACCTAGGTCTTAACCTATAATCCGTTCGCCAAGTTCATATAGGTTCCCAAGGTAATTACGGGCCAAACAATTAATCTAGAAAGCAAAGGTTATGATAATCAATTCACAAATGATTAGCTAATATCAAAGAGAGAGAATTCAAATCAATTTAGGTGTTCGGTTCCATTGCAATCTTAGAATAGAAAATTAGTTCATAATAGCTATAATAAACATCAATTTCATTTCATACATCATCAGATTCAAATTACAAAAGAGAAAATATTCTAGAGATAAACCCACTTTTGAGAGTATTCAGATGTTGCTCCTTTGGTGGTTAAAGATTTGTAGCTATCCTCTTCAATATTGCAATTCTTGTTGACTGAGTTCGTTAGCTTGTGGCTTGATTCAGCTTGATTTGCAGCCTTTAGCACTGTTGTTTGATGTAATATATAGCCTTTATATCTCTATATGTCTAATATAAAGCTCCAAAGAGAATATATATAGCCTCCATCAAGAAACCCTAGCCAAAGTCGGACAAAATGCAGCTCAGATCGCACTAAAAATATATCAGATCGCACTCAGGACGGCATTGGCGCACCCGCACAGAGCTTGGCGCGTGCGCGCCCATGGCCTGGTTGGCACACGCTGTCGCCCACCTGACGCCCCGCCTGCTACTCGCTTACTACCCGCCTGCCTGTTGAGGCCCGTGCACACGCCCATGCGCGCCTGCTGCTTATCTGGCTGCCCACACCCAGTGTCAACGCCAGCGCCCAGTACCTGCCGAGGCCCGCGCGCGCGCCTGCTGCCTGTCTGGTCGCCCACCCCTAGCGCCAACACCAGCGCCCAGCGCCTGCCCGAGGCCAGCGCGCGCCCGCGCTTGCTGCTTATCTGGCCGCCCACGCCCAGCGCCAACGCCAGTGCCCATGCCAGCTCCCAGCACGTGCCCGTGCCTGCTGTCCGTGGCTTGGCCGACGTCGTGCACGATTTCCAACGTCGTGCATGCACAACTTCCAAAGTTCATCAAATTAAATACCGAGCGTCGCCAAACACTAATTTCCATCGTATTACCATTTGGGCACGGATATCCCTGCTCATGGTATGACCGACACCGCACGCCATGCACGCTTTCCAACTTCATGCACGTTCTCTTCCAAATTTCATCAAATTAAACACTGAGTGTCGCCAAACACTAATTTTTACCGTAATACCATTCGGGCATGTATATCCAAGCACGAGCATTGAGTCATTGAAAACAACGATCCAAGCAATCTTTATTTTAATTCCTACAAACATAATGAAAATGCATCAAAGCAACATAAAAGAAGTAAAAATAACAAGAAACTAAATTATCTAGAAAAAAGATAAAAATACCTAAAACCTATATAAAATTCCCAAAAGCTAACAAATTATCCAGATTAAAGGTACCCAAATTGTGTGTATAAAACACCCTCATCACATAACTAAGAATTCTTAATGCTCTTGGTGAGTTTTAAAAGTTATCGTTTGTGTATCTTCATCCTTGACCCTAATTTGATGATATCCACTCCTTAGGTCTAACTTGGTATATATCTTGCTCCCTTTGAGCTTATCAAGAAGTTCTTCTATAATTGGGATAGAAAATTTGTTCTTCACTATTATGTTGTTTAGAGCTCTGTAATCTACACAAAATCTCCATGTATTATCTTTTTTCTTGGCTAATAGAACTGGTGAGGCATAAGGAGAGGTGATGTGCTTAATTATACCACTGTCTAACATTTTTCTAACCATTTTCTCTATTTCAGTTTTTTGGATATAGGGATACACGTAGGGATTTGAGTTCACTGGTTGGCATCCAGTCATGATAGGAATGTAGTGATCCTGAACTCTTGGTGGAGGAAGTCCTTGAGGTTCCATAAATAAATTTGCACACTCAGTTATTAGATATTGAATGCCTGTAGGAATTGCTCCATCAGATTGGTGTTTAGTTTCTATAGCTTGTAGTTGAACCAAGAAGTTAGTTTCCTCCTTAGGATTCCAACGAAATTCTTCTTCCACTTGGACTGAATAAAATTGTTTAGAATCCTTTTGATCCCTTAGAGTCACTTTCTTACCCTTCCAATGTATAGCGACATGTTTGTTATCAAAATTAAATATGACCGGGCTAACTGTTCTCATCCACTGCACTCCCAATATTGGTGCCTGAAATTCTATCTGCTTCATTTGCCATTTAAACTAGGCCAGCATTCAATCACACTTAATAACCTCCCCATTAGCTATAGTTACTTTGATGGGCGGACAAGGTACAGTCTATATTTGGTATTTCTTTACCAGTGTATTTGATATAAAATTATAAGTTGAGCCATTTTCTAATAACATACAAATCTGGTTATTTTTAACCCTTCCCTTCAATTTAACTGTGTGTACTCCATTAATCTTAGTCAAAGCATGAATAAAGACTCCACATGTGTTGTCCACTGAAGCATTTCACATTCTTTTCCTTATAAAATAGGGCTAATTTATGATCTGTAGATTCATGTGGATGTTCCTCCTCTTCTTCAATGAACATGAAGTAAATATGTTTATTTTTGCGCTTATGTCCAAGTACAAATACATCATCACAATGATAGCAAAGCCCTATTTCTCTTCTTGTTGCCATTTCAGCCATAGTTAATCTTTTGGTGGATATGATTTCTATTCAACCCCAGTCTTTGTAGGGTTGACATTATCCTTAGGTGCTACTATTATGGGTTTGTTCCCTTGCACTGTTACTCCAGCTCCTACCGTTGGTAGTGTTTGGTTCCTTTTATCCAGGGATTCCAAGTAGACTTCTTGTCCCCTAATTGCCTAATTAATGGTCTCCCTGAGGGTAATAGGTTTGTTGATGTACAGGGCATTGGCTATTTGCTCTTTTAATCCACTTAAAAAGCTTTCAATGAAATAGTCCTCAATATAAAATCTATTTTAAGATAGTATATAATTTTTGAGCTCTTTAAATTTCCTTATATAATCATCCACCTTACCTCTTTGCATTAATTTGTTAAACTACCTTTGCAAATTTTCTGACCTCCTTTAGCAAAACGGTTACATAAATAGTGTATAAATTTCTCCCTTAATAACCAAGGATGTGAAAGTAGTATGCCCTCAAGTCAATCACATTTGATGTAATAGAGCATTTACTTTGTAATCTTATTCATTTATTAATAAAAGAATTTATTTATTCATGCTAATGAGATTTAACATCTAGATAACTCAAAACTAGAACGTTCCTAATCATAAGATCACTAATATGGGGTTAGTGGACAGATTAGTACATATTATGCTTGCTCTTTTGAAGAGAATGATTGACCTCATAATCATTTGTGTAGAGACACTAAAAAAAGGATGTAAGTGCTTATTAGAGAATAAGTTCACTGAACGTGACTCGCTTAAACGAACACCTAATGGAGTTTTACATACCTGTCAATAGGAGTTCATGTAGTGATAATAGTACAAGTGATCCTTGGACTTGAGATTATCATAGTACCTTGTATATTCCGAGTTATACTTTGTCATATTCCTTAAGACTCTTTTGATATATAAAAGGGTATGTTCGGGTATAACAAAGTATACATAGAGGTAGATGAATGATTAACAAAAGGATCTACCACTTCCAGTAAATAGAGAGAATGTCCTATGTGATTCGATCAGTGACAACTCAAAAATTCCTGGCCAAGGTTGAATAAAAATTAGAAAGGAGTTTTTAATTTACATTAACTAAAGTTGTGCTTCTGAGAATTCAAATGCATATAATCAAATAAATAAAACTTGACAGATAATTCCATATTTTATATTTGATTGGGACATTGTGTGGTAGAAGGATTTAATTATACAATAACTATTTACTGAATAGGTTTTTTATGGTTAAACATTAATTTCATATTATCTGGATAATCATGATATACTGAGAGGTGTCACTCATAATGTAAAATAAATATAATTATTTTTATTAATTATATACAAGAATTAAAAGAGTTTAATTCGTTTGAATAAAATTAGAATAGTTCTAATTTTATTTATTCTACTACCGGCATAATATTGAACCTAAAGGGTCACACTATAAAAGAGAAATATTGATTTAGAAGTAATTAGCTCAAAAATAATAAATTAAGTATATTTAATTTGTACCATGGTGGAACATATTAAATAGCTTAATATTTATAATAAAGTATTTAAGAAATACTAATTATAAATTAATAAGAAGTATTATTATTATTATTATTATTATTATAAATAATTTAGTTCCTAAATAGTTTAGGAATTAGATTAAAAACCCTAAATCTTAAAGAGTTTAGGAAAGATGATTTGTTTATATATAGAAGGAGAGACCTTATTATAGATTAGGGTTAATAGCACTACTACTATTATTCTCTTAAGCTTAAATAGTTTAGGAAAAAGGGTGAGAAAAGGACTAGCCACCCTAGGATTTTTCATAAACCTAAATTACTTCTTCATCTATATTATCTTGGTGGATCACCCTTTTTTTTTGCTAAATAGTGGATCACCTTTAGAATGCTACACACACTGAGTAGCTTGCATTTGATCCGTGGAATTGAAGGAGCGCGAAGGAACGAAGAATTAGAACTTGAAGATCAAATTAAGAGTTAATTTGTCTTCATATGGTATGATTTTAAACCTTTCTCAATTAATAATAATGCATAAAGGTATTCCTGGGATTACAGAAAAAAATTTAAATATGATTTATGTTATACTTTCGCGTTTTACATCAATATGATTGTGTGTGATTATATTTTTTGCACTAACAGGATGCTTATCTTGTAAGGACTGATATCAAACATCAGCATCCCCATTAAGGTATAGGGCAACATACAAAACCTTGGATCAAGGATCAAATAGTGGATTTAACTGAAAGAATTTCTCACACTTTTTGAACCAACCTCTAGGATCTTTTCCATCAAATCTAAGGAAAACCATTTTAGGCATGGGAAATGGTGGAAATGAGGTGTTGTGTAATCTGAGATACCCTCCCTCCATATTATGTGGCCATGTGAATGATACACTGAAGCTTGGAAAATATGGGTAGGATGTGGTGGTATAAATATTTGGACTAACTGTTTGGGCAAAAGGATGGTTATAAGTGGAAAAAGTGGGTGGAGTGAAGGTGGTTGTTGGGTTTCCAGATGTATACTAGGAGATGAAGGAACATGTGGTTATCATAGGTATGGATGTTGAGTGAGGGTCTGTATACGGGTACCAACCCATCATGGGAGCAGCAGAAGTGGGAAATCGTTGAGGCCCAGTATGAGAAAATCCTAAATAATATGGTCGGACAATTGGTTCAGGCATAACATAATTAGTAGATATATGTGTGAAGGCTGATGTATGCTGAATCGGTAGAGTTACAGAATATGGTCTAGATGTAGGGTTTAAGATAGAAGCAGGTAAACTGGATCCGTTTGGTGAACTTGTATGGGTGTGAAAGGGGATAAAAGCAGTCCCAAATTGAAGCTGAGGAAGAGTCCGCGTTGCAGGGGATAGGGTAGAAGGTGAATTAACTAAAGTAGTAGCAAGTGAGCTTAGCTCAACTGCTGGTGATTTCTCTTTCTCGGATCGATTAAAGGCAGCTAAAATTTTTGATAATTTTTTAGTTAAATCTTCATTTGAGTTGTGCAACTTTTGATTCAGGCTTATAAGTTGCTCCTCCACCTGATCAAAGTGTTCCTTAGAGTGATCTTGAGTTATTTTTAACAGCACTTGAACTTGATCTAAAAGTTCCTCCATCACCTTGAGATCCTTCTCATGTTTTTGTAAGTTGAGCTTAGATGTTGTGTCCGTCATAGATGGCCCATGATACCAATTTGTTATGTAAATATTAATAATGAAAATAAAACATGAAGGAAAAAAAATAAAGAAACGCAAAAAGAATTAACACATAATGAAATTATGTATAGATTTATGGATAAGATCGATTGATACAGTCATGAGCTAAATATATGCTTCTCTATAATATTGACAAAATTCTAACAACTCTGTCCTTTAATAAATTGATAGGTGTCATGGAATCTATTCTTATATATGCAATTTAAAGGATATTGTTAGTGTAAGGACCGAGAGTTTATATAATTATATATGTATATTTTTACGAATAAATTTTTTTTTTAATAATAGAAATTACTTGGAGTATATAATTGAATATGTGGATTAAGCAAGATAGTTAATTTATTTTATTTTAAATTAACTAAGATGGATACTTAATCAATTTGATTAAGGAAAAGTAAGATAAGTTATGTTGAGAATTAACATAACTTAAATATTAACCATTAATGGTAAATATAAGATTTATAATCTTTAAATGATTAATTAGTATTACTAATATAAAGTGATTATATGGTTGTTTAATAACTTATTAAAGGAAATAAGTATAATAAATTATTTGTTAAGTGTAATGTACGCTTTGTGACTTACATTGAATGAATATGTGTATAAATAGATATAATAATTATTTATCAATGAGGATAAATATGTTATGACTTATGTAGAATGTATGTTACTAATTGTTAGTAGGTCTCACTAATAGTTATTTAAATTAGTGAACTAACCTAAGAGTGCTAGTATTAAACAATTGACAAGATAGTAAGTTAATTAAATATTCAATTTACTTTGATATAGCAAGTCTAATTGGGTTATGAAAATAAAGTATAATTATAAATACAATAAAATGTGTATTAATCCTAGTAATATAAATTACTAATAGACTAATTCATTTAGTAATTAATCAAGCCTATTTATTTAATTAAAGATGGACTTGAATGTTATTAGGTAAATTAAATAATTTAGCCAAATTAGTTATTTTATTAAGCCCACTTAAATTATTTGATTGTGGACTTGAATAATTAGTAAGTAAAGTGAATGAATTAGCCATTAGGATTTAATTAACTAACATTTTTAGAAGCCCAAGAATTAGTAATCTAAGTGGCCCAAGGTTGGTGGAAATTAAATATGACATCAAGTGGCCCAAACTAGTAAACTACTAGCCCAAAAGAAAGAATTAAAGGCCCAAATCTTTGACCCAATTAATGAAGGGTTTATGAGTCATTTGATAAGTAAATAAAACAATTAAAATAAAACCAAAATTTGAAGGATAATAACAAGGGGGCTGCCGGCAAGGGACACTCACGTGGGAGTGAGTTGTCAAGCTTAGCTAGCTTGTGAGATTAAAAAAAAAGTACAATGATTATGACAACTATCACTAAGTTGTCAAAAATAATCCACTTTCTAATGATGGAAAAATAAAGAGATACAACTTGTATATCTATAGATTATGCTAGTAATTAGTGGTCTTATTCATTTTCTTCCTTGATAGTTTAGAGAGAAAGATAAATCAAAATAGAAAGAGAAAAGGAAAATGAAGAGGGGCAAGAAGGGAGGTGCATGACAACTTGTGAGGGAGTCATGGGTGTCAAATAATTTCATCTCCTAATTTGGAAAGCAAAGGAAGGAAGCCATCAAGCTAAGAAAAAAGGTATAAAAATCCTAGAAAACCCTAATCTTACTTTTCTTTTAATTTTATGGTAGAAAAGTTATCATCAAGGTTTTTGTGTTTAGAATCTTGCTAAATATGTTTATGTTTGTTGATATATAGTTGTGGTATGAAATGGTATGGATTTGTATAGAAAAATTAAACTAAAAGCTTAAAAATATTTTTACCGACGAATAAACCGTAGCTTGTTCGAATAAATTATGTATTTTGGAATCTATACATGCTATTGTTGATTTTCTTTTTTGTGAGTTTTAAGGGGTAAGTTAGGAAGAGAACCTCGTTAGAATCATTGAAAAAGAAGATAAAATGAGAAAGTTATGTAATTTTTCCCAAAACACACTAACTGTTGGTGCACTGTCAGAACAGTCCACTTTGGGTCAGTTTTTCGGGATCAATACAGGTCCAAATCTGGCGTTTGATAAATATAAAAAATAGTCAGAAAGATACGAATCCAACGAGTCTGACTACACCTTAATCTGATTTGTACTTTTCATTTTATTCGTGTTTCCGTGAAGGACCCTGCGGCTGGAATAGAAGAGGCAGCCTGCATGAGTTAATTAAAGTGAACCGGTCCGGTTCACGAGGGGATTCTGGCGACGGTTCAGGCCTTTTCCGGCCGGTTCTGGCGACGACTCCAGACCCAAAGGTTTTCTAAAATGTGAAAAAAAAAAGAATATTATAATTATTTAATTTAGAATTTGATTGAGTAATTAAGTAATTATTTGAGTAATTAATGGTCTAATCCTTTTTAGCTCACTTGAATTTACTAACTAATAAATTGTAATGCTACTAATTAATAATTACACTAATTAAATATTGTTTAAGTGTAATTAACTATTTAGTTTTTATTTTATTAACATTAGGTAATAATTAAATAGAGTTAATGTTAATAAGCTGACTATTTGTTATTTAGTAAAACTAAATAACAAATAGGGATAAAGAGTTAATTAGTTATTATTTTGTTAAAGTTAAATAATGATTTAAGAATGTTAAAATTAATAAATGAAATATTTATTATTTGAGTAAGATTAGGTAAGTAATATCAATAATTACTTACTCATATGTTAGTTAATTAACATAAAAAGTTATTTTGAATGTAGTTTGTTGAAATGGATATTCAATGGACTATATTAGGTTTATGGTATGCTAAAATGAGGAATTTGGGCTGTTGGATTTGGCAATTCGGGTTGCTGCATTTAGTAATCCAGCTGACTGGATTTGGCAATCCAGTTTGCGGAATTTGACAATCTAGTTTGCTGGATTGGGCAATATAGTTTGTTGTATTGGAGAAAATAGTTTGATGAATTGAATAGTGTGAATCTAGAATGATGGATTAGAGGGCAGTTTGAATCCAGGCTGCTGGATTGTAATCCAGTTTGGAATCCGGTTTGCTAGATTTGGAATCCAGTTTGCTGGATTGGGTATTTAACCTACGGAATCATAAAGAAAGACTTATAAAATGAAAGACTTAGTATTAATTCATAAAGTATATGATAAAGTAGTGGTACAGTCGTACTCTTTAATAGTCGATGTATAGTATCTGGGCTAAACGATTCCTTCAGGGAGCGAAGGTATATACGAACTAGCAACCGATCTAACTCACTGTGAAAACAGTGTAGACGAGACGGAAACTAGTTTGTTGGTTGTTTGTGGGAAACCACTCAGCATACTATATTGAACATTATTAAAGACTCGATGTGTGCTAGTTTTAGAATTATGAATGTATATGGTGTTAAAGTGCTATCTAATATTTGATTATGTACTTAAATATTAGAAATGATATTATAAGGTATAATATGATTGGCTGATTGGAAGATCAATCTTATGACTGATAGGTCTTACGAAAGAAGTTAAATTAAATTGTGTAGCAGTAGCCAACGATCAAGGCAAGTTCCTAACCCTAAACTTCTTACATTATTGCAAGTTTCCTAACTCAAACTAGAGTTATTATATTTCAAGCATGCTAGTGGATTAATTATTGCCAATTATTCCACATCTATGATTATTGATATTCGCACTTTGTGCAATTGATTTCTTGTTCTATTATTTGAACTTAGAAATAATTAGAGTTCTATATTCATAAATTGCTTATGAGCCATGTCTCAGCTGGACCAAATAACTGTTTATTAGTTATGTCTTAGCTAGTTGTTTCGGCTAGACTAATATTAAATTGATATTGCATGAAACGTTCTACTATTTGAACTAATTCGTTATTAAAGATATATGTCATTTGATTCGGCTAGATCAAAATTGATATAATATGTTGAACTCAAAGTATTTCTTTGAAAACTATCCAAACCATATTGATGTGGTACGGACTCATGATGTAAGACTGAGATGAACAATCCTGAAAAATAAATCAGGGGAAATTTTATTGTCGGTAACCCGACCGCGCGCTATGTTTGAGAATTATGCATAATCTCGGGTACAATAAGGCGGATCACCTTACGTACTTGCAGAAGAGTAAAGATTAGTTTTTATAGCTAACTTTTACTATTGAGGTAGTCAGTAATAATAATAACTGATGATTCCTCTAGCAGTTCTTGATCCATTTGTGATCACTCAGCATGAAATCTGGGAATAACCCTATGTATTGAATATTATCGTAGAATTGCTAATCCTTCACAATCAATTGAATATTATTGAATCTTCGAAAGAATTTTAACTCTTTCATTCTTGATGTATTATTCAGCTATTTTGAAATCTTTTGATTATTGGTGAAGTTCTATAAAAGTTAAACTCCTCCGTTCTTGATATATATCCTTTATTGTACTCTTAACTTACTGAGCAAAATCGTTGCTCACCCTTGCTTAAATAAACTATTTCAGCTAAAGCCGAAGTAGTCGAAGGATCTAATAAGGATAAAGGCAAAGCGAAGGCGACCGAGTAGTATCAAGTTGTTTGATTATTATTATATTATAATTTTGCTTAAGACTGTTGTATTAATAGACATGTAATGTTAAGGTTAGTTAACCTAGGATGACGATGATATAATTATTTTTTAATGTATATTTTTATTAAGGTAATGTAATGAATGATATAATTCATGCAATGAATGGGTAGTTAGATGAGATGTGTATGTTGTACCGTGAGCACCGAATCTGAGGTTCAAGGTGAAAATCCGATAAGCACACTTAGAAGGGGGGTTGAATAAGTGTGGGAACAAACGATATCAAACTTTTCTAATTAAAGTAATTTGTTAATATCAAATCAAAGTATGTAGTGAGCAATTAAAGCAAAACAATTAATAACATGAACACAAGGAATTTTTACGTGGTTCGGCCCTTAACCTCTAGTCTAACGGCCTAATCCACGTCCAATACCAACTAGTATTGGAGACTCTTTTATTAATAAACTTGGTTTACAATTAAACCCTTTTTCAAGACAAGTTCCACAACCTTTGAGTACTTATACTCCCCGAGCACCTTAGCTCCCCGTGCACCTATGCACCCTTAGACACTTACGTCTCCTTGAACTTGCTTGTAAAACCCCTAATCCAACTCGGATTAGAAACAATAGATTAACAACTGTTTTAGAGAATTTATCAAGAGATGATAACAAGATAAACTATGATCAAAACAATAATTATATCAACAATTTTAAGGCTCAACTAATATGCAATGATCAAAGAGTTAGATGAAGATATCACCGGTTTGAGTGTAATGAATACAAGCTGAAACTAATTGATACTTGATGAAGTACAGCAGCCTTTAAGTAATTCTTCACAATAAAGAAATGGACAGCCTTCTTTAAGTGTTTGTGAAGAGATTAGAAATCAGAATATGAACTGGAAGTAGATAAATACTAGATGAAGCACAACAGCCTTTAAGTAATTCTTCACACTAGAGAAATGGATAGCCTTCTTTAAGTGTTTGTGAAGAGATTAGAAATCAGAATATGTTCTTATTGTTGTTCTCTAACTTCTTCTTTTCAAGCTACTGCTGGTATGCTTTTATAGTAGAAGAATAGTAGCTATTTAGACATTTGAAATGATGTGGGAGTAGGTGAGATGGGCAGCAATGTAATGAATAACATGTGCCATCAATATTCTTGAGATGATATGGGAGTAGTTGAAATGGACAGCATTACACTTTATGTAATGAACAACATGTGCTAGCAATACTTTTATGATGGTGTGGGAGTAGTTGAGATGGGCAGCAATGTAATGAATAACATGTGCCATCAATATTCTTGAGATGATATGGGAGTAGTTAAAATGGACAGCATTACACTTAATGTAATGAACAACATGTGCTAGCAATACTCTTATGATGATGTGGGAGTAGTTGAGATGGAGAGCATTACATTTAATGTAATGAACAACATGTGCCATCTTGAGATAATGTGGGAGTAGTTGAAATAGGCAGCATTGTACTTAATGTAATGAACATCTTTAGTATGAATGGATAGCATGGATAAATTCAGCAAAATACTAAGTAATGGGATTAGGAATCATGCTAATGTAGTGGACAACTTTAGTAAGCTTAATGGGATTAGTTTCAGCAGAACATTCAGCTTATTAATTAACTACTACTATGATTGATTCCGTGCAATGCAAATTCTAGAGCCTTGATTGAGATATAAATAAAGCTAGGATCTTACATTAAATTCCTAAAGACTCAATCATTTCTTCAAGCCTTCATGTCTTCAATTCTCTCTTTCCTTTAAGAACTAAGACTTTAATAAATCTTCCATATCTTCAATATCCTGAAAATGTAATAACACTACAAAAACAACTTGTCATCATTAAAACCAAGATAGTATAAACCAACACAAGGGACCCGGATTTGGGTGCGTCACAGGTTGGTATCAGAGCTGTAGGTTATAAACCTTAGGTGGGGGGAAAAGCCTTAGGAATATAACCGTAAGAAAGATAGAAAAATTCATTTAGAGTTTTAAGTGATGAATTGAGGGAATTCATCAATAGTAAGATGTTGATATTTAGTAGTTATGAATGGTATTTATTAGTAATGTACTAATAAAGTTGTTTAAATTGATTGAAGGATGTCAGGAGATACTGAGATTAAAGGAACTCAAGTTGTTACTGAGGAATTAGCAGCTGCACCAATGCCGTTAGCTGAGGTGGCAGTTCAGAGGGTGATAGTTGAAGAAGTTTTAAAAGATGAACCTATGGTAAATCTAGGAAGCGATCATGATGAGTACCCTGAAATGGAACTGAGTGAAGAGGAAGAAGTAGATTCCAAAGCGGCTAAGGTAGGGCCAGAAATAGAGGTAAAAGATGAAGAAAATGGCAGAGTAGTAGTCGCAGACGGTCAAACATCCACGGAAGTTCAAGATTTGAAGAATAGGGTGCTATTACTGGAAGAAATATGGAAGATGGAAAGGGCATTCCGGGAAATGACAGAAGAACGTAATGAGCTAAAAGCACAGATTAATAAAATGGGGGTGGAAAGCAGCAAGAAGAAGAAATAGAAGAATAATAAAAGAAAAAAGAATAACGATAGCGGCAATTACTCAGGGAACCAGCAAGGAAACTCACAGCCAAAGAAGAAGGCACGTATTAACTGCGGAAAGAAACATTTTGGGGAATGTATGAAGGGTAAAAAGGTGTGCTATAATTGCGGACAAGCAGGGCATATCGCTCCCAATTGTTCCAAACCTAAGAAAGGAGGGTGTTTCACGTGTGGAGAGGTAGGTCATCGGGCCAAAAATTGTTCCAAGAAGAAGACAGGTGAAGAAAGAGGACGAAAGAAAGATTAAGTATGAGAGGTAGGATCTTTGGAAGTAAGATAATATGTTAGTAATATAATATTGTAAGCGATGGATAGGTATATGTGTGTGTGTGTGTGTATATATATATATATACACTATAAGTTGTAGTAGTGATTCCCGACTCTTGTTGTCAAAAAGGGATAGTATATGTTTATAGCAATATGCACTATATGATGTAAAGTGTTATGATCTAGTTGAATGAATATGAATATATGTTTGATTAAGGAAATAAGTTTTGAAAATTAAGATAGTAAAATGTCTATCTAATAATATGTTAATTCAGCAAACCGAATTGGCTAATTCAGTAAACCGAATTTGTTAATTCAGCAAACTGGATTCGTTAATCCAGCAAGTTGAATTGTAAAATCCAGTAAATTGAATTGTGGTATGAGATTAAATTACATGTTAAATTTGAATGTTAACGCTTATATGTTGAAGTATAAAATGTAAACCAATGAAGAATAATTTAAAGTTTTATTCAGATAATGCTGCCAAGAAGAGAACCATGAAACCGAAGGGAAGAGAGGTCCGTTAATAATGAAGAAGGTAACACAAACCCGATGCAAGACTTTATAAATATGTTAGCAGAGGCAATGCAGAATAGAGCTCCAGCCGCGAGAAATCAGCCAGGTAATGGGTTGGCAAACTTCAAGGACTTTAAAGCAGTAGGACCGCCAGAATTTAGAGGGACAACTGACCCTATCGAAACTCAAACTTGGGTGAAGGAGATGGAGAAAGCATTTGTTATTGCTAGAGTAGCAGAGGAGCAAAAAACAGCTTTTGCCAGTTATTTGATGAAAGGAGAGGCGAATTTCTGGTGGGAGTCGAATCAGAACAGAGCCGGAGAAGGAGTAGTAGCATGGGAGAGATTTAAAGAATTATTTTTCGAAAATTATTTTCCGCGGAGTATGCAAGGAAGAATGGAAGTTAAGTTTTTGGAGTTGAAGCAAGAAAACATGTCAATATCAGAGTACGCCGCCAAGTTCAACGAGTTAGCTAGGTTTACACCACATCAGGTGGACACAGAGGAATGAAAAGCGCGACGTTTTGAGATCGGACTGAAACCGTGGATATTCAACAAAGTAGCTGTGTTGCAGATTGATTCATTTTCGACGCTGTTAGAAAAAGCAATCATCGCCGAGGGGGGAAGTGAAGCCGTATCCAAATACAACCAAGAACAAAAGAAGAAAAAGATGGAAGGAGGTAATAGGGGAGGTAGTAACTCCAATAAACGTAAGTGGAACGATAACAATCAATCAGGAAATAAGTCAGGAGATGGTAGGAAGAAAGGTGCACCGTGTACAAATTGCGGGAAGAATCATCAGGGAGTCTGTCTGAAGGGCAAGAGCGTGTGTTATAACTGTGGTCAAGAGGGACACATGTCTCCCAACTGTCCCAGTCCGAAGAAATTGCAAGGTTGTTTCTCGTGTGGATCACCAGACCACCATAGCCGTAACTGTCCAAAGAAGAATGTCGAGAAAGGAAGCGACGATAGAGGAAACAACAGTGGGACGTTAATGATCAAAGGACCAGCTCAGTCAGGAAGACCAACGGCACACAAGTTT
Source organism: Aralia elata (assembly GCA_034770075.1). Taxonomy (NCBI): domain Eukaryota; kingdom Viridiplantae; phylum Streptophyta; class Magnoliopsida; order Apiales; family Araliaceae; genus Aralia; species Aralia elata. Next base: position 23,442,259 of record CM068388.1, read on the forward strand.
AATATGACGGTCCAGGATACAGTAGCTGCAAAGGAGGAAGTGTCAGGTAAAATTCCACTCAGTAATATAATTGCGTACGTATTATTTGATAGGTAACACTGTGAGGTGATGTCCATTTACCGATATGAGTCACAAGCAGGTTGGTATAACACCATGAAAGTCACAAGTTAGTTTGACGCATGTCGAAATGAAGAAATTGATGATACAACTTTAAAAAGTTATTAGAAAACGAATATAGTTATAAGTCATGGCAAGTCAAATGAGACTTGAGTTAAGTAAAAGATTTTCCGCCCTGAAGGGGATAGGAAAGAGTAAATGCAAGAAGAAGCACAGTAATACCTATATTAAGGTAGTAAAATTTTAAATGACGAATAAGTGTTTAAGGATAGACATAATCTAAGTGTACGGTAATAGTGATTCCGGGACGGAATCCTTATAAGGAGAGGAGAATGTAAGGACTGAGAGTTTTATATAATTATATATGTATATTTTTACGAATAAATTTTTTTTTTAATAATATAAATTACTTGGAGTATATAATTGAATATGTGGATTAAGCAAGATAGTTAATTTATTTTATTTTAAGTTAACTAAGATGGATACTTAATCAATTTGATTAAGGAAAAGTAAGATAAGTTATGTTGAGAATTAACATAACTTAAATATTAACCATGAATGGTAAATATAAGATTTATAATCTTTAAATGATTAATTATTATTACTAATATAAAGTGATTATATGGTTGTTTAATAACTTATTAAAGGAAATAAGTATAATAAATTATTTGTTAAGTGTAATGTACGCTTTGTGACTTACATTGAATGAATATGTGCATAAATATATATAATAATTATTTATCAATGATGATAAATATGTTATGTATGTTATGACTTATGTGGAATGTATGTTACTAATTGTTAGTAGGTCTCACTAATAGTTATTTAAATTAGTGGACTAACCTAAGAGTGTTAGTATTAAACAATTGACAAGATAGTAAGTTAATTAAATATTCAATTTACTTGGATATAGCAAGTCGAATTGGGTTATGAAAATAAAGTAAAATTATAAATACAATAAAATGTGTATTAATCCTAGTAATATAAATTACTAATGGACTAATTCATTTAGTAATTAATCAAGCCTATTTATTTAATTAAAGATGGACTTGAATGTTATTAGGTAAATTAAATAATTTAGCCAAATTAGTTATTTTATTAAGCCCACTTAAATTATTTGATTGTGGACTTGAATAATTAGTAAGTAAAGTGAATGAATTAGCCATTAGGATTTAATTAACTAACATTTTAGAAGCCCAAGAATTAGTAATCTAAGTGGCCCAAGGCTGGTGGAAATTAAATATGACATCAAGTGGCCCAAACTAGTAAACTACTAGCCCAAAAGAAAGAATTAAAGGCCCAAATCTTTGACCCAATTAATGAAGGGCTTATGAGTCATTTGATAAGTAAATAAAACAATTAAAATAAAACCAAAATTTGAAGGATAATAACAAGGGGGCTGCCAGCAAGGGACACTCACATGGGAGTGAGTTGTCAAGCTTAGCTAGCTTGTGAGATTAAAAAAAAGTACAATGATTATGACAACTATCACCAAGTTATCAAAAATAATCCACTTGCTAATGATGAAAAAATAAAGAGATACAACTTGTATATCTATAGATTATGCTAGTAATTAGTGGTCTTATTCATCTTCTTCCTTGATAGTTTAGAGAGAAAGATAAATCAAAATAGAAAGAGAAAAGGAAAATGAAGAGGGGCAAGAAGGGAGGTGCACGACAACTTGTGAGGGAGTCATGGGTGTCAAATAATTTCATCTCCTAATTTGGAAAGCAAAGGAAGGAAGCCATCAAGCTAAGAAAAAAGGTATAAAAATCCTAGAAAACCCTAATCTTACTTTTCTTTTAATTTTATGGTAGAAAAGTTATCATCAAGGTTTTTGTGTTTAGAATCTTGCTAAATATGTTTATGTTTGTTGATATATGGTTGTGGTATGAAATGGTATGGATTTGTGTAGAAAAATTAAACTAAAAGCTTAAAAATATTTTTACCGATGAATAAACTGTAGCTTGTTCGAATAAATTGTGTATTTTGGAATCTATACATGCTATTGTTGATTTTCTTTTTTTTTCAGTTTTAAGGGGTAAGTTAGGAAGAGAACCTAATCATTGAAAAAGAAGTTAAAATGAGAAAGTTATGTAATTTTTCCCAAAACACACTAACTGTTGGTACACTGGCAGAACAGTCCACTTTGGGTCAGTTTTCCGGGATTAATACAGGTCCAAATCTGGCGTTTGATAAATGAAAAATATAGTTCAAAAAGATACAAATCCAACGAGTCTGACTACACCTTGATCCGAGTTGTAGATTTCATTTTATTCGCGTTTCTGTGAGGGACCCCGCGGCTAGAATAGAAGAGGCAGCCTGCATGAGTTAATTAAAGTGAACCGGTCCGATTCACGAGGGGATTCTGGCGACGGTTCAGGCCTTTTCCAGCCGGTTTCGGCGACGACTCCCGACCCAAAGGTTTTCTAAAATGTGAAAAAAAAGAATATTATAATTATTTAATTTAGAATTTGTTTGAGTAATTAAGTAATTATTTGAGTAGTTAATGGTCTAATCCTTTTTAGCTCACTTGAATTTACTAACTAATAAATTTTAATGCTACTAATTAATAATTACACTAATTAAATATTGTTTAAGTGTAATTAACTATTTAGTTATTATTTTATTAACATTGGGTAATAAGTAAATAGAGTTAATGTTAATAAGCTAACTATTTGTTATTTAGTAAAACTAAATAACAAATAGGGATAAAGAATTAATTAGTTATTATTTTGTTAATGTTAAATAATGATTTAAGAATGTTAAAATTAATAAATAAAATATTTATTATTTGAGTAAGATTAGGTAAGTAATATCAATAATTACTTACTCATATGTTAGTTAATTAACATAAAAAGTTATTTTGAATGTAGTTTGTTGAAATGGATATTCAATGGACTATATTAGGTTTATGGTATGCTAAAATGAGGAATCCGGGCTGCTGAATTTGGCAATTCGGGTTGCTGCATTTAGTAATCCAGCTGACTGGATTTGGCAATCCAGTTTGCTGAATTTGACAATCCAGTTTACTGGATTGGGCAATATAGTTTGCTGTATTGGAGAAAATAGTTTGATGAATTGAATAGTTTGAATCTAGAATGATGGATTAGAGGGCAGTTTGAATCCAGGGTGCTGGATTGTAATCCAGGTTGGAATCCAGTTTGCTGGATTTGGAATCCAGTTTGCTGGATTGGGTATTTAACCTACGGGATCATAAAGAAAGACTTATAAAATGAAAGACTTAGTGTTAATTCATAAAGTATATGATAAAGTAGTGGTACAATCGTACTCTTTAATAGTCGATGTATAGTATCTGGGCTAAACGATTCCTTCAGGGAGCGAAGGTATATACGAACTAGCAACTGATCTAACTCACTGTGAAAACAGTGTAGACGAGACGGAAACTAGTTTATTGGTTGTTTGTGGAAAACCACTCAGCATACTATATTGAACACTGTTAAAGACTCGATGTGTGCTAGTTTTAGAATTATGAATGTATATGGTGTTAAAGTGCTATCTAATATTTGATTATGTACTTAAATATTAGAAGTGATATTATAAGGTATAATATGATTGGCTGATTAGAAGATCAATCTTATGACTGATAGGTCTTACGAAAGAAGTTAAATTAAATTGCGTAGCAGTAGTCAACGATCAAGGCAAGTTCTTAACCCTAAACTTCTTACATTATTGCAAGTTTCCTAACTCAAACTAGAGTTATTATATTTCAAGCATGCTAGTGGATTAATTATTGCCAATTATTCCACATCTATGATTATTGATATTCGCACTTTGTGCAATTGATTTCTTGTTCTATTATTTGAACTTAGAAATAATTAGAGTTCTATATTCATAAATTGCTTATGAGCCATGTCTCAGCTAGTTGTATCAACTGGACCAAATAACTGTTTATTAGTCATGTCTTAGCTAGTTGTTTCGGCTAGACTAATATTAAATTAATATTGCATGAAACGTTCTATTATTTGAACTAATTCGTTATTAAAGATATATGCCATTTGATTCGGCTAGATCAAAATTGATATAATATGTTGAACTCAAAGTATTTCTTTGAAAACTATCCAAACCATATTGATGTGGTATGGACTCATGATATAAGACTGAGATGAACAACCCTGAAAAATAAATCAGGAGAAATTTTATTGTCGGTAACATGACTGCGCGCTATGTTTGAGAATTATGCATAATCTCGGGTACAATAAGGCTGATCACCTTACGTACTTGCAGAAGAGTAAAGATTAGTTTTTATAGCTAACTTTTACTCTTGAGGTAGTCAGTAATAATAATAACTGATGATTCCTCTAGTAGTTCTTGATCCATTTGTGATCACTCAGCATGAAATCTGGGAATAACCCTATGTATTGAATATTATCGTAGAATTGCTAATCCTTCACAATCAATTGAATATTATTGAATCTTCGAAAGAATTTTAACTCTTTCATTCTTGATGTATTATTCAGCTATTTTGAAATCTTTTGATTATTGGTGAAGTTCTATAAAAATTAAACTCCTCTGTTCTTGATATATATCCTTTATTGTACTCTTAACTTGTTGTGCAAACTCGTTGCTCACCCTTGCTTAAATAAAATATTTCAGCTAAAGCCGAAGTAGCCGAAGGATCTAATAAGGATAAAGGCAAAGCGAAGGCGACCGAGTAGTATCAAGTTGTTTGATGATTATTATATTATAATTTTGCTTAAGACTGTTGTATTAATAGACATGTAATGTTAAGGTTAGTTAACCTGGGATGACGATGATATAATTATGTTTTAATGTATGTTTTTATTAAGGTAATGTAATGAATGATATAATTCATGCAATGAATGGGTAGTTAGATGAGATGTGTATGTTGTACCGTGAGCACCGAATCTGAGGTTCAAGGGACCCGGATTTGGGGGCGTCACAGTTAGCATAGTTTGAGCTATTCATCTCTGGTCTCCTCTGTTTAATCTATACTCTCTTGATAGGCTCGTCAACTAAAGAGTGCTTTATTTACCATTGTAAGCTTTCCGTTTTCTTGTCAAATTGTTGAATGGTTGTTAATTAAACCGATGAATTATAAGAGTCATGTATTGACATGGGCAACTTTTCTTTTCCTTTTTCTTTTCCTTTTTCTTTTTTGCTTGTTTATTTATTTTTAAATACAAGGGTGGTGGTGATTTTGCATTGGCTACTTGAAATTATGCGGGTTTGTAAAAGAAAAGGACTTGCATGTAATAAATGGAATTACTATTTACTATTTAGAAATTTTAGCGTAAACTAATAAAGCCTTTTTCTGTATTTTCTCTCATACTGAGTTTGTGAGTTTGGGGAAAGAAAAGAAACGAAATTGAAAATTTTGAGAGCTAATAGAGTGAAGGAAAGAAAATTGTATTCGAGTTTTGGAAAAAAAATTAACTTAAAATAATATATTACTATTTGACCCGTATGAGATTACATTTTAGAAATTATTATAAGGATAATTTTGATATTTTAATATGTTATCTAAGTCTAGTAAATTTTCTTCCAAATATTTCCAACTTCGGGAGAAAATTTTTGGAAGGAAATTTTTAAAAAATATATCTCCTCTTTTCTTTTCTTGCTTCAAAAAACTTACAAACAAAGAATTTTGAATCTCCTTCCTAAATTTTCCTCCTCTCTTTTCTTTGCTTTTTAAAACTCACAAACACAATGTCAATTCTTTTAAAACAAAGAAGTGTACTCAGAACCGGTCCTGAGTTTTCTAAGGCCCAGGGCGAAATTTTTCGAGTGTGTCCAGTGGCAGGGGTTTGGGGGCAGCGTTCCCGAGCCAATTTTTTTAATATTTTTGTACTTTTTATTTTTTTTAATTTGACGGGGGTTCGTAGTGTGTTGAGATGAAACACTTTTTTTAATATAAAGGTTTGACAAAAAAAATTTCACAACATAATTAAAACAGTGTTTCATATTAACAATTGTAAAAGTATTTTTGAAAAAAAATAAATTAAAAAAATAATAAGGTTGCCTTTGTAGTCAATATTGTGCCACATTTAAGGTCATTGTGTGAAATTAACCCTATAGTTGGTCATTTGTCATATTAGGCTGTTTCTCTTTCTCTCCTTAGAATTTAAGCATTGAAAAATTATGTCAGTAGAGTAGAGCAATGTTGGAGTTTCATGTACACTTGAAATATAAGGCTAATAGATAGGAGTTTGACATTTGAAGGCTTTTTTTGGACGGTTAGTGAAAAAGAAATGGAAAGCAAAATCAAAATGCACTAGCCAAGAATTGAACCCAAGTCCATACCATGGCAAGGAATTATTATACCACTAAACCACTGGAGCTTTACACATATATACACAAGCTTATAATTAATTTTGGGCCCCCTTCAACTTTGGGCCCTGGGCAATCGCCCTGCTTGCCCTGGACCAGGGCCGGCTCTGAGTGTACTGTAACTAATATATACACATATTACTGATCCATAGTTGAGGGTGCCCTTCAGCTTTCACCAACAAATGCATTTTTGATCGTCAATCTCAAAATCGATTGATCTATATTTAAATTATAATAAGTATGTCCGTTTTGCTATTTTTGAAAAACAATTGAAGGGTTTCGACTTACAACCTTACAAGCAATTTTTTTTTCTTTTTTTTTCTAGATAACATCTAATATAACACGTTAGATTCTTATCCATAGGGTCGTTCAAAACGACATAATTTAGATTAATGAGTTGTACAACTATAAATATGATGACATGTAACACATACAAAATCAAATACGCATATTTACATGTATATCATTCATTAATCTAAACTATATTGTTATGGATGATCTTTAAACAAATTATCTAGTGTGTCACAGTATGACAAGTATTATCATGTACCAATACTACATTTCTTACCGTTTTTAAGATTAAGTTTGAGAAAATAATATTTCTCTTTAAAATCATCGTATTACAAATATATTTCTAATGTTGAAACGAAATCATAACATAACCTTTATGAATGAGAGACTAAATGAGCTTTAAACTTAATTTATTTTACTCACTTGTGTTTTATATTAGTTCCTTAAAGATTATCTTTTTACACAGAAAAATTCAAGAGCAATAGTAGGACATGAAAATACTTTAATTCCGTAGAAGAGAGCAACATGGTACATCTTTTTTTTTTTTTTGATAATTTGGGTTGAATTGTATTAAGAGAACAAAATTACATTGGCATAGGGGCATACCCCAAGAATATAGCGAGGTCATCTAAAGACATGCCTAAAGATGAACAAGCTATATAACAGTGAAACATTTACATAAGCCAATTACAATAATAAGAACTGTGGTTAGTGGCTTTAACAAAAATGGGTGACTTAGAAAGTCTGGACTTAATAATATTGACAACTTCAGAAGCTAGATGTCTTGGAGGACTTCGCCGGTCATTGTGGACCACTTTGTTCCGAGTTTCCCAGATTTTGTACATGGAGACTGCCAAGGAGAGACAAAATATTCTTGGATAGCTTCGAACCTTGAAACCGATTAATTGATTCAATGAGGTCATCCCAGTCCATAGGCAAATGCTGCCAGTTTCCCAAACTAAAAGCCTGCTGGATAATCACATTAGAGTAAGGGCAGGTGAAAAATAGATGATCAAATGTTTCGAGGTGACCCTGACACAAAGGGCAAATAGCCGGGCTACTTGCATAGTACCGAATAGTGACATCATTTGTAGGCAGCCTTCTAAGCAAACCAAGCCACAGAATAAAGGAAAAATGCGGCACATGGAGTTTATGCCATAACAGATCATGCCAGCTAACCTGAGGTCTATGAGATCGGATGCAGTCCCAGATTTGAGCTGCCTTGATTGTTTTGAACATGGTACATCTTTATAATTACTCACAATTTCAAGACAGCTATCATTTCTTTGCAAATGAGCACCATAGAGCTTCTTTAACACAAAGTCAAACTGAGGGTTGACAATACTAATACAAGTGTATATTTCTGGATTTTCTTTTTTTAGAAACAAAGAATTAGAGAAGAAAGAGAAACATCTGTGAAGGAGAAAAAGTCCAACAATGTCAAACAAAAACAAATATTACAACGCTTAACGAAGGACCCACCACCGAACATTTGCTCGAGTGGTATGACCAATCCTTTGCATAGCAAAGCTCGTGGGATCAATCCCCCTCCCATTGTTGTAATGAAATCTTAATAGTATTGAAAAAACGACAACCACCCCAATATTGACCTATTAAGATCAGAAGTAGCTAAACGCCCCAAAGAGAAGCTAGAAAAGACACCCTCTCAACTCGAATGTAGAGGAAGATAAAAATAGAAAACTGATATTTTTACATGAAAACTAATATTTTCATGTGAGTCTCTCACATGGATGTGGGTCAAAAAGAAACCACGTGAAAATATCAACTCTCTAAGAATAATAAGAAAGCCATGAATTCCTTCATACTTGGTTACAATTACAGATATGAAGCCCAAAGTTCAAAATATAGTCGTATGATCATTAAACATATTGTATACATAACCTTTCACTGGTAAAGATATTTTCATGATTTTCAGAAACAAATGATTAAACTTTTCGTAGACTATATGATTCATGGCTCAAATGATGGCACATTATCTACAGGAGCTGAAACTGCACGATAAACAGTTCGTTCTAGAATACCTCTATAAGGATCCTCCTCTCGCTTCTTAGTTAAATATGCCATAGCATTTTCAACCTCAGATTTTATCTGCAAGTAAAAGCCTTTCCTGTAATCCTCGTCTTTCAGCATATCCTCCTTTCCCTTTGTTTCGATAGGCTTTCCAAAGAGAAAGTAAAAGCGGCCAGGTATCTTGGGGTAGAAGCCTGGAACAAAGAAATCTTCGTTGGAAACTTCCCCACCCTTTTCGGTCCTATGACAGATCAAATGCCACAAAAACAGAAAGCATAAGCATTGTATAAAGAACAAGTTGCAATTATTTTTAGGCGTGTATATGTGAGTTCATTGAAATATATCAGAATTAATAACCAAAAAACCCATTAAACTCTTGTTAGCTATCAAAAAGACATACAAACATTTTATTTTATTTTATTTTATTTTTTGCACCCAAACAATTGTCAAAAATTTACCATATCACTTCATCAGACACATCAGCTCATAGGGTCAAATTTTGGGCATTTTTGACAGTTGTTTGAAATTCAATCTTGGTGCCCAAAAAACAAATTGTATGTTTTCTAATAGTTTAAAAAGATTTCAATGATTTTTTCAATGATTTAGTCAATATATTACGAAACAAGTAATTATTCAAACCAACAGTGTTTACCTTAATTTTATAGCCTCGCGATTTTGTTGTCTTATACGATCGTTGACAAATGGAATCCTCATCTGATCATTGTAATCGAAAAATAACTGCCAGATTTAAAGTGATAACAACACTATAAAATTTATATAAAGATCAAGTACATATATAATGTTACATGCAAAAAGATCAATCAGTTTATCTTAAGAACTAATTAAATAAAAATGCAATCAATTACATAGATCCCACACAACGAAATGAAGAGGAAAAGGTGATGCTGAACAGAATACAAAAGGGAAAAAGGGGACATGATCTGAATTTTCATAAAGCCCATAAAATTCAAGGGCTCCTGAAATAAAATATACACTGGGAGTCGAGTGTGTTTTAGTAATTTAGCAGTTTGAGTGTTCTCATACTAGAATTAGGTTTAGATTAACTGACTCAAAACACTATATGTAGTCTACTAAATGTCATAGAGTTGGAATATCGACAAGTTGATGCATATTTTTATGGATATTGAAAAAGTTGATGGAAGTACTGGTGAAACATCTTATTGTAAAATGATATAAAACTAGACCTAGCAATTTGGTTTACAAACAGGCGAGTCAACCCAAATTAATTAGAACTATTTGAGTTGGTTAACTGTTTTAATAAAGTTTTGATCCATATTTTTTTTTTTTTAAAAAGCAGGTCCAAACCAGTGATGTCCCTATTCCGTTAGGATGGAAAACTTATTTTATCCGGTTCCTGATTCCCCCATCAATACATAGATTTGTGCCACCTGTTCTAATTAGGGGAGTTGTGGATTTGATGAATTATAAATATGATATGAAGCAATGACTGTTGATTTATGATCACATTTGTTATTTTTTTTTTTGTTTCGTAAAGAACACAATATTGTAAAGTATATTATGGAGTAAATTTTTTAGTTAAATCATTTTTTTAATAAATTTAGAAATGATTATTAAAATTAAAATATGTACATAAATGAAGTTGGTAAAATTTTCAAATATATAACTTTCTTTATTCAACAGGCAGATGGAATTTATTTATTCATTTATTCCCCTTGTAGCGTTTGTAAAATTGATTCATTTCATTTGACAACAAGTATAAAAGTTTTAGCGAGAGAGTATAAATGAAAAAAATATAAACTATAAAAATATAAACTATATTTTGTAATCCATAACTATATAAAAATTTTATATAACCATAACTATATTTTGTAACCCATAATCAAACCAAAAAACATAAACTATAAAGCCAAAAAATAAATAATGAAAAAGTAAGCAATTAATAAGTATTAAAACTAACAACTACCTCCGTCCCAAATTAAATGCACCGTTTTGATTTATTTAGGTCACATTGACCATATTTTAAATTAATTTTTTGTACAATTTTTAATAAAGATTATTGAAATATTTAATGTCATATCACTTGAAACCTATTTTAGACTAAAAAAATCTGTAATTCCTAGCATTATCTTCATGTTCTCTATCTAATATTTCTCACCAACTCTTTCTAAAATTAATTTTTTTACCGTTTACTGATTGTTTATATATAGTGGTAACTAGTTACGTAGTTCATTGCTTGTCCCCGACCTCCTGTCCGACGTTGAACAATTTCAATTGGACACAGTTATTAATCAAAGAGAATAAAAAAAAAATTGCTTCAGTGGGCAATAATAATACTAACTTTAAAATTGAAAATATAGGTCGACCTAAATTGAACTCGTAACCATTTGAACTCAAACCACATAACCCATATTAAATATAAGTTATGTGGTTTTAGTTCTTAGTTGACCCATAACTATTTTATGTAACCAAAACCAACCCAAACTCATTTTTTGCCAAGCCTATATAAAACCAAGAAATGTGATATTTGAAAATACCAACCTAGGTTAATTTGCTTTGATGTATGTGATGAGCTGTGTAATTTTCATTAAGGTTAGGCTAATAACCCTATAAACACTAGAAGGTATTCAACAAACTATTTAATTCTATTATATTTTCTTCGGAAACATTTGGTGAAGGGGAACTTTTAATGAATAATTTGATAATGAGGACGAGACGGTGCACTACAGTTTTAAAATCTTAATTCTTATTAATTATAATTAAAAAGCTATATCTTCCTTGTTTCCTTGTAAAATTTCTTTATTTTTATTTCTTTATACCGCTTAAAATGCATTCACATACCTGAATTATATAGTCCCTTCAGTTCTTATTCTTATTATCATAAGCCACTTAATTAATGGTTCTTAGGTGGGTCCACCCATCTCAAATTTGGGGTTTGTCCACAAATGTATTGAATTGGTTTAAATTTTAAAATCTTGGCTCAAAATCAACGGAAATAATTTAACTTTGTAAATTACTGAAGACATCAATTATACCCAATAAAAAAAATGAGCATCATGTAAGTGACAATGACTAACAGAGACTACACAGAAAGTAATGTCAAATAGAGTTAAGTTTCACTATAAGACAGGGATCAGAAATTCGGAAATGGATCCTCTCCATTTCACTTTCCCTCCATTTCCATCAAGTTCACCAATTTGGGTTAATAAAGATTTTGTTAGTAATGATCCAAATATGTTAATAGATAGTTAATGATATTAAGATCAATCCTAAAAAAAAAAAATAGTAATTCAACACTTTTTCACCGTTAAAAGTCTAAAAGAATTTTCACCGCTATCATTAACTATCTATTAACATATTTGGATCATTACTAACAAAATCTTTATTAACCCAAATTGGTGAACTTGATGGAAATGGAGGGAAAGTGAAATGGAGAGGATCCATTTCCCAGAAATTCAAAGTAATTGTTCAATAAAAATTTCTTACTTCCACTATGTCATCTTCACCAACAGCTCCAAAAGGCACAATTGTGGCCCCAAACTTCGCTGCCATTCTCACAAATTCCGGTTGATCAGGCCAAAACAATTTATACTTTTCACCCTGTCCAAATGGAAGCACCAACATATATGAAGAACAAGATTCTTGACATATTATAAGACGCAAGTATTAAAAAAAATAACAATTATAGAACTAAAAGTTAAGGAAAAAGCTAATTTTACAATGACCACATTCTAAGATCTCTCAGATTATTTAACTGTACAACAACTTCATTATTCGGCAAGAAACAAGTACTTGAAATATTTCTTCTTTATTATAGGGAAACCGGTACTCGAGATTTCAAACAATTGGGAGGCCTATTTTATTTTATTTTTGTCATAGATAAAACAAGAAATTTTATTATAAAGGAGAATCACAAGGAGGGAATACAAGACACCACATATAGATATACAGTGGAAATAAATACCCTAAAGACTACTGAAGAACAGCCCACCAATCTCTAAGAACATCTGTCGCTGCAACTCCTCTAAAAGCACACAGGGACATAGCCTAAAGCAAACTAAGAAAAGAAACTCTATCCCAATGATATCTAGTTATCTACTGCATAACATTCTAGCATTCCGCTTAATCCACTCATTCCCATGATGCCATGACACTTGTTCTCATCCTCCTCTGAAGTATCTTTAAGATCTTCACAATCAACCTGTATGAGTTAAATTTTGTCATAGCTTTGTGCCCAAAGCTTGATTGACAAATACTTCCACAATCAAAAGCAATAATTTCATTTCTTCCTAACATGACTTGGAGATTTTAAATATCCGATTTCCATTGAAATCTCATGATGACTTGTTTTGAATAATATTTCGAGTGCCTTTTTATAACACTTCAGTCCCACATCGAAAGATATGGGAAATTTTTTATATGTAATTAAGTTACTAACAATAGTACCTTCAGTCATGACCTTTTGGGTGAGCCTGTGGTGGGCTAAGATAACCCAAATAGATACGATTGGGCTAGTGGTTTAAGGCCTTGTTTGGATGAATTTAATTCAATTTGGACTTGGAATTTGACCCAAGATTTGTTTCGGACTTAGGATTTGACCCGGGTTGTTTCACTTTTATTCTTTCGTTATATGGACTCTTTCAGACAAATCACTGTTTGCCGCTTCACCAACCATCCCATAGCTCATATATACCTTGAGGTATAGAGAGATGACATCTAGTTCTCCGATAATTAGAGAAAATCAACTTTACAAAAAAATTATTTTGAATTTTCTAGTCCTTACTCGAGAATCCAACCATTTCAGGATCGTTTTTCTAAGGCTCTTATATCACATTATCACTATGTTGAAAATTAATCCAATTCAAAATTTCTCACATATACCCCCATACCACCTTGTTAGAAATATAATGTTGAAGTATCAACAGAAAGGAGGATGAGATTAAACCAAGAACTTTGTATTTTCACTTCATTTTTTCATTTGGTTACAAACCACACTCAAGAAACTCACCAGGCACTCCTGGACTCACAAACAATACCTAATACTCGTGTTACAGAAATAGCTATATACGTTGGATATATATATATATATATATATATATATATATATATATATAAAAGCTCCATGATTAACTCTTAAGCACACTATTAAATCACCACCAACACAAACCACTAATCACTAGCACACGCATTTAACACACCACTACTCCAATACATGAATGCACTCCATATAATGACTTAAATATAATAACTTAGAGAGCAAAAATAAGTTTTTGGCGAACAGTTGACATTGCTGGTATAGTCCTTTTCAATAAGAAATAACTTTGGTTGATAGTGAAAACATAAAACTATATAATGAGGTAGTTCCTTTATAAATTTGCTTTCTATTTGCAAATCATTTCCAATATATATTTTAGACTAAGCACCAAGCCCACAATTTGAATGAATTAGGTAATTTAGGTCTTCTCCATGTGCTGATTAGGATATCATCAAATACAGGAATAAAGAGCTGATATAATATAACGCCATCATAAGTTGCTCAAGAATTAACTTGAATTCGATAAATTTATCATAAAACATCAATACCGAGACAATCATTAGGTGATCACTGGATATACATCAAGTGCTTGTAATTAAGAATAGAAAATTTAATATTCTCAAGAAATTATAATTATTTCTAAAAACTGAGAAAAGGAATGGAGTTAGTTACTTAGTTATGTCAAAGGATTCCATTTAACATAGAATAACTTTCTTTTTATGCCGTTTAGAAAAATTTATGATAAGTCAAATTTTGAGGTCAACTTTGTAATTTAAATTTAAAGACAGGCACAAATTGCAATACAACAAAAGCGAAGGAAAGAGAAATCACAGGATTATTAGGTTACAAAAGAAGGAAACAGGTAAACGGAACAGAAGAAAATAAAATTTACCAAACCTTACGGTGAAGTGCCTCTCGTATACCACCAGGATAAAGAACCACGTATGATTTGGTTGAAAACAATTTGAAAAGATTTCTTGCTGTGACAGGTAACGCACCAAGGACTTTGAAGTAATCGAAATGAGAAAACTCTTTAGAAGGTTCTTCAAAATTCGAAGTAAACATCTCTAGATGAGCCATACCATGAACCATGACATTTTTCTCCCTCAAGAATTCTTGAATCAGTGAACTGATTTCAGAGCCAAACAGCATGTGATAACCAACTAATAAAACAGGACCTTCATTAGGAACTCCCCCGAGACCCCTCACTATCTTCCCATCTTCCATGGTTGAGAACATTACAGGACTAGTACTGAGGCGAATAATTCTGCATTTCATGAGAAACTCCAAGTTAGTGCAAGCTAAAATCCAAATGTGCTACTGTTAGCCATATATACCAGTGGACCTTCCAGCTTGACCTTCAAACTAAAAGTGATTATTTGTGGTCCCTAACTTATCTGGACTTCTGAATATAGTATTAAATTTGGTTATATGGTCACTGATAAACTACTAATACTCTACTGATAAACTACTAATGCTATAATTTAATTGAGCTCACTGTCATGTGAAAAGTAAATGAGAGGGGGGGAGGGGGGGAGAGAGAGGGATAAAGAAAGAGAAGTCCCTCCTCTCAGCCATCGCTGGAGGTAGGCTGATTCGGTAGTGGATGGTGAGATGTTTCAACGGTTAGTGATGGTGCAATGTTTGAAGGGTTACTGCTGGAGGTGGTACAATTTTATTCCCTCTTTGTAGCTGCTCTTCGCCAAAGATTCTTTGGGGTATTTAATCCCACCATTTTAAACTAAAAACAAATAACTGAGAAAGAGAGAGAGAGGGCGAAAGAGAAAGGGTGTGTGTGTGGAGTGGGTTGGGGGGGGCAAAAGACAGTCAACCAACATGCTTTCTCTCTCTCTCTATCTCCTCTCTCTCACCATGTAATCGCTTCTCTTGTATATATGCTCCGTGCATTCACTCCTCTTGTCTGTATGCACTTAAATTACACGTAAATACATGTGGACAAGGGAGCTTAAAAGTTCAGTTCTTGCATTTTTAGAACATTTCTTTTTGCTATTGTACACTTTCTGCATTTTCTAAGCTTATTTCCTGCTCGAGGCAGATCTGCTCCAATTCATTAATTGTGAACCATTTCTTTCGTACTTTTGAGTGTTGACACCCATAATGAGCAGAATCAAGGTTTATTTATCTTTGCGTCAATGAAAGCAACCAAGTCTCTAAAAATCCACTAAGTTTTAAGAGTAATATTTGGACTCAATTCGATAAGTTTTACCAGAGACATCATCCTAATAATGAATTAAGTTTAAAAGCTCAAAAATGAATTGATAAGGTTTCATCGAGTTGCAGTTGTGCACCAGTACTATTCGACATGCAAATGATAAAGTACTTCACATTATTATACTGAGATTACCCAAAGCTTCCATTGAATACATTATTGTATTCTGAAATGCTAGGTGGTAAAAAATCTGAGACGCAATCTCGCCTCCTTGAGCGACGGTATGTGAAGGTACCTTTAATGATGGTCAGCAGATTAATTCCATCTTCCTGCAAAATATAGGTAAATCAAAATTAGTAGTGCTTCCAAGTTATTATATACTCCCTCCGTACAACTTATGTGACCCTCTTCACTTGGAACATAGTTTAAGATAGAGAATTGCTAGGCAAGTCTTTAACTTCGATTCCAATTTTACACTTTAAGTAATGCACTGATACATGGAATGGAGTTTACAAAGTTTGAAACTCTTTTTAATGTTTCAAACGTACGGGGATATATTCAACTTGAGCAGTTAATGCATGCCATTTGGACAAGGGTCGCCTATATTTTTAAATTCTAAATAGAAGGGAAGATCACTTAAACCGGAGGTCCAGGACATATCAAAAAGCATGAGGAGATGTTAAAGCTACTAAAAGCTAACCTGGAAATTGCTCAGGCATAAGATGAAACAGTATGCTGATAAGCATAGAACAGAAAGAGAATTTCTAGTCGGAGATTGAGTTTATCTCAGGTTAGTACGACCCTAAAGACAAACACAATCTCAATTAGAAGATCTCTGAAATTCTCTTCCAGGTTCTATGGGCCTTTTAAGGTGGTTGAGAGGGTAGAAAAAGTATTACAAAGACTGGAATTACCTCCAAATGCTAAAGTCCGTCCTTTATTTTCATGTGGCATAGCTCAGTC
Source organism: Aralia elata (assembly GCA_034770075.1). Taxonomy (NCBI): domain Eukaryota; kingdom Viridiplantae; phylum Streptophyta; class Magnoliopsida; order Apiales; family Araliaceae; genus Aralia; species Aralia elata. Next base: position 23,459,157 of record CM068388.1, read on the forward strand.
TAGCTTACCATCAGTAGGGGAGGAAGGTCAACTAATGATGGAACCCGAGAAGATTCTAGACCGAAGGATGACAAAAAGGGGAAACAGAGCTGTGATACAATTACTAATTCAGTGGAGTTCTTCAGCACCAGAAGACTCAACTTGGGAAGATGCCTAATAAATAGAAAAACAATTTCCAAATTTTCAGTTTTGACTGATAAATTCCGAGTGTGTAATTCCAGTTGTGATTGTTAAAATTTGAGATTGAAGTAGTGTACTGTGATGGACCAGATGGTGCTGCAATGGATCAATTACAAAAGGAAGCCGTGTTAGTTAAAAGGAATGAACTGTATAATAGGCAGGTATTTAGGGGATAACAAAAACGAATTTTTTCCTCTCTCTACGTTCCTTCAATCTCTCTGTGAGTTCTTCTAAAGCTCAGATCCTTACAGTAATCTACAAGCAGCCATGTATATGGCCCCTTGTGCGGAATCGAATTTTCAACCTTAAGATGGCTCAGGCCAGGGTTTTCATAGTTGCATCTTTCACAGTTAGGTGCATAAGAAATAAATTACTGAGGATGGTTGTAGAAAATTTTTGTAGGTTAATTTAGAAGTAAGAGTAATAGATATGTTCAACAGCTAATGCTACAGCTTGATGCAGGCAGAAAAGCCAATTTGGCTAAATTTATGGTGAAATAGAATTAAGAACATTCTACGAGAATAGAAACAATAAAGTTCCCAAAATAAAGGGCTAAATACACTTCTGTTACATCAAGTACCATTAAATTCATAATTCGGCCCCAAAGTATATGGGCTTACAATTTACTATATAAAGTACCTAATTTCATACAATGTAGCCCCAAATTTCAGAATCCAGCCAAAATTGGCCGGAATACCTAAATTTCCGGCCAGATAGGAATTGTATACGGTTTGACCGTATAGAATACGGTTTGACTTATTAAATTCGTATAAAATTTGTATAAATACTTATTTTGACGTATTAAATCTGTATAAATCCTTATAAATAATTATTATGTGTTAAATTATTAAAATTAAATATTAATACAAAGATTACCAAATACAATTTTTTTATTTTAAAATTAGAAAAAGACTTAATTACCAAAAAAAACTAATAAACTTTTAAACATACAAATTATATTTTTAACACGAATAGCATTAAATTTTTAAACAATTGACAAAAATGCCCAAAATTTAATTAATTAAATAATACCCTTTTTATATTGGAAGAGCATACAAAAGGAGGAAAAATTTGAAAAAGAAAAAAGAAAAAAAAAAGACCCATTTGCTCTCTCTCCTCTCCCGCTTCCTTGATCCTTCCCCTCCCTTGTTCCGCCACCCCGTCCCCTGCCCCCTCTTCCTCTATCCCCATCCCCTTCCCTCCAATTCCGTCCCTCCGTGGCCTCAAGGCCAGATCTGTCCCCATTCCTCTCTCTTCTTTGAGACGTGCTCAATTGCTTGACTTGAAGGAAAATGAGCTTAAAATTAGATAGGGAGGACTTGATTTTGCTCAAAATTTCATTCAAGAATGCGCTAAGGAGCTTGAAGCACAACAAAAGTTTATTGATGAACGGGTTAGGGAACTTGAATTGAAGGAGAAGCAATTCATTAATGTGAAAACAGAGCAATTTATAGATATTTCTGAGAATGAAGATAATTTTCTAATATAAGGCTTCTCTCTCTCTCTCTATATATATATATATGTATATATATATATATATGTATATAACTTGATTATGCATGGATTGTTCTGGGATTTTGTTTCTCCAGTGGATTTAATATATAATTCAGAAGATTTTTGAAGGTCCTTTAAATTTATACAGATTTTAGATTCAATGTTGCTTTTATATTTGGTTTTAGTAATAAGAAAATAAGAAGTTTGTATTGTGAGAAATATTTTATTTATTTAAAGACTAAATGGGAGCATTTTTTTAACTTAAAACAATGGAATTGTGGATCAATGTAGGAAATAGAAAATAAATGAAAATTTGTTTCTCTCCCTTTCATCATATTATGTCCATTAAATTGTCAAATAGACTTTCTAAATGTGTAATATTATTCTTGTATAAAATTATCAAATTGTATTTATAATTTTATTTATAAATTTTTATGGTTTTAAATTGTATTTATAGTTTTATACCGTATTTCTACGGTATTAGTTACTTTTTTTAAAAAAAAAATTTTAAGTCAATCCGTATATTTATACGGGCAACTGGAATAAAATACTAAAGACCAGATCGGATTCATGGACGGGTCGGGTATTCCGGCCAATTTTGGCTAGAATCTGAAATTGGGGGCTACATTGTATGCAATTAGGTACTTTATGTAGTAAATTGTAAGCCCAAATACTTTGGGGGCCGACTTTTGAATTTGATGGTACTTGATGTAACAGAAGTGTATTTAGCCCCAAAATAAATATGAAGAATACAAAGTAAAAGAAAGATTGAGATCATACCATTAGAAGGTTGTGCTTGTTGTCCTTAAAATATCGAAAGTTGCAATTTGGTATTGTACTTGAAAGTCGTTGAGCTTCAGATCCACTTAGAAACATACTGTCCTTGCCACTAAAATGCAAACCATGATCAAGGTACACCAATGTAATTGTAACTTGGAATCCAAATAACTACATAAATAAGTAATATAAGGGAGAAGAGATTATAAGGAACTATGGAAACAGGTCAAAGAATAGAAAAACAGAATTTGAGTCATGGAACAAGTCGTTACCACATAGAAAACTAACCTAAATATCAAAAATAAATAAACAAAACAAATTTTGACCATAACTACTTTTGTTAACACAAGAGTTACTCCATGATCTTGGTGTTCTTATTTCTACTCCTGTTTCAATCTTCTGTTGTGTCAATCTTCTGTGACAAGGCTGCTATTCACATTGTTGAAAATCCTGACCAACATGGCCGCACTAAACATATTGATTTAGACAGCCATTTTATTTGAGAGAAAGTTACTTCTAGAATCATTACTCCAACATAAATATTCTAAATTGAATGACTTATAAATGGCTACAATTATACTAGCATGTTTATGTTATATAACAATATTTACTTTTTTGAGGTCATGTAAACCATTACAAGAAAACAGTAACAATGTAACAAACTGCGTTTTGTTAAGAACGGTCCAAGACATAGAATACTTTCGTTCCAAAACATCAATTGTGGTGATCCAAAACATTTTTCTTCTTTTTACTTAAACTTCTATTGCACAAGTATATGATTACTTATAATTTACAGATGAAGAACCTCCTCTTACATAACCCTTGGGCCATACATCCAATGGCTAAAATCAAATCTAATGGAAGGCTAGGATCCACTATCTAGAATAATCCTCTAAAATATCTAGGATATATACAAATTATATTAATTACATAAATACTCTATTAGATACCCTAATATGCAAAATAAGATTGTACGTAATGCCACCTAATGTAGCCAATTGAGTACCTTGTGCGTGTGAAGTATGCGATGACGTGGCATAATTTTGTTGAAATTGCGCTTGTTGTGAACTACCTTATAAAAACTCAACGAGTTTTAACTATATTTCAACTAGTTTTAATTATAACTTTGTAGAAATCATACCATGTTTTGAATAAACGTATATCATACCAACTAAGAAATTTGAACAAACCTATCCCAGCATATTTCATACCACAAAAAGGTGACGTTTTTCATACCCGATTTCGTGCCACATACCGAATCGAACCAGAATCTAAGTAACACTGTAAGCACCAGGACACAAGCATGGATGGAATCAACAGTTTACCAATATCAACCCAATAAATCTAAATAGTAAAAAGGTGTGAAACGATGTACACCTCCTAAACAACGTAAGAGAACTCCAAAACAATATTTTTAAGAAATAGCACCAGAATTCCCTGATGGGTAGATCCTATGATTTGATTTTAAGAGTTTTGGTATTCAAAGTTCTAAACCCAAAAGCAACCCTCCAAAAGGCTGTCAAATGGATAGTTGGTTGCATAGATGCGGCACCATATAAAAAAATAAATAACTCAAACTAAATAACTGTTCTACATTATGTAACCAGAAGTACTAGAAAGGAAAAAATCTTGCATACGTAAGAGGTTATAAATAGGCCTCACAATTAAAATACATACGTGATAAACAAGATTAGGGTACCCATCAGTTCATAAGTTTAACTATATGTAACAACGGATTTTAATTAAACTAAGAAATGCAAAAGCCCCATGTGCTAAAAATCAGAGAGACCATCATTTTTTTCTTGACAAATCGAAGATTAGATGTCAGAATTCTTATACTCGAGTAAAAGTTGCACAAAAAACTCTATAGTTCAGTTCAAATCCTCTTTCTTCGTCACCACTGTCTCCCTGAATAATAAATGGTATAAATTGTGAATTATTTTGCCCCATTTCTAGCCATCTATTAGTTCATGTTATGTTTGTTATTTGTGAAGCCTGATTCAACTTCGATTCAAAGGTGATTGTAAAAAAACCTAAAAGGTAATTGGGCCTGTTCTTGGAGAGTGAAGGGCCGGTAGGTCCAGAGCGCAAGGAATGGGCCCCAACAAGCATAATCTACCGTTGTTTGCCGCTACAAAAATAACTAAGCAGGGATCTAGGGCAGCTCCCTTGGCCTAAACTTCTGGAGGGTAGTTTTGTACTTTCGAAGTGAATTAGGGTTCTTATGTTGCATTATATAAGAAGGGGATCCTGCCTGTATTATGAACAACTTTTCTGAGATAGTGAGACTGATTTGCCACCAACCGTAGAGTAATCCAATTAATCCTTGGGCAAACCACGTAAAATTTTGTGTCTTGTATGTGATTGTTTTTCTTTCGATTTCTCTTTGCTACAGTTTTTGCTTCATTGTTATTTTCAAACAGTGTTCACCTCTCTCCCTCTGCAATATTGATGTCAAGAGTCCACTTGCTAACACAAATAGCAGCTTGGGTATCCCTTCCTCAAATAGTTAAGCTTAAATAAATAAAAGCAACAAGCTATTACATTTTTGTTCTTCTTTAAACCTTTTACTACTGAATCCTGAGGAATCTCTCACCTCCTGTTTTCAAGTGTGTACTAAAATAAGTATATATCATTAGCATCAGAACCACAATGAACCTGGAGAGGTGGTAATAACCTTGCAAGCACAAGTACTTCAGCTTTGACAGCATGTATACGGGAATTAGCATAAGCAGCACCATATTTTTGTAACTTTAACTTCCATAGAAAAGTGTCTTTGGGTGTATTATCACCCAATGCCTGTCATATAATGGAAGAAGATAAGGAGCCTAAATGCAACCCACGCCATGAATTAAATTTTTTAAAAATGTAAATTCGTATAAAATGTAGAATTCTTGCACTAAAAGATGAAATGAGAAGGAAAAATAGAAGATAATTAACAAATTGATCAAAACACTAAAAACATTAAAATCTGAGGACATATACTAAATTTCTAGAGGGAAAAAAAAACACCTGAACTACACTATGTAAATATAAATATAATAACCATAAGACTTATCGAGGTTCCTAGGTGAAGATAATTCAGTGATAGCTTGAAAGTTGAAATCCAATGCATATTTTAAATCTAAGGCTCAAATCCAGTATGATATGAAGGTCCCAAATATTTGAATAAATGAGTCCACTTTATTGGAGAAAGCTCAACCGTGATTTATGCATTCCTTCATTATGCAGAAGTTTCACATCAGCTCTTCGTTACAAAACTAATCTATACTTTCAAAATGCACCCCCATAATGATTTATATCATAATAGTAGACATTAGCGCATGCAATTAAAAAATAGCGTTGTTCGAGGGGGGGTAGGGGTGTGATACTTGTTGGTACCGGATTCAAAGGATTGGTGCAAATTATACATGTGAAATACAGTTCTTTTTTTTTTTCTGCAAAAAAATTAATCAGAAGAAGCCTGTCTTACATAAACACTTGGCAGCAAATCAATGAGGTTTCCAAGAAATTGGCCAAATCTTTTTTCAGCAGGACAACCTTTTTTGATATTGACCATTGCCACTTTCAATGGATTACCTGAATGTATGATAATAAACAAAAGATGTACGCTTCAGCCTCAAAGAAAGTATGTAAAGAAATAAAACTGTTTTCACAAGAAGCAAAAAGACAAAAAGTATAGATGGATATCCCGAGTCAAAAACCTTTTTCACTGCAAACATTTTTATTTAAAAATGTTTCCTTAGGATACTAACAAAGGTTGTGTAACAATTCAACCACAGGTTTTAGTAAATATTTTTTGTCCATAAGAATCCATCAACAAATTAAAAACAATGTTATAGTTATCATTAGCGTGAATGAAGCATGATTTTCTTTTTATTTGGATGTTCTATATGTTTTGGATATTCCTTGGATAGAATAGTACTGTATCTAAATTACACATTTGTTATTGTAGTATGTTTAACATTAAAGCTTAACAAATCGAATAATCAACTAAGCTAGAAAACATTCGTGTTAGGTATAAAAAGGGAAAATACCATTAATATAAAAGAAATGGATTTCAGGATGCTGCTTCTATCTTTTCGTCATTGTTAACAGGGAGCCTAAGTACCTGTCTTGTAATCCACCTTGATCTTGTAAAGCTTTATCCTGGTGGAGTAAGCTACTTGCTAATGCTACTCTATAGAACTAGCTAATGCTGTCTTTCACTTTTTATGTTTGTTGCCATCTCTTATGCAGCCCTTCATATGCTATTTGCTTTATTCGAGGTACTCATCACGCCAACTGATATTTTCCCAACCATTTTTGTTCTGATGTTGATTGAGATTGCAATGTCATAAAGCTTATTGGACTTTGACGCCTTCTTTCTTATTCAAAGAACTAGTATATCAACACCTAACCCTCTTGAATTAATAATCAAACTGTAATATGAGTTTGGGGAATATCTTGGATTTATTGCGTTAGATGACTGGCGCAAGCTTAGAATAATTTTATAGAGATTGTGTATTCCCAATATTTTTATTAATTAGTAAAATAAACACCTTTCCACGTCGTCAAATATCTAACATGTGGAAGCAGGGACATGGAGATATCATATGTTTCCTCCATCCCAAATTATAAGATCATTATTGACTTTTGAAAGTCAATTTGAAACATTTTTAAACTCAAAATTTATAATTCTCATTAAAAATTACAAAACAGTAACTATTATAATTAGTAGTACTTTTTAGATAGTTTACAATATTCATCATTATATTGACTAATAAATGAATTTATTGAGTTTGAAAATGTCTTAAGTTGACTTACAAAAAGTTAATAATTATCTTGTATTTTAGAATTGAGGGTGTATGTGCTAGCAATCAACTAAGGATCACTAAGAATATAACGAAAACATTGTCAAAGAATGTTAGCAGGTGATGTCGTCAAGCGTTCAAGTTCACTGCAACAGCAGAGAGTATCATACAAGAGAAGGGCTATAACAATGATTTCCAACAATTTTATCACCATGCCGGAACAGAAAGAATGCATAATAATTTTTCAGTAAACTTAGTATATTACATGTACAAAATTCAGAAATTCTAATTTGAAATTCAAAGAAACATTTCAAGTACCTACTATAAGACTGAGAAGATAAGGGACAGCGCTTTTGAGTCCATCTGGTAAAGACTCTGCGATAGGGAGTAAACACTGCAGCGATGACTTGCCAAATGATGATGCTGAATCGGATAGCAAGAGTGTGTTACTAAATCAGAAAGTGTACCACAAATAGAAATTAATTAAAGGGAGCTTGTACAAAGAAGAAAACACTTTGAAATTGCAATCTGGAAACTGACACGGATTGACTAATATGAGAACCAGGTCAATGGTAGGATTACGAGCAGCAACAGCTAATGCTATGCATCCTCCAAAAGAATCCCCCACCATATAAATTGGTTTATCTGAAGCGGAAGCATGCTGAAGCCTCACAGTGCTTTCAACAAAGTTCACCAGCCCTTCATAATTGAATAATTTAATTAATACTAGCATACGTGGCACACATTTACATATGTGCATAATTTTCTGAAATTGAAAACTAAGTAGTTGGAAAGAGAATTGTGAGTTGTGGGAAGTTGCATTTAGTTATAATTATCCTTACTTGAAAAACTACATCAAATAATGTAACATGTGAAAAAACTACACCAAAAGTAACGTCTCCCACCCCCAAACACTTTATATAATAGATAGATAGATAGGTAGATAGATAGATATGAAGAACATAATCAAGGACACTCATTTGCAATTAGATCAGGACATTTGCTCTGTGCACAACTGCACATATATGAATATTCACCACATTGCTCAGAAGGCATGCAAATTTCAAATGTAATGAAACCAGTCTAGTAAATTTCTTTAAAACCATTCACCTCGTACAGATTATTTTGAAACTCCTCAGAACTTTGAAAATTAAGTATGTTAAATCTCTTTCCTTAAACCATTATTTTCATGCATCAAATGCACACATTTAGCATACATGAAATTTATTACACATTTAAAAGCTTTAGAAAGATTAAGACCTTCAAATGGTGTCCTATCATTAACAGGAATATGCAGGCACTGAACTTCAAAAACCCTGCATTAAAGTGAACATGTATGATGTATGTCAGAATTTTCCGATATAAAGTGACCGAAACTTTCGACAGAAATTTAAATATGAGGTCACATTGTTTCAGTATACTTTAATTGTAAATTATTCATTAGGCTGACAATCACTGAGTCAATCTTAGACATAATAAACCCAGCAGAGAAACCAAAAAAAGAAAAGGACAGAGAATCATAATTCATAAACACGGCCAATATGTAGTAACAAATTCCAATTGAATTAAATTTTATGTGAAACATTTTAATTTGAATGGTTCATCTCAAAACCAAATAAACCAACTCCATTTTACATTCTTACCATCCTTCCATTTTCAAATTTCGAGTTATATGGTCAATTTATGGAATATGCTCTTTAGTAACTATTTTAAAATATTTGATACAATTATTGTTGGGATGTCAAGTTGAACTTATAATGCATTCCTAGCTGTGTAGTGTGTACAGTTAGAAAATTTAAAATATATTAGAACTTACTTTCCAAGAGCTTTGTGGTGCACAATTAGTCCCAATCCAAGACCATCCATCCCTGCATGCATTAAAAGAAAAATGTTAGCAAAGGTGAAATCATCAGAATTAATTCTGTTTGAAAATTTCTACCCACATCAATGATCAATCTAAATCATTGTGGAATGGACTCACTCGCAAGAAACAAAAGCAAATTTACAAAATTCTACAAGTGAAAGTTTATTTTCATCTATATACACATACATATATATATACACACACATTTATATATATATATATGGAAAATTGAAAATGATGCATAGCCAAAGTTACAAATGAACCATTAACCTTATATCCAACTGTAGCCGTACAAGGTGAGATCGTGTGACTTAAATTACACCCTGTCCGCAGTATTGTTTGGAGGATGGTAAAAACAATACTGCTGACGAAGGACCACATTATAAAAAGACATGTTTACCCCTACTAAAAAAATTCATAAAGATTTTTGTTTTTTCAAGATTTGTACTAAAGAGAGTTGATTACCAGGCAAATACAGAAGAACCGGAGAATCTTTCAGAGGACACCCACATTCAACAGGGCAAAACCACCGAAGTGGACCACCATCTGGAATAATCATATCCTTGGCTCTCTCAAGGAAATCATTCGCACTTTGAGTCCCATACCCATCATCCCACAATGGCTCTAATTTATCCAAAGAAATACAATTCTCCTTCTTATCGACCCTAATGCTTGAACCTACAGACATCTTCTTAACATCACTCAAACACCTAATTCTCCCAGTCTTCCAAACCAAATCAGTTCTATGAACACCACCCAATTTTGAAGGCAACAAAGTTAAATTCCCACTACCTAGACCTCTAGCCCAAATTGGAGGCTTGCATTTTGAATTAAACCCGACAATAGGAAACACAAAAAGAGCTTTAACAATTGATGTCATGGCTTTAACAATCAGTTGTTTCAAACCCTAGATTCTTTCTCAAAAATCAACACATCATATTAACCAATGCATGAGGAAACACTTATTTCAAAGAACAACAAATTAAATAAACTAAATAAAAAAAAAATGGAAACCCCCCTAAAAGCCTCTAACTGAAATCAAGCACAGGTTTCATGCTTGCAATAAATATAAAACTGAAAATTATAACAAACCCAGAAAGGAATTTGCAATTGTAGGGTCCACATATCATGGAGTTCTGATTTTATGCATGATTTTAGATGCTACAAAATACATGAAACTAAATGAGAAAATTGCTTCCACATAACAAAGAATCTCCGAACAGATTAAACAAAGATTACCCACATATAAAGTGTGAGTGTCTTGGGGAGAAAGAATTAATTAAGTTTGGTTGCCCGTAGTTGGGTTAGTTGCCCATTTCAATAGAACAAATCATGCTTTTTGCACTTCCAATTTTGCCGCCAAAAGTTGGTACTACAATGCCAACGAATTTGGATCCTCTCGGGAAGGGAATGGTTTTTGTGAAAAAACAGAAATGAGATTATTTTTCCTATAATTACAATTTACACCGCTCTGTTTCTGAGTTTTAAAATGGCCAGAAAAAAAAAGAAGAAATGGACAGAAAATTTAAGTTTTCTTTTCAATTTCTATGTTTCTGAGTTTTTTAATAAATGGAAAAGAAAAGAAATGGATAGAAAACTTGGCCATTTTTCCTGCCAAAGTTTTCCATCCAAAATTGACATGATTTGGACCGAAAAGAAATTGGAATAAGTAATATTTTTATAATTCTCTTATTATCCTCAACTTTTAATATAATAAATTTTAAATTATAACTTATGTCCCCAATTTATTTTTATCTACCAAACCTAACGTCTTTCTTTCTTTCTCTCTCTCCCCTGTAGAAGCAAATCAGATTCATTAGTGGATCAATTACCTTTATCTTTTCTAGTAAAGAACTAAGTACTTTACATGCAACTATGTAAGGGTTCTTCACAGCACTGAAATATAGATTTTAATTTTCTTCATTAGTGAATCTTCGTTAAAAAAATTTGGCCAGACTACTACTGTGAAAAGAAATGAGATTTTATTGGAATTTTTTTTCCTAGTAAATGAGATTCTTCAGAGAATATTATTTTAGGCCCTGTTACATACTAATTCTAAAATAGTAAACTCTTTTTATTTTATTTTATTTTATTTGTTAATTGTCAAATAAGATACTAAAGAATCATTTCTTCTAGATTTTTCCAATAAAATAGCTGCAATTTATTCCTTGCTAGCATGAAGACTTTAAAGTCTTGTTCAATCAACTCAAATATTTTCTTCGATCTCTAGACTCCAAAATTTATTAGTCAAATTTTAAATTGCAAATTGTTATTGATCGATGTTTAAGCAAGTAAAGCACATGTTTTCTCTTTTAGCTTCAGTTAATAATATCTCTTCCACTTTTTTATATAAAAAAGTCTTATTTTCATAATTTAGAAATTTTAATAATATATATCTTTTTTAATTTTATGTTCGTTGATAAACGTGAATGAATTGTTATTTTATATTTCTATAAAAATAAATAAAACTCTTTTTCTCTCGAAACAAAGAAAAAAAAATTAAATTAAATTCTCTTTATGGAACAAATGTGGTATCTTCTTTTCTCATTTAATAGAGATTATGTTTGATGACTTTTGGATATGGTATGACAATGACTTTGTAGAAGTAGTTTTTGTTTAACATTTATTTGGATATTTGTGTTTGATTATAGAATTTTTTCTTTGGTTAAATTTATCTTGCATATTTTTATTCATGGTTCAATGGTTATAATTAATAGAAGGGTAAATTTATAAAAGTGATATTTTTTCTTTTCTTTTCATTGGAACTCAAAAACGCAAGAAAAGAAATTTTTTAAATTTTATATTCTTTTCTATTAAAAACTCACAAACAACACAAAGAAAAACTTCAAGTTTCTATTCTTTTCTTTTCTGTTCTAATTTAAGTTTTCTATTCTTTTCTTTTCCGTCCAAAACTCAGAAACAGAGTGTAAATGTCAATGGCTAATCTGTAGTTGAAGCAAAATGATGGTGGTGCATATTTTTGCCGTAAGAAGTGTAAATTAAAAGGGTTAAAAGATAAAACTATTACGAGTTTAAAAGGAAAAAATATTTTTACAAAAAAAAATTATGTGAGAGTTTGTGAGTTTTGGAATGAAATTTTTATTTTAAAAAATAAATTATTATTTTATTTTATGAGATTATAATTGAGAAGTACTATAAATAAAGATACTTTTAGTATTTTAATATATATCTAATAAATTTTCTTCTAAATTTTTTCAAGTTTGGGAAGAACTTTTGTTTTTTTGTATATACTAAAACTTGCACTTTCAACTGTATATTCTGGATTAATCCAACTTTTTTATTTTAGGGTGCCGATATTTCCACACTGTTTTTATATTTCCACACTATGGTCCCCACATATTTGTTAAATTTATTATTTATGTCCAGTTTACCCCTAAAACAATTCCTTGCCCTCTCTCTCTTTCCTCTCCCTTCCCCTGCACAACTCAGAGGGTTTCGGTCAATTGTTCCTATCGGATAGTTATCAATACGCCAGAGTGTTTTTGGCAGACGAATAATATGGTTTGCAAGGGATTGACCCTTGAATTGGGTAACTTGAGTGCAACTTTGTTGACTATCTAGATTCTAGATGTATTTGGTAATATGAATAACTTTAGTCAATGTCATCCACGTCACAAGCTTCCCTAAGTTTATTGACTAAATAGCATATCTGACCCTTCTATTTGTCATGTTTTTGTAAAACTGTTCCCTAAACTTTTTTTAGCACAACTGTTCCTCAATGATGCATTAGTCGTGCAAAAGTGTTCCTTTTCTATTTTTGGTCAAATTCCGTTAGTCAAATAAGATGTTTTCCGTTAGTCAAATGTTTCTTTTGGTCAAATGTTGCTCCAAACTTTTATCATTTTCATTTATATATTCACTAAATATAAATATGTATATTATCATTTAACTTGATCTAATTGATTAAATTATAAACTTGTGCAATAAATAACATAAATGTCAAAAAATAACAAATATTTATTTTATCAAGAAAATAAATTCATACACTTCTTGCTAATTAAATTTCTCAAATATTAAAATTTTCGTAATATACATTCAAACATATTTTTTTCTAATTTAAAAATAAAATTTTAATATCCATAAAAAGTGCAAATTAACACAAAAAAATTATATTTGAATGTATATTACGAAAATTTTAATATTTGAGAAATTTAATTAGCAAGAAGTGTATGAATTTATTTTCTTGATAAAATGAATATTTGTTATTTGTTGACATTTATGTTATTTATTGCACAAGTTCGTAATTTAATTAATTAGATCAAGTTAAATGAAAATGATAATATACATATTTATATTTAGTGAATATATAAATGAAAATGATAAAAGTTTGGAGAAATATTTGACCAAAAAAAAATATTTGACTAACAGAAAACATCTTGTTTGACTAACGGAAATTGACGAAAAATAGAAAAAGAACACTTTTGCACGACTAATGTATCATTGAGGAACAGCTATGCTAAAAAAAAAGTTTAGGGAACAGTTTTGCAAATACATAAGAGGGACAGATATGCTATTTAGTCAAGTTTATTTTCACTTAAAATTGACCTGTGAAGAATTTGGCTCCAATGGCTTTCCAGTTATAGCCTCAGGTTTTTCTTTTACTTTTTCCCACGCCCTCTCTGTGTGTGTATACGTGGACGTGCATCCGGCTGCACTCATGTTTCTCGTTAACAGCAACAGAGATCCATGTTGACACGACGAAGTCTTTGAGAACCGAAGGCATTGATTCGCACGTGATCCATGTGCGAGTGGATGTCATAGATCTCCACCGCGAGTAGCTCGTCCTCGAAGTCGCACGTGTTGCCCGCGACAACGATGCGGTGGCCAACCACGACAACGATGGGATCCGTCCGCCATACGAGCGGAGCGGCAGCGTGGTGCCACGTCAGATGAACCCTCATAAATCTGAGATTCATCTCATCGGAAAAGAGACCCATAACAGCGGCGAGAAGCGCCAATATATAGAAAATAAGCATCCCGATCCGACTAGAGACTTTGAGATCCGAAATTGATTTGTGCTGATTATTCTCAAATTTGGAAACTACATATGAGTTTCGCTTATTTCCTTAAACCCAGCTGTGCATAGCAAATTTTGGTCCTTCTTTCTTATTTCTCTCTCTACAATTATGAACTTTGGTGTGAGAAAATTGATAAGGAGAATATAGTTTTGGTTTCAATTTATCTATAGATTGATTTTTTTTGAACAACCAGATTTAAATTTAGATATGATTTTGGTTTGTTTGTTTTGAATTTGGATTGAGTTATTTGATTGGAAGAATTTGGATTGATTGAACAATCGGATTTAAAGTATGAGTTGTGCAGGGGAAGGGAGAGGAAAGAGAGAGGGCAATGGATTGTTTCAAGGGTAAATTGGACATAAAAAATAAATTTAGCAAATATGTGAGGACCACAGTGTGGAAATATAAGAAAATAGTGTGAAAATATCAGCTCCCTTTATTCTATTATCTTCATTTGCGCCTTACACTTCTATTTTGATTGTGACAAGCTATCACATGCATGTAAATGAAGCAAGCTATTTTTAGCTTACTTAATTATGGTATTTTGGAATTCACTTCTCTACGGATTAGAAAAAAAAATTGGATCTTGTGCGTCAGTTATGTCAAACCCATGTATGTGACAAAATATAAAGCTGACTTATGACTAGAGGTGAAAGGCCAATCAAAATCGGATATAGTTGGTTTTTCATAAAATTTATTTCAAAATATCATAAAATGTCAATGCCTAAAGGTAGAGGACTCAATGGGCTAGAGTGACACATTCACCTTATCAGTCGTTCATCGATTATAGGACTCATCCTCAATGTCGTTTAGGCTCTGTAGTTCAGACGATTGTCTACCACCTTTCCTTGCATACCCGAGATGGCTAATAGAAGTACCGCTTCTTAGCACGCTTTTCAAGCTCTTAGTTTATGCTACTTTCTCATTTCTAAATTAAAGGATATTTTGGATAACTCTTAATCTTTATCGAACCGCCCAAGTTACAACAGAATCAATCTTTTGATTTTCCCTTCTGGCGATCTTACTAGAGGACTTGAAATCATTGGAGTTGTTTCCTCTTCATCCAATACTAGTTTCTCTTACCCCCCGTCAATACTCCCTTCAACTAAAATCGAGTTTTCAAAATTAAATAATATTATGATCGCTCCGTTGATGATACAAAACTCGTTTAGTTGTAAAGGAGAAATTTTCTCTTTTTTCCTTTCTTTTTTATCCTCAAAAAACTAGCAAACAAGTGATTTTTAATCTTTTTCCTAAATTTTTCTTATTCTCCTTTCTTTTTATCTCCTCTTTTAAAACTCACAAACACAATGTTGAAGTTTGACTGCTTCTACACTTTGCTACCTAAACTTTGAATTCTAACAAAACCCTTTCTCAAAAAATAAAAACAAAAAATTGAAAAAAATTGTTTTTCTACTATGAACGACCCTTCATTGACTACTATGAACAAATCCAAATTTTTTTGAGGCATTTTATTTTCTGTTAATGTCATTTTTTTATCTCTTACACCTACTAAGGATAACATTGTGTACATATAAAATTGTAAAGGGATAATTATGAAACAGAAATTTTATAAGAACTAAAATGAAAATAAAAGAAGAATATCATAACTAAAAAAATTATTTTGCAAATATGTTAAAATTTGATTTGATGATTTTATCTGTTTATGTGATTGTGTGTTTATGTGATTAAGTGTCTATGTGTTTATGTAATTATATGATGAATGTGTTTATATAATTTTATGATGATAAATAATGCGATGATAAACAATGACTAATGTATATTTATTTATATTCTAAGTCCTTGTACATCATTTTATCATTAAGGACTTTACAATAAATATAAATATACATTAGTCATTGTTTATCATCACATTATTTATCATCGTATAATCACATAAATACATTCATCACATAATTACATAAACACATAGACACATAAACACATAATCAC
Organism: Aralia elata; assembly: GCA_034770075.1. Taxonomy (NCBI): domain Eukaryota; kingdom Viridiplantae; phylum Streptophyta; class Magnoliopsida; order Apiales; family Araliaceae; genus Aralia; species Aralia elata. Next base: position 23,475,257 of record CM068388.1, read on the forward strand.
ATAAACACATAAACATATAAATACATAATCACATTCATCATCAAATCAAATTCTAACAATCCCCCCCCCCTATTTGATGATGACAAAACCAACAAATATAAATATACTCAATTTTCAATTCTACGAATGCATTTGCATGAATTTTAAATATGACTTAAAAACAGTAAGTCACTGTATTGCAAATGTAAAATGATGAATTCATTTATGAGTACGAGAGTTCTTACATGAGACAAAAAATACAAGAAAACTTACTCTACTACCTTATGTTGTTCAACTTCTGTCTTCCATTTCTTTAGTGCCTCGGCTGACTTTCTTGATGGAATTTCTTTTAACTTCTCCTCTCCTCCTTACTTGCTTACTTCTCTTCTCAGTGCTTTTTCTAACTTTTCTTGTTCCTCAACTTTAACTCTCCCTCTTTCTTCAACATTTTCTTCTTCTGCTCTTCTTCTTGATTCTTCTTAAACCAAATTTCATCCGATATTTTTGATAGAGATTTCTTCTGGATAGTTGCTGCAGATTCTTCTTTCTCTTTTCCTCCCCTTTATTTCAACTTCACTTAATTTGATTTCTTCTATTTCTTTCACTTTCTCTTTCTTTCACTCTTTAATTCTGATTTCTTCTGCTTTCCTCATGCTCGTTTCAATGAAGATTACTCCAACTCTCTATTCGTAGAGTCCCAACACTCTGCGGACAATGATCAAAATACCAACTCTTCAGTTATAGAGTCTCTACATTCTACGAATGACTCAATCGAAGTTAATTCTCTGATCGTAGAGTCTCGAAACACTACAATTGATGATCATAATATTCCTTCTCACAACACTACTCTTATACCAATTCTCTTTCAATTCCCTGTCTCAATACCAAATCAAGAACCCAATCTACATGATTCTTCAGATGTTCCATCTTCATCCCAAAATCAATTCATGGGCAATCTAAGTGCGCCTTAGGAAACAGTTGTTATATATGTACAACCCTTTTTGGAAAATGATCTAATTTTCTTAAGCACTATTGAGGAGCAAACAAAAACTATCCAAGCTCTTCAATAGCAGAGTGAGAACTTCGTAGAGATTGTCACAGCTAAAATTCATGAACTCAGCTCTACATTTCATAACGGTCCGCACATGTGACAGCTAGCACTTGCAATGCATCTCTTCGAAGTTGATGATGACAAAAAGGGGGAGAAAACATTCAAGAGAAGAAAGAGATGCAAGGTGAAGGAAATGCAAAAGCAACAAAAGGTAAAATTTATGCAAATGCATTCGTAGAATTGAAAAATGAGTGTATATATATTTGTTGGTTTTGTCATAATCAAAGAGGGGGAGATTGTTAAAATCTGATTTGATGATGAATGTGATTATGTGTTTATGTGATTATATGTCTATGTGTTTATGTAATTATAAGATGAATGTGTTTATGTGATTATACGATGATAAATAATGTGATGATAAACAATAACTAATTTATATTTATTGTAAAGTCCTTAATGATAAAATGATGTACAGGGACTTAGAATAAAAAGATCAAAGTTGTTAGGTTGATCTAATGATAAGATCAAGTAGATCATAAAGTTACTCTGCATGATAGTAGTATAAATATTGTTAGCAGAGTAATCTAGGTGTTCATAGAATAATGCATATTTGAATAAGTAAGTTTTGTACAGTCCTTTAATAAAACATATATACAAGGACTTAGATTAGAAAGATCAAATTTGTTAGGTTGATCTTACAGTTAATCTAATGTATAGTCAGTAGGTTCAAATTGTTCACCAAGTTACTTTGCCAACTCGTAATATGAGAATGATAAATCACATAGTCAACTTATGTTCGTAAAGCATCAGGTGGATCGCAGAGTTCACTCTATCTCATAAAGTAAAGATCAAGATGTAAAGTGAACGAAGATGCAAAGCTATCTCAGAGCTAAAGGAAGAATCACAGAGTCTATAATGAAGATTGTAAAGCTGCATTTAGAATCGTAAAGTAAAAACTAAGATAACAAAGTAAAGAGGAGTTTGCAAAGTCTGCTTTAGCATCATAAAGAGATGGATCGCAGAGTTGTTACACTTATCGTAAAGTTCACTTCATTTCACAAAATATAGACCAATTTATAAAGTGAACGGAGAATCGCAAAGTCAAACAAAGCTCGTTAAGTAAAGACATATTAAAGATCTATTATAAACCAAGCAATTTATAAACCAAGCAATCGCTGAGTAAAAGTCATATCATAAAGTGACGCAAGGATCGTTCAATAAAGACAAGATTATAAAATCAGCTCCAAAATTGTAAAGCAATATTCATAGAGCTGAAGTCAAACATCATGAATATTATTAAATTAAATATTATTTAATATAGTTAAAAATTGTGTTGAATATAGTAATTACAATGCATGTGCGTAATTTGTTTGTTAATATAGATCTTTGGTTTTTTGTTTCTGAATTGCAGAATGAGTTGCACTTAGAATTTCATTATGGGGGACAGTTTGATACTGAGGAAAAATTAAATTACATAAGGGGAAAGGTTGAACGAATGACAGGATTTTACTTAGATTATGTCCCTGCAACAATGTCATATGCACTTCTTCAAAGTGAATCATGTAAATCTTTATGTTGTTCGCTCTGCGTATACACTTGAAGAAGGGGTTTAATTAAATTAGAATCTGATAAAGATGTGTTGGATATAGCGAATGCAATTTTAGGATCGCAATCTGAGGTCATGGTTGTGTATGGAGATGTATGCGCGATGATCCAACTATTATCCTTCCTCAACAACAAGAAGAGGACTTTATGTATGATAATATCAATGAAAGCATTGAGAGGGCACATAACTTGAAGGAAATTAAAAGTGAAATTGAATCTGAAATTGGTAATGAAAATGCAATAACTGGGAAAGAACATGAAAATGCAACTAAAAATGAAAATGAAGATGGTAATGCAACTGGCAACAAAGATGAGGCAGAGCTAGGGGATGAAAATGGGAATTCTTATACTGAGAAAACTAAGAAAACTGAGAAGAAGACTAACAAGAAAACACAGAAAAATAAAGAAGATGAAAATGAAGATGATTATCCTGCATGGCTGGATGAGGACCTGGAAGGTCCTGATGATGATGATGACTACTTTTATGAGGGTCCGAAAAAACCAAAACAGCCTGTGGGCAGAAAATATAACAATGTTTTGGGGGAGGAATGGTGGTTTGATGATGAAATGGACGAAAACAAATCACTAAGAACCAAATGTGTTAATTCAAGTGATGAAAATGATTTAAATGGGGATGGGTGTGTAGAATTTAATGAACACATTGATATGAAATAATATTACATTTAAGGTTGATATGGAGTTTATAAATTAGAAGGTGTTTAGGGAAACACTTGTTAAATTTAGTGTTAGAGGGTGGTACAACTTTATTAATATCCAAAATTATAAGAAGATGATAATTGTAAATGTAAAAATGAGAAATGTGGTTGGCGAATTCATGCATCCCCAAAACAGGGGGAAGAAACATTTAAAATCAAGACAATGAGGTAAGAACACACATGCAGTGGGATTCAAGTTAATAAAGAAGTTAGTGTAAAGTATTTCGTTAAGAGATACCTAGATGACTTAAGAGATAATCCCAACTAGAATCTACCTACTTAGCAAAAGAGAGCTCAAAAGGAGTGTAATTCTGATGTGAGTAGACAAAAACTGTATAGGGCTAAGAGAATGACAAAGTCAACTATAGTTGGGGATATTAGGCAACAATTCTTGAGGCTACATGATTATACAGAAACTGTGATCAAGCTCAATCCTGGAAGTGTGTTCAAGTTTAGTACAAAGAGGCTAACTGAGGATCCTAACTCACTACCAATTTTTAAGAGGTTATATGTTAGATTTAATGCATATGAGAAGGGTTTTTTTAATTGGTTGTAGACCCATTATAGGACTGGATGACTGTTTTTTAAAGGGTCCATATAGGGTGCAGTTACTCAGTACTATACGAAGGAATGAGAATGACAACATATTCCCTATCGCTGACAGTCATTCACCACCTGTGTCCTCGTTCTCGAAGGCACCCCTCTCTTTCAAGACGATTCGTAGCATGTCAAGCCCTAGTAAGGTTCTTCGTTTTGCATCGAATTAAACCAGATGCTCCACCGCTTGTGCGAGCCCCCGTTAATTCCTTCGAGTTTCATTCTTGCGAACGTACTCCATGTTGTAGAAATTGAATCAAGGGAAAGTTGAGAATGATTTTTAACAGAGTTAGTGGATGATATAGGTGAAATAAAGTGAGGAAGTATGTGTTTATTAGTGACATACAAAAAGGGCTTGTTGAGTGCTTTATAAAATTGCTCCCTGATAATGAGTACAGGTTCTGTTTGAAGTACTTGTACAATAACTTTAAGGTGCATTATAAAGGGAAAGAGCTGAGATATTTGTTTTACCAACTAGCCAGCTCAAGGGACATGTATGGATTTAACTTTGCAATGAAAGAACTGCAGAAAACTAAGCCAACTAAAAAAATGGTTGCTGGATATTGGGCCAGAAACATGGGCTAGGTCACATTTTAGCAACCACTGTAGGTGTAATGTTTTAGTTAATAATCTAAATGAGAGTTAGACTGGATATATATATATATATATACACACACACACACACACACTTGAAGCTAGAGAAAGGGGATCATCAATATGTTGGAGTGGATTAGGAGAAAACTTGTGACACAGTTTAAGATTAAAAGATCTAGGATGGAGAAGCATGATGTAATGTCCAGTAATTTTAGGTATGGTATTAAATTATTTTATTATATGAAATTCATATTTATATAATTTTATGAATTTAATTGGATCCATGTAAGAATTATTATTTAATTTTATTGCATTAAAGGGACTCATTAATAGTTGATTTAAATTAGCGAGTTAACCCTAAGACTTAATTTGTAAGAATTTGGGAAACATTAATAGATAAATTCATTTTACTATTGTCGGATTAAATAATTCAAATGAGGAATTATTGGTGAACTAATTATTCAAATAAATAATTAATTATTAAGTTTAAATATTAGCATATAATGTTATTAATTTAATTTGGGCCACTTTTTCTTTTATTTAGGATGACCCATTTCTTTTATTTAGTTCGATTGGGCCAATCCTCTTATCATTTTCCTATTGGGCTGCTTCCCATTCATTTAGCCAAACCAATTTGAGCTGAGCCCAAGGTCTTCTTATTTTCCAATTGGGCCACCATTTTAATTAAATCAGCCGGCCCAACCATTGGGTTAAGCCCAAGTGAATTGCCAGTCGGGTTGGATCTGTTTGGGGCAAACGGTAAAACCAATTGGGAGCAGAGCTGGGTTCAAATCGGCAAGGAGAGAAAAATTGATTTGGGGGAGTAATAACCGAGCAAGGGAAGGGGGGAAAATCAAACCCTCAATCAGTCAATCGAGAGGAAGGAGGAGTAGGCTTAGTCGACCCTAGCAACCCCCAAACCCTCAAATCACATAGCCGAACCTAGCTAGACCCAAACCATCCATCAATCGAACGTGCGAGAGACGGGAGAAAGAAAAAGAACTGTCAATCGCCGGCGACAGCTTGCGCCGACCGGCGGATTGATTAAGGGTTCGAGGGGGCGTTCGAGCAAGCATCGCTTGGACTAAGGGTCCCAAAATTTCAGTGACGCGACCGATGGAGGTATGAAGCTCGAGGAAATTGCCGGCGAGGTCACAAGTCGGCGTGATGAGATCGGTCGGACAGCCACTCTTCCTACCGCCGGTCATTGACCCAGTCGTTTAGGGTAATACCCAAATAATTTGGTGTAAATTTACTTCTATAAATTGAACTCCCCAAGCCCTAACCCAAAGCTGTCGAACCCCTTTGTTTGTGAGTCCCAAATTAGGGCTTGAAATTAGAAAATTTAGAAACCTCAGGGAAAGAAATTTCAGCGGGAAGCCACTGTGAATGTCCGGTTGGGTTGATTATTTTGGGAGAAGAAGGCGACAAGCAAATCGGTCGGCAGGAAGGTATATGAGTTGTGATAAATTAGTTAGTTCATTCATTTTCTTCTTCTGTGATTGGGGTTGTGTTGTTCTCCTGTTTTGGGACTGTACTATTGTGGGATTTAAACATATAGTAGTATTGTATCGTATTGGTTGCACTGCATTGGGTAATTTGTTTCTGAGTATGGTATTGAACCGAAACCTTCCTCTGTATTGGAGTATGTTGTTCTCTGTATTGAAATCAATTGTTCTAGGTACCATATTTAATCAAACTATTCTCTGTATTGGGATGTTTATTTCCTGTAATCAATTTAATTGTTTTGGTATTGCTTGGGTTTACTGCTTGGTTGAGACTGTATAAGAACCATAAGGTTCGGCAACACAATTTTGCCTAGGAACTAAGCCAGTGTCGACCTTTGGTACGCCCACAAGGTGCTCGACGAAATGTCTATGAGGACCATTTTGTAGCTTTGCCCAGTTTGTGATCCATGACTTGCTAGACTCAGGATTCGTTAGGCCTATAAACTCTAGTGAATTGTTGGTGGCTGGGAATCGGTTGGTAAATGATAAGGCAATAATAATTATTTATCCATAATTGATAAACAAAATAATAAGTTCTAAATTATTATTTAGTTAATATTAAATAATAATAGGATTAATGAGATAATTATCTATTCTTTACCAATGAATAATAAATAAAGATAATAAATATTTAATTATTATTTAATAATAATTAAATATGAATAAAGTTAATAAGTTAATTATTTATTATTTATCTTTAAATAATAAATAAAGCTAATAAATATTTGATTATTGCTTGACTACTATTAAATAATAATCAAGTATGCATAAAGTTAATAATTTAATTATTTATTATTTATCCTTAAATAATAAGTAAAGCTAATAAATATTTGACCATTGTTTAACTACTATTAAATAATAATCGAGTATAAATAAAGCTAATAAATATTTGATTATTGCTTGGTTACTATTAAATAATAGTCAAGTATGAATTAAGTTAATAATTTAATTATTTGCCAGTAAGTGATAGATAAAGATAACAAATATTTAATTATTATTTCATTAATATTAAATAATAATTAAGTATGAATAAAGTTAATAAAAGTAATCCTTTATTATTTATCAATAAATAATAAATAAAGTTAGTAAATATTTAATTATTATTTAATAGTAAATAATAATTAAGTATGAATGAAGTAATAAAAGTAATTACTTATTGTTTATCAAATAAAGATACTAAATATTTAATTAAGTATGAATAAGGTCATTTATCGATAAACAATAAATATTTAATTATTATTTAATTAGTATTGAATAATAATTAAGTATGAGTTAAAGTAATAAAATAACTATTCGTTATTTATTAAAATGAAGATGACAAGTATGTAATAATTATTTATTGTTCAACATTAAACAATAAATGAAGATGATAAATATCTAATTATTATAATTAGGAATGAATAAAGCTAATAAGGATAACAATTACTTAATCATTAATGGAATAATGATTGAGTATGAGGAAGATCAATAAGTTAATTATTTTGGCCTTAATAAATAATGGTAATAAACACTTAATGATAATATTAAGTGTGTGTGGTATTAATACATTGAGTATTTAATTAATGTTGAATAAAGAACAAGTATAATAATTACTAAATTACCCTTAAGGTGAATAGTGATTAAGCAAATAAAAGATTAAGTAAGAGATCAACCATTATTCAGTTGTTATTAAATCATGCTAGATTTATTATTCTAATAATAAATAAAGGTTGTTAACCCATAGTTAGAGACAAGTAAGGGTAATAATCGGAGTATTCAAAGAATAAGTGTGCATGATTAGTTATCAATTATTTTAATAGCTAAAGGTCATTAAGTTAAATTCTGTTTAGCTAATGATTAGACAGAAATTAAATGTATATGGTGAATTATTTATCTTTTAAATAAATAGCATAAGTGAGTGTATCGATATACAGTTTTGCAATGCTAATGGATAAACCGACTTTATCAACTGATAGGTTATCCAAGGTCAATTAGTTAAAGCTAAGATTTATTGTAGCTGAGCAAACAGGCAAGTTCCCTAACTTCATTCTTTCAGTATAATGAATGCAAGTTCTATCTTACTCCACTTTTACATTGAGCAATATTTCTAAATCTTATGCATTATTTTTAATTCGTGCAAAAGGTATATATTATTGCAAGTTATTCTTTAAGCTTGAATCTTATCTCCAAGCATGCTTTAAGTGGTCTAATTACTTTTAAAATTATTCCACATCTTTGTATTTATTGACATTCGCACTCGTGAAATTTAATTCGTATATTTATTTAAGTTCAGAAATTTGTGAACTATTCATGGTTAAGTCTGGACCCTTGTTCGGTCAGGCAAGTATGTGAGAATTTATAAAAGCTATCCGAACCAATCGATGGTAAGGATTCTTAGACTAAATGGACACCCCTTTTATTATAGGGGAGTACCCCAGGTACCGTATATAAGGTACTAATAGCAGAGTTAAATATTATGCATATACATAGCGTACGCGAGGCTGATCCCCTCAAGTACTTATTCTGTAGCCACTAACCAGAGGGTCAACCAGCTATTGACTCCTTTGGAAGTTATTGTTCAAAGTCTACTTGACTATCTCTTGTTCTAAAAGCAAATAATGTTCTTGCTTTCTGATAATTGTTGAATTCTCTTTCTATATTCCCTTCATCATGAAATATCCTTATTGTTGTACTTTAAACTTGCTGAGCAAACTCGTTGCTCATCCTTGCTATATCATGACTTCATTGCAGCTAAACCCGAGACGTCAGGGAAGAACAAAGGGAAAGAAAAGATGAAGTAATAGACTTCATGTAGCAGATTTTAAATTTACGTGTAGTTAATTACTGTTAATGTAATTTAAACCCTGACTTTTATTTAGGGTATGGATTTGTGTAAGTGTTTAAGGTTTTTTGTATTCTGGGACTAGTAACACCTTTGTAATGAACAACGTATGTTTATTATATTCTGCATTTTAGTTACCATATGTTGTTAGAGGTGAATGTTTGTATTGGATCGTGATGACCGGATCCGGGTATTTGGAGACCCGAATTTGGGGGCGTCACAGGTTGGTATCAAAGCCATAGGTTATAAACTTTAGGATTGCGAAACCTAGGTTATAACCTTCATAGTAAACTCGTATTGAGTGTTAGGAGATAAATCGAGGAGATTTATTATATGTGGTTTTGATGAATTGGGGAATTCATCGAGTCAAGTAGTACCCAATGAAATATAATTTCATTTCTTCAATGAATATATTTTATTGCTGTACTAACGTTGATTTTCGGTGTGATTGTAGGATGACTGACATAGGAGGGACCAGTGGAGCCCAGGAGGAGGAGACATTCCTAGATATACCTGTAATTGCTGAGCAGTTGGTGGGGTATGCTCCTATTGCCCCAGGGGTACCACTGGAGGAGTCCGAGCTAGAGGAGGACTATCAGAGGGAGCTACCAGAGCCGGTTATAGGTGGAGTCATGAGGTCCGGTAGTCAGGACCCGGATGCTGAGGAGGAGGACCCCGAGACTTAGGGGGAGGAGCCATCTGCTTATGTTGATGGCATGGGGTCCACTGCTGACGATATCATTGAGGGACTGACCAGCAGGAACGAGGAGCTGAAGGCTCGGATAGCTCATCTGGAGGAACAGAATCAGACCCACCAGATCAGAGAGGACCAGTATAGAGACCTAGCTTATCAGCTCGAGCAGGAGTTGGGAGTGGCAAAGGTACAGCTGCAGGGTTACGAGTCCTCAGCGCAGCAGATCGGACCCCTGCTACATCAGCTAGTGGCCCGAAACGCTGAGTTGAGAGATAGGCTGGAGCAGAAGGATCTGCAGATCGCCCACCTGAAGGCCAAGCAGGAGGCCATGAAGTTCGAGGTTGGGCTGGAGGTGTCTGAGAGGATGCATGTCAGAGAGGCCTGGGTCAGGGAAGCTAGAAGGGTTGATCAGCTAGAGGACCAGTTGGAGGCCAGAGCAGTGAGGATAGAGACCCTAGGATATGCTTTAGATGCAGCCTACAGGAGGCCCCGGACTGAGATAGGGGAGTCTAGCCGCTCTATTCGTCGCAGGGTCGGGGGTGGAGCATTCTCTTCTAGTCAGCAGGCACGGATTCGTCACGACGTGCAGTGACGTGATATGATGGTTGCTTTGTCTTTAGTACAGTCAGTCCCACTTTTGTTTATATTAGGGACGTATTCATGTTTGTCTTGTGAAACTCTATATTTGTTTTCATGTTTGGGGTAGCAGTTAAACCCCCAACTTTTGTTGTCTTGAGGGATGGAAAGTTAGGATTCCCCACTTTTGTCTTAGGGGAAATGTTTAATGATGGGTAGGGCATGTAGTGGCGCATTTATAGAAGTATGCCACATGTTTAGTCTTTGTAACAAACTGTGGTATATGAATATAAATGCAGATGTTTCACTTAAATCAAATGTGTTGATAGATATTTTACCCTTGATTGCTGATTTTAATGACATATTGTGTAAAATATAAAACTATAGGTAAAAGTCGGCCAGAATTCAAATCATGCCGCCAAGAGGACGACCCCGTAACCGACAGGTTGAAGAGTCAGAGAGTGAGGTTGGAAATCAATCCAATCCAATGAGAATGTTCGCAGAAATGCTGGCAGAAGCTATGCAATCAAGACCGCCACCTGGAGGGACCCAAGCAGCAGCCGAGCCAGCGCATCATCTGGCAAATTTTAAAGACTTCAAATTGGTTGGACCACCCGAGTTCAAGGGAACTCTTAACCCGATAGAAGCACAGACCTGGATCGAGGAGATAGAAAAGGTCTTCGAGGTCGCACGGGTGGCCGAAGAACAAAAGACAGGATTTACCACGTTCATGCTGAAGGGCGAGGCGAACTACTGGTGGAAGGCCAATAAGAGTCGAGCAGGTGAAGGAGTCATTCCATGGGAAAGATTTAAAGAGTTGTTCTTCGAAAACTACTTTCCAGAGAATACACAGCAGGACATGGAAGTGAAGTTCCTCGAACTGAAACAAGGGAATATGACTGTCGCTGAGTACGCGGCAAAATTCAATGAATTGGCCCGATTTGCCCCACATCAGGTGGACACCGAGGCCAGGAAGGCAAGAAGATTTGAATTGGGGCTGAAACCGTGGGTACAGAAGTCAGTTGCGATATTGAAGCTTAAGAACTTCTCGGAACTGCTGGAGAGGGCTATCATTGCGGAAGGAGGCAATGAAGTAGTAGCCCAATTTAATCACGACAGAAAGAAGAACCAGGAGGCTGCCAGGGCAGGGAGCAGCGGAGGCAGCAACCCCAATAAGCGCAAATGGAATGAAAGCCAATCGTTCGGGAGAAATAAATCCGGAGGAAACCAATCTGGAGGGGAGGTGAAGAAAACTGGCAAGTGTAGCAATTATAGGAAAAACCACACTGGGGAATGCATGAAGGGGAAGAGTGTTTGTTATCGGTGTGGACAACCGGGGCACATGGCTCCTCAATGTCCAAACAAAAATAAAGTAGGATGTTTCTCTTGTAGATCACCCGACCACCAGGTTAAGGACTGCCCGAAGAGGAAGGGCGATGTCGGGAGTGACAACAGGAGCAACAACAACAGTGGAAACAGCAACCGGCCGAGCTACGGGGCAACTGCCAGCCAAGCCAATAGGCCGATGGCACGCACGTTCAACATGACTGTTCAGGATGCAATGGAATCCAGAGACGTGGTGTCAGGTATCATCCCAATCAATGATATAAATGCATATGTGTTATTTGATTCGGGTGCTACTTACTCTTTTATTTCCGAAGAATTTGCTAGTCAGTTAAATTTACCTTGTGAAAAGTTAGAACATCCTGTGAACGTAGAAGTAGCAAATAAGGAAATTATCCCCGTAGAATGCATTCATAGGAATTGTTATGCTGAATTGCGAGGATTTAAGCTTAATGTGGATTTGATACCAATTCGGCTGGGAGAGTTTGATGTAATCCTGGGAATGGATTGGCTATCAATTCACGGAGCAGTTATTGATTGTAAGAAGAAATGTGTACACCTAAAGACTCCTAATAAGTCGAAGGTGGTATTCTATGGCAGTAAGTCACCAAGACAATCTTGTTGTCTTACTATGATGCAAACAAGGAGATTACTTAAGAAAGGTTGCGTGTGTTATTTGGCCCATGTGGTCGATACTCGTCAGGTCGGGGATGAGATGAGTCAAATACCCATCGTGAGGGATTTCGCTGATGTCTTCCCCGATGAACTTCCGGGACTGCCGCCGGACAGGAAAACCGAGTTCGTTATCGATTTGGCACCGGGAATCGCACCAATATCGAAGCCGCCGTATCGAATGGCACCTATAGAAATGAAAGAGTTGATGGTGCAACTGCAGGAACTGCTAGACAAGGGTTATATCAGACCGAGCGTGTCCCCGTGGGGAGCGCCAGTTCTGTTTGTAAAGAAGAAAGATGGTTCTATGCGACTTTGTATCGACTACCGGGAGTTGAACAAAGTTACGATTAAGAATAGGTATCCGCTTCCTAGGATTGACGATCTATTTGATCAACTTAAGGGAGCAAAGTACTTTTCGAAAATCGACCTAAGGACAGGCTATCATCAGCTGAAGGTGAGGCAGGACGATATCCCGAAGACTGCATTCAGGACTCGTTGTGGGCACTTCGAGTTTCTGGTAATGTCTTTTGGATTGACGAATGCACCAGCAGCATTCATGGATATGATGAACAGAGTGTTCAAGCAGTACTTGGACAAGTTCGTAGTCGTATTCATCGATGACATCTTGGTTGATGAGGACATCCTTAGTTCACAAGCCCTTGATAAAACACATGTGGATCCATTGCATATGCCACTTGGACCCATTACGAGGACACGAGCTAAACGCTTCAAAGAAGGACTTAACGGGATGATTCATAAATTATGGACCGAGGTTGGATCGAGCATAGAGGTTATAGAGACGGGTTACAAGCACGCGAAGTTCATAAACACATTGGAAGCAAGCATACCCGAACCGACACAAAAGAATCAGCATTTCCGCACTTTTGGACTAGTTTGACATCAGTTCGTATTTTGGCCATAACTTGAGTTTCCAAACTCCAAATGAGGTGATTCAAAAGCCTAAATTCATTAGAAACTCTAGGGCTACAATTTTCATTCTTGGCCCAAGTCCAAATTCGAAATTTATCAGGTGTGAAAATAGCTTGCAATGTGCTGATCAGTTTATAGTTGTCTGATTTGGACTTTTAACACATCACATGTTTTGGATTGTTAAATTCTTTTGGTGGCTGATACATGTGATGTGATTAGTTGTTAGATCTTGACTTATGATGATGGTTTAGCACACCATGAGTTCCTATAAATACCAAGTGATGCTAGGATGTAAAATCATTCATTCATATCAATTTTCAGATTATCAATACTATTGTGAGTTTGTTTCTCTACTTGTGGTTCTTTGAAGAATTCCTAAGTGTTCCTTAGTTCTTCTTTTTAGATTCATAATTGACTTATCATACAACCAATCATAGTTGTGTGTGGCGTCTTCTACCGCATCAATCGTCGATTGTACCGAGGTTACCGCTTCAATATAAGCGAGGGGTCGAGGTGTCGTTGGTGTTCACCCTACGCAAATTTCCTAAGCAAGCAATTGTACCAAGATTACCGTCTACATATAGGCGAGGGGTTAAGGTGTTGCAAGCTATCCATCCTATCAACTTGTTAGAAACGATCCGGGCGACGACCACCTCACGCAAGCGTGCCGTGGAGTCTATCATTGGTGTATTCAGAGACAGAGGAGGAACATGCTGAACATTTGAAGATTGTATTGGAAGCTATTAGGAAGGAGAAGTTGTATGCAAAGTTTTCTAAGTGTGAGTTTTGGTTGCAGAGGGTATAGTTTCTGGGTCACGTCATCGACAAAAATGGTGTTTCGGTGGACCCAGCAAAAGTAGAAGCGGTTATCAATTGGGAGCAACCGAAGACGCCGACAGAGATCCGGAGCTTCTTGGGATTAGCGGGATACTATCGGAGATTCATCCAGGATTTTTCAAAGATAGCATCGCCATTGACCAACCTCACCAGAAAAATAATTAAGTTCGTTTGGTCGGAGAAGTGTGAGGAAAGTTTTATGGAGCTGAAGAAGAGACTCAGCCAAACACCGGTGTTGACCTTACCCGACAACACTGGGGGTTTCGTAGTGTATAGCGATGCGTCACACAAGGGTCTGGGTTGTGTACTGATGCAACACGGCAAGGTCGTGGCGTACGCATCACGGCAACTAAAAGACTATGAGAAGGGTTACCCGACTCATGACTTGGAGTTAGCAGCGGTAGTTTTTGCCTTGAAGATTTGGAGGCACTACTTATACGGGGAGAAGTGCGAGATATATATAGATCACAAAAGTCTGAAATATATCTTCACTCAAAAGGAGCTGAACATGAGGCAGTGCCGATGGTTAGAATTGATCAAGGACTATGACTGTGAAATTCTGTACCATCCGGGCAAAGCAAATGTAGTGGCTGATGCCTTAAGCAGGAAAGGCAAGGTGAAATTGATGCAGCTGACAGTTCAAGAGGAGTTGATAAAGGACTTTGAACGTCTAAAACTGGAGGTTAAGTATCCGACTTAGGCGAACGAAAAATTGTTTACCGTGACAGCAGGTCCGACTCCACTAGATAAGATAAAGGAGGCTCAAGAATTTGACGAGGAATGCATTGACATTAAGAAGCAACTATCGGAGGGAAAAACGTTGAAGTACAAGATTGACAACACAGGATTGCTGAGATTCGAGGGAAGGATCTGGATACCCTACGTACCAGACTTAAGGGAAGAAATTTTGCATGAGGCCCATAATACGAGGTTTTCGGTACATCCAGGTAGCACCAAGATGTATCAAGATCTTCGTCAGCATTATTGGTGGCCGCACTTGAAAGGAGAAGTTGCAGAATTCGTTAGCCGGTGTTTAACTTGTCAAAGGATCAAGGCAGAGCACCAGCGGCCGAGCGAATTATTGTAACCCTTGGAGATTCCAGAATGGAAGTGGGAGCACATCACAATGGATTTTGTGGTAGGACTTCTAACCACTCAAAAGGGTCTGGACGCCATCTGGGTAATCGTAGACCGTTTGACCAAGTCTGCCCATTTCCTGCCAATCAAGATCAGGTATAAATTGGAGGAGTTGGCGAAACTTTACGTGAAGGAGATAGTATCACGACATGGAGTGCCGGTGTCTATTGTATCTGACAGAGACCCGCGCTTCACGTCCAATTTTTGGAGAAGTCTACAGGAAAGACTGGGAACACAGTTGAGAATGAGTACGGCGTATCACCTTCAGACTGATGGTCAGAGTGAGCGAACAATTCAGACTCTAGAGGATATGCTCCGGGCAGTTGTGATGGACTTAAGTGGCAGCTGGGACGATCACTTGCCACTAGTAGAGTTCGCCTACAACAATAGTTACCATGCTAGCATTGGTATGCCACCGTACGAAGTGCTATACGGAAGAAAGTGTCGAACGCCGTTGTGTTGGGATGAAGTTGGTGAACGGAGGTTGTTGGGACCAGAATTGGTACAACAAACCGTGGAAATCATTAAAGTAATAAGACAACGGTTAGTAGCAGCCCAGGATCGTCAGAAGAAGTATGCTGACTTACATCGTCAGAAACGAGACTTTGAAGTTGGTAGCTTTGTGTTTCTGAAGGTATCTCCCTGGAAAGGGAAAATTTGTTTTGGAAAGAAGGGCAAATTGAGCCCTAGGTTCATAGGACCTTTTGAAATATTAAGAAGAATAGGTGAAGTGGCGTACGAGGTAGCATTACCTCCTGAACTTGAGCACATCCACAACGTGTTTCATGTATCAGTGTTGCGTCCGTATAAGCCAGACTACAAGCATGTCATTTCCTATGAGCCAATTCAAGTCGAGAAGGACTTATCGTACGAGGAGATTCCTGTTCAAATATTAGATAGAAAGGAACAGACGCTGAGGAATAAAACCATTCATTCGGTTAAAGTTCTCTGGAGAAACCACGCGGTGGAAGAAGCCACGTGGGAAGAAGCCACGTGGGAACTCGAAGAAAAGATGAGAGCAAATTACCCTCAGTTATTTGTGTAACCTTAGATTGAAATTCCGAGGACGGAATTTTTATAAGGGGGAGAGGATGTAATGTCCAGTAATTTTAGGTATGGTATTAAATTATTTTATTATATGAAATTCATATTTATATAATTTTATAAATTTAATTGGATCCATGTAAGAATTATTATTTAATTTTCTTGCATTAAAGGGACTCATTAATAGTTGATTTAAATTAGTGAGTTGACCCTAAGACTTAATTTGTAAGAATTTGGGAAACATTAATAGATAAATTCATTTTACTATTGTCGGATTAAATAATTCAAATGAGGAATTATTGGTGAACTAATTATTCAAATAAATAATTAATTATTAAGTTTAAATATTAGCATATAATGTTGTTAATTTAATTTGGGCCACTTTTTCTTTTATTTAGGATGGCCCATTTCTTTTATTTAGTTCGATTGGGCCAATCCTCTTATCATTTTCCTATTGGGCTGCTTCCCATTCATTTAGCCAAACCAATTTGAGCTGAGCCCAAGGTCTTCTTATTTTCCAATTGGGCCATCGTTTTAATTAAATCAGCCGGCCCAACCATTGGGTTAAGCCCAAGTGAATTGCCAGCCGGGTTGGATCCGTTTGGGGCAAACGGTAAAACCAATTGGGAGCAGAGCTGGGTTCAAATCGGCAAGGAGAGAAAAATTGATTTGGGGGAGTAATAACCGAGCAAGGGAAGGGGGGAAAATCAAACCCTCAATCAGTCAATCGAGAGGAAGGAAAAGTAGGCTTAGTCGACCCTAGCAACCCCCAAACCCTCAAATCACATAGCCGAACCTAGCTAGACCCAAACCATCCATCAATCGAACGTGCGAGAGACGGGAGAAAGAAAAAGAACTGTCAATCGCCGGCGACAGCTTGCGCCAACCGGCGGATTGATTAAGGGTTCGAGGGGGCGTTCGAGCAAGCATTGCTTGGACCAAGGGTCCCCAGCGACGCGACCGATGGAGATATGAAGCTCGAGGAAATTGCCGGCGAGGTCACAAGTCGGCGTGATGAGATCGGTCGGACAGCCACTCTTCCTACCGCCGGTCATTGACCTAGTCGTTTAGGGTAATACCCAAATAATTTGGTGTAAATTTACTTCTATAAATTGAACTCCCCAAGCCCTAACCCAAAGCTGTCGAACCCCTTTGTTTGTGAGTCCCAAATTAGGGCTTGAAATTAGAAAATTTAGAAACCTCAGGGAGAGAAATTTCAGCGGGAAGCCACTGTGAATGTCCGGTTGGGTTGATTATTTTGGGAGAAGAAGGCGACAAGCAAATCGGTCGGCAGGAAGGTATATGAGTTGTGATAAATTAGTTAGTTCATTCATTTTCTTCTTCTGTGATTGGGGTTGTGTTGTTCTCCTGTTTTGGGACTGTACTATTGTGGGATTTAAACATATAGTAGTATTGTATCGTATTGGTTGCACTGCATTGGGTAATTTATTTCTGAGTATGGTATTGAACCGAAACCTTCCTCTGTATTGGAGTATGTTGTTCTCTGTATTGAAATCAATTGTTCTAGGTACCATATTTAATCAAACTATTCTCTGTATTGGGATGTTTATTTCTTGTAATCAATTTAATTGTTTTGGTATTGCTTGGGTTTACTGCTTGGTTGAGACTGTATAAGAACCATAAGGTTCGGCAACACAATTTTGCCTAGGAACTAAGCCAGTGTCGACCTTTGGTACACCCACAAGGTGCTCGACGAAATGTCTATGAGGACCATTTTGTAGCTTTGCCCAGTTTGTGATCCATGACTTGCTAGACTCAGGATTCGTTAGGCCTATAAACTCTAGTGAATTGTTGGTGGCTGGGAATCGGTTGGTAAATGATAAGGCAATAATAATTATTTATCCATAATTGATAAACAAAATAATAAGTTCTAAATTATTATTTAGTTAATATTAAATAATAATAGGATTAATGAGATAATTATCTATTCTTTACCAATGAATAATAAATAAAGATAATAAATATTTAATTATTATTTAATAATAATTAAATATGAATAAAGTTAATTAGTTAATTATTTATTATTTATCTTTAAATAATAAATAAAGCTAATAAATATTTGATTATTGCTTGACTACTATTAAATAATAATCAAGTATGCATAAAGTTAATAATTTAATTATTTATTATTTATCCTTAAATAATAAGTAAATCTAATAAATATTTGACCATTGTTTAACTACTATTAAATAATAATCGAGTATAAATAAAGCTAATAAATATTTGATTATTGCTTGGTTACTATTAAATAATAGTCAAGTATGAATTAAGTTAATAATTTAATTATTTGCCAGTAAGTGATAGATAAAGATAACAAATATTTAATTATTATTTCATTAATATTAAATAATAATTAAGTATGAATAAAGTTAATAAAAGTAATCCTTTATTATTTATCAATAAATAATAAATAAAGTTAGTAAATATTTAATTATTATTTAATAGTAAATAATAATTAAGTATGAATGAAGTAATAAAAGTAATTACTTATTGTTTATCAAATAAAGATACTAATTATTTAATTAAGTATGAATAAGGTCATTTATCGATATACAATAAATATTTAATTATTATTTAATTAGTATTGAATAATAATTAAGTATGAGTTAAAGTAATAAAATAACTATTCGTTATTTATTAAAATGAAGATGACAAGTATGTAATAATTATTTATTGTTCAACATTAAACAATAAATGAAGATGATAAATATCTAATTATTATAATTAGGAATGAATAAAGCTAATAAGGATAACAATTACTTAATCATTAATGGAATAATGATTGAGTATGAGGAAGATCAATAAGTTAATTATTTTGGCCTTAATAAATAATGGTAATAAACACTTAATGATAATATTAAGTGTGTGTGTGGTATTAATACAGTGAGTATTTAATTAATGTTGAATAAAGAACTAGTATAATAATTACTAAATTACCCTTAAGGTGAATAGTGATTAAGCAAATAAAAGATTAAGTAAGAGATCAACCATTATTCAGTTGTTATTAAATCATGCTAGATTTATTATTCTAATAATAAATAAAGGTTGTTAACCCATAGTTAGAGACAAGTAAGGGTAATAATCGGAGTATTCAAAGAATAAGTGTGCATGATTAGTTATCAATTATTTTGATAGCTAAAGGTCATTAAGTTAAATTCTGTTTAGCTAATGATTAGACAGAAATTAAATGTATATGGTGAATTATTTATCTTTTAAATAAATAGCATAAGTGAGTGTATCGATATACAATTTTGCAATGCTAATGGATAAACCGACTTTATCAACTGATAGGTTATCCAAGGTCAATTAGTTAAAGCTAAGATTTATTGTAGCTGAGCAAACAGGCAAGTTCCCTAACTTCATTATTTCAGTATAATGAATGCAAGTTCTATCTTACTCCACTTTTACATTGAGCAATATTTCTAAACCTTATGCATTATTTTTAATTCGTGCAAAAGGTACATATTATTGCAAGTTATTCTTTAAGCTTGAATCTTATCTCCAAGCATGCTTTAAGTGGTCTAATTACTTTTAAAATTATTCCACATCTTTGTATTTATTGACATTCGCACTCGTGAAATTTAATTCGTATATTTATTTAAGTTCAGAAATTTGTGAACTATTCATGGTTAAGTCTGGACCCTTGTTCGGTCAGGCAAGTATGTGAGAATTTATAAAAGCTATCCGAACCAATCGAGGGTAAGGATTCTTAGACTAAATGGACACCCTTTTTATTATAGGGGAGTACCCTAGGTACCGTATATAAGGTACTAATAGCAGAGTTAAATATTATGCATATACATAGCGTACGCGAGGCTGATCCCCTCAAGTACTTATTCTGTAGCCAGTAACCAGAGGGTCAACCAGCTATTGACTCCTTTGGAAGTTATTGTTCAAAGTCTACTTGACTATCTCTTGTTCTAAAAGCAAATAATGTTCTGTTAGGTTTGTACATAGCGCGAATATGCAATCAAATTACATAAATAGTGCGGAAGCGCGATAAAATCAGATTTTAAAATTTTATACAAACCATCACCATGATCTTTCTTTATGCACAATTATTAATTAAACGAAAGAGATGGAGAATAAGAATTATACCCTTGTAGAATTCTAGCTTCCTCAGGTACAAGTTCACCTCCAATTGCTTCGCGTTCTCCTTGAATTCCACCGATTAAATTCCTTCCTTTGATCAACGTTAGCCACCCAAGTGTTTGGCCTCTAGAGGTGATCCACCAAGGAATAATACTTGTTCAAGAAGATAGGTGTTGGCAAAACCCTAGTTTCTATCTCTATAGAAATTGTAAGTACTCTCTACAATTCTTATGCAAGAGTGTGTAAATTGTCTAACCACAAATCATAATAAGACTCCTCTTATTTATAGATATAGGGAACCCTCCTAAACTATTTAGGATTAGGGTTTTTATTTTAATTAAACTCCTTTAATTAATTGAACTCCTAATCCAATTAGGAATGCATGAGAGAGTACTTCTATTAATTAATTCCCAATCCCTATTAGGAATTACATAATAGTAATAGTAATAATAATAATAAGACTCCTCTTATTAATTTATATTTAATATTTCCAAAATATTAAATAATAAATATTAAGCTATTTAATTTATTCTATCTCCATAGATTAAATTAAATACACTTAACTTATTATTACGATTATGCCATTTACTTCTTAAATAAATATTTTCCTTTTGCGGTGTGACCCTTTAGGTTCTCCATATTAAACCGGTTGTGAATAAATCAATTAGAACAATTCTAATTTTATTTAAATAAATAAATTAAACTATTTAATTCATTTAAATAAATAATATTTATTCTACAATAAGGGTAAGCCCCCTTAGCGATTAACGACTTTCCAGATAATATAGATTTCAACATTAATCACAAAAGAACCTTTCAGTGAATAGTTACCGTACAATTCAATCCTTCTACCATACAATGTCCCAATTAAATATAAGACATGGAATTACTGTCAAGTCTTATTTTATTTAATTATATGTATTTCGATTCTGAAATGCACAACTCTAATTAATGCAAATTAGAAACTCCTTTCTAATTTCATTCTACTTTGGCCAAAGACTTCTGAGTCGTCATTTATCGAATCACATAGGACATTCTCTCCTTTTACTAGAAGTGGTAGATTCTTTGTTGATCATTCACCTATCTCCATGTATAACTTATTATACCCAATCATACCTTTTAATATACCCTCAGGGTCTTAAGGGACATGTCAAAGTATAACTCATCATACACAAGATACTATGATGATCTCAAGTCCAAGGATCACTTGTACTACTATCACTAGAGGAATTCCTATTGACAGGCGAGTAAAACTCCATTAGGTATTCCTTAGCGAGCCACGTTCAGTGAACTTATTATCTAATAAGCACCTACATACTTGCTTTAGTGTCTCCACACAAATGATTATGAGATCAATCATCCTCTTCATAAGAGCAAGCAACGTATGTACTAATCTATCCGAATTCACTAATCCCCTTTTTAGTAATCCAAGGATTAGGAACGATTTTAGTTTGTGAGCTATCTTGAATTTAGATCTCATTAGCATGATCACCATCATGATTCTAAAAGCATTGCTCAAAACTATGGGTTTATCACATTTAATATAACAGCACTATGTTTATAAAGTAAAATGCCTTTAATAATCGAATAAGATTACAAAGTATATGCTGCATCATATCAAATATGATTGGCTTGTGTGCATACTACTTTCAATCTCCCACTTGCACTAAAGCCAATCGTCATGGTATCTAATACCCTTCTTCTCTAAGTGACGATCATCTTGCTGTTTGGATAAAGCTTCAGTAAATGGATATGAAATGTTGTTCTTGAGAGTCCACTATCTCTATAGTGACTTCTTCTCTTTCAATGATTCCACTAATCAAATGAAAGTGCCGCAACACATGTTTGAATCCAAGATGAGACTTAGGAACTATTCCTAGTTCTGTGATGAACTTTTCATCCAAACAATCAACTTGCAGCTTCATTTACAGCTATATACTTTGTCTTTGTCACTAAACCAGCAACTCTTTGCTGTTTGGAACCTTTCCAATTCACTGCACCACCTTTCAAGGTAACGATTTACCTTAAAGTGGATTTGTTATCGTCTTGGTCAGTCTGAAAAAACTTGAGTCTGTTTAGCCCTCTAGTTTTAATTTAAACCTACCATGAATTATGATTACATCTTCAATACCGGTTAAGTACTTAAAGATGTTTATCACTGTCTTACAGTGATCTTCTCCAGAATATGACTGATCAACATCAAGCCTAGTATATTCATTGCATACATGATAGTAACTCATGTGATCTCTCTTTCAATTGGGGATAATTTTAGAGAGATACACTCCATGGCTCATCATCATGAGACCTCTCTTGGAGTTTGCCATGCTAAACGCCTTTAGCATCAAATGAATATACGTTCCTTGGGTCAAGCCAAACATCCTTTTAAATCTATCTATATAGACTTATATCCCCAATTTATAGGATGCTCCTCCCAAGTCATTCATGGAGGAATGTTTAGACAATTTTATCTTTACTGATTGTAGCATTGGTGTGTTATTCCTTGTCAGTAGTATATCAACATATAATATCAAGAATGTCACAGCGCTCCCACTGACCCTTTTGTATACACTAGGTTCATTTCCGTTTTTGATAAAATCAAACTCTTTTGATTGTCTCATCAAAATGAATGTTCCATCTTTGAGAAGCTTGCTTCAATCCATCAATGGATCATTGTAGCTTAAAACACGATTTGCTTCAACCTTTGAAACAAATTCCTCTGGCTGTATCATACATACATTCTCCTCAAGTCTTCACTGAGGAAGGACGTCTCCACATCCATTTTGCTAGATTTCGTAATAAGCTGCAATCGCAAGTAAAATCCAAATTGACTTGAGCATTACCCGGTAATAAGGTTTTATCACAGTCAACTCCTTGACTTGAAAAACCTTTTAAACAGGTCTGGTCTTATAGGTCTCCACCTTGCCATTTGCCACAGTCTTTCTCTTAAAAGACCCATATTCACACTCTAGACACTAAGCCCTTATGTGGAGTAACCAGAGTCTATACTTGGTTCTCATACATGGAGTCCATTTCGGATTTCATGGCCATCTACCATTTCTCTGAGTATCTTATACTCATAGCCTTATCGTATATAACTGGATCATCATCTTCTATGATGCGTACCTCATCATCATCCTCTATGATGAATCCATACCTCTCAGGTATCTTCGGTACTCTTCCAGATTTACGATTTGGTTGTGGTACAATAGGTCTATCTACAGGTTCCTCGGATCGACTTAAAGTGCTTTGTGGTTCTTGTACTCTTTCAAGATCTATTACCCTCCCACTAGCTCCTTCGATGATAAACATCTTTATCTAAGAAGGCTGCGTGTAGGATTATAGTAATAATACCCTAAACTTTCTTTAGGATATCCCACAAATCTGCACTTGTCAGATTTTGTCCCAAACTTATCTTTGAAACCTTTTCACATAAGTTGGACAACCCCTTATCTTAACATACTTAAGAATAGGAATCCTCCATATCTATAACCTTTATGGAGTTTTGGGGCCGGATTTTTTAGGTTACCTTATCTTGTAGATATGCAGCCGTTTCTAGGGCATAACCCCAGATGGATACTAGAATGTCGGTAAAAATCATTATGGACTGCACCATGTCCAACAAGGTACAATTTCTCCTTTTAGATACACCAATCAATTATTGCGTATCAGAAGGTGTCCATTATGAGAAAATACCATTTTGAGATGATCTAGAAACTCATTGCACAAGTATTCTTTCCTCGATCTGATCAAAGAATCTTAATACTTTGTCCAATATGTTTTCACTTCTGAATTCTTTGAACCTTTCAAAATGATTCAGATTTGTATTTTGTCAAATACACATATTCAACTCTTTGAATGATCATCTCCTTTTCTTTTACTAGTTTGTTCAATTTGCAAAATTATTTTTCATGTAAGTCAAGTTTACAAAGTCTATCAAGTAATCTTCCAGTTTCAAACAAAAACATTATCGATATAAAAAGAACAACAATTTGTTATTAAATATAATACCAAAACCTTCCTTGTCCAACAACGGAAGTAATAATGTTTCTAAAGAGAATTGGAACATAATAACAACTTATTAACTTAATAGACTTGCCCGTAGGCAATGCTAAACTATAAGTTCCTATGGTTAATGCAACAACCTTTGCTCCATTCCCACACATAAGATTTACTTAATCTTTGTTTAGCTTTCTACTTCTGCTTAGTCTCTGCATTGGATTGCATACGTGAGAACTACAGCCGGTATCCAATACCCAAGTAGAACCTTGACTTATAGAAAAATTTATTTCAATCATGAACAAACCCATATTTGTAACCGAAGCTTCACTAAGATTCTTCTGGTTAGCTTTTGTAAGATACTCCTTACAATTTCCTTTCCAGTGTCCAGGCTTATTGTATTGGAAGCAAACTCCTTTGCTATTTGCATCAGTCTTGTTCTTATTGTCCTTTGTTTTTTCCTTTCCATTTACCTTCTTTGAATTGTTCTTCTTTTAAGAAGATCCTTTGGCCCTCTTCCGCTTCTTGGAAGAATCATTTACCAGTAAGACTTGGTCTTTTCTTGGTTGGAAAAAGTGACTCTTTACGGTTTTCAACATGTTTAAGCAACTCAGGCAGGCTGACATATAGCTTGTTCATGTGGAAATTCACAACAATTTGTGAGAAAGAGTCCGGAAGTGATTGCAAGATCAAATCTTGGATCAACTCTCCATCCATTAAAACCCAGTTGTTCCAATTGTTCAATCAGATTGATCATTTTGAGGACATTTGTCTATACTGTAGTGCCATCGGTTATTCTAGATCGGAAGAGCTCCTTAGATATCTTATATCTAATAGTCCTACTTTCCTCACCCTTCAACTGCTTGAAGGTGCAGGAGTATAGTAGGAGCATCCATAGTTTCATGCTGACGCTGAAGCTCGTTACTCATGGATGCGAGCATGATGCATTGAGCCAACTGTGCATCATCTTGCCACTTTCTAAAAGTAGCAATCTCTTCCTCAGAGGCATTGTCTGCAACCATTGCAGGGATAAGCATATTAAGGACATAAGATAGCTTTTCAGCTTTGAGAACTATTCTCAAATTCTTTAACCAGTCCTTTTAATACGGTCCGATTAATTAGCATCTAATATGCTCCACAGTGATAGTGAATTAGACATTGTAAAATTCTATAAATGAATTTGTAATTTAACAACATTTTAGCATACATTCATTTATTGATTAATTACCAAAATAAATTAGGTCTTTATTTTAAATTGGTATCTCCCACTATTTTCATCAAACTATATTACCCTCAATATACAGTTCGGCAAATCTAATTAAAGATTTGCTAGTGAGAATAAGGATCCCATTTCAAATGTATATAGCCTGTGTGACACAACAAACGATATATAAATAAATAGGTAGACAACTATTGTCAATTACATCACTATGTAACTCCTTTTAATTTGCCTCTTAGATTATTTTGATCAAGTGTGACACATCCGAATCAAAATTATCCAAGTTAAGTCCAACCTAGCACTTCCATATATTCGAAAGAAAAACACTGTCCTTGTGTGACACAACAAAACAACATCGTTCAGTCTATGTATAAGCATCAAATGTGATAAAGCAACATCTTAAATATTTAATACTTGCCTTGTGTGACACAACAAACTCATATTAAATATTTTAATACTCTATTGCTTTACCATTGCTAGAAGGCGACGTTCGATATTCCAAATATCTTTGAACGCTTAGGACTTAATATTATTGCTTTGAGGGGTTTGTTATTATTTTTTCTCATCTTGTTTAGCGCGCATGCACCATATATATATAAAATACGCGTCATATTATTTAACATGCGAAGCATGTTGTATAATATATAATATATACATAGCAAGCATGCCACATATAGAATACTATATTCTACCCGGATTGATTATGGACTTTTATTCTAGTTTGGTTCACTAGAGCCACCAAGTGAACCAAAAGGTCAAACCTAGGGTGCAAGAACAAAATTTAAATATAACTATTACATTTAAACCCGGGCTCCATTACAAACGGGTCTTCAAGCGCTCCTTGCTCCTTTGTCTTCAATTCTTCAAAATTAATTCTAACTAGTCCTATTACAAAAACTATTTACAATAAATAGAAACCTTGATCAGCAGTCAAGGGGAAGTACATAGGAGGGAGATAGAATTTACATTAAGAAAAATTAGAGAAGACGAGGTACGCAGACCCCATTTATAAAAACCCATTCATTCAAGCATCCACTAAAATAAAATCCAATCACACATTGGTCAGTAGTCCATAATCAATCCCTATTTATTATCATACATATCTCCATATGTATCAATAAATAACATTCATCTCATGAATAATAAAACCATTCCATATATGCATTGATATCATTTAATGGGCAATATTAGTTAGTATAAAATTCAATTTCAACTCCAATTAGTTATCATGGAATCCAATTCCAACTCTAATTAGTTATCATGAAATCCAATTTTAATTAAAATAAACTTCTTTATTTTAATCATATTCCAAATCAAAATAAACTCTTTTATTTTAATTTATCCAATTTTTTTTTTTTTTTTTGAATAAAAATAAACTCCTTTATTTTTAATCAAATTCCAAATCAAAATAAACTCCTTTATTTTAATTAATATGGAAACCAATTTCAAGTTTAAAATAAACACCTTTATTTTTAACTTAAAATTATTGGAAAATAAAATATGTTGAATCCTATTCCTTATCAAAATAAACATATTTATTTTTTAAAGAAACATGGAATCCTATTCCATATGTGAATAAACTCCTTTATTCTAGGAAACATGGAATCCTATTCCATATGTGAATAAACTCCTTTATTCTAGGAAACATGGAATCCTATTCCATATGTGAATAAACTCCTTTATTCTAGGAAACATGGAATCATATTCCATATATGAATAAACTACTTTATTCTAGGAAACATGGAATCCTATTCCATATATGAATAAACTCCTTTATTATAGTTAACGTAGAATCCAATTCCAAGTTCAAATAAAACTTTTAATTTTAATTATATTCCAATTCAAAATAAACCTTTTATCTTAATTGAAAATAAATAAAATCAAAATAAATAAAATAAATAAAATAATTGTACACAAACAATTATGCCCAATTAAATTGTTCTTAACACATATCAATGTATATACAGAATCAAAACAATTAATAATTCGCATAAAGTTTGGCTCTTGATACCACTGTTAAGTTTGTACATAGCGCGAATATGCAATCAAATTACATAAATAGTGCGGAAGCGCGATAAAATCAGATTTTAAAATTTTATACAAACCATCACCATGATCTTTCTTTATGCACAATTATTAATTAAACGAAAGAGATGGAGAATAAGAATTATACCCTTGTAGAATTCTAGCTTCCTCAGGTACAAGTTTCACCTCCAATTGCTTCGCGTTCTCCTTGAATTCCACCGATTAAATTCCTTCCTTTGATCAACGTTAGCCACCCAAGTGTTTGGCCTCTAGAGGGTGATCCACCAAGGAATAATACTTGTTCAAGAAGATAGGTGTTGGCAAAACCCTAGTTTCTATCTCTATAGAAATTGTAAGTACTCTCTACAATTCTTATGCAAGAGTGTGTAAATTGTCTAACCACAAATCATAATAAGACTCCTCTTATTTATAGATATAGGGAACCCTCCTAAACTATTTAGGATTAGGGTTTTTTTATTTTAATTAAACTCCTTTAATTAATTGAACTCCTAATCCAATTAGGAATGCATGAGAGAGTACTTCTATTAATTAATTCCCAATCCCTATTAGGAATTAAATAATAGTAATAGTAATAATAATAATAAGACTCCTCTTATTAATTTATATTTAATATTTCCAAAATATTAAATAATAAATATTAAGCTATTTAATTTATTCTATCTCCATAGATTAAATTAAATACACTTAACTTATTATTACGATTATGCCATTTACTTCTTAAATAAATATTTTCCTTTTGCGGTGTGACCCTTTAGGTTCTCCATATTAAACCGGTTGTGAATAAATCAATTAGAACAATTCTAATTTTATTTAAATAAATAAATTAAACTATTTAATTCATTTAAATAAATAATATTTATTCTACAATAAGGGTAAGCCCCCTTAGCGATTAACGACTTTCCAGATAATATAGATTTCAACATTAATCACAAAAGAACCTTTCAGTGAATAGTTACCGTACAATTCAATCCTTCTACCATACAATGTCCCAATTAAATATAAGACATGGAATTACTGTCAAGTCTTATTTTATTTAATTATATGTATTTCGATTCTGAAATGCACAACTCTAATTAATGCAAATTAGAAACTCCTTTCTAATTTCATTCTACTTTGGCCAAAGACTTCTGAGTCGTCATTTATCGAATCACATAGGACATTCTCTCCTTTTACTAGAAGTGGTAGATTCTTTGTTGATCATTCACCTATCTCCATGTATAACTTATTATACCTAATCATACCCTTTAATATACCCTCAGGGTCTTAAGGGACATGTCAAAGTATAACTCATCATACACAAGATACTATGATGATCTCAAGTCCAAGGATCACTTGTACTACTATCACTAGAGGAATTCCTATTGACAGGCGAGTAAAACTCCATTAGGTATTCCTTAGCGAGCCACGTTCAGTGAACTTATTCTCTAATAAGCACCTACATACTTGCTTTAGTGTCTCCACACAAATGATTATGAGATCAATCATCCTCTTCATAAGAGCAAGCAACGTATGTACTAATCTATCCGAATTCACTAATCCCCTTTTTAGTAATCCAACGATTAGGAACGATTTTAGTTTGTGAGCTATCTTGAATTTAGATCTCATTAGCATGATCACCATCATGATTCTAAAAGAATTTCTCAAAACTATGGGTTTATCACATTTAATATAACAGCACTATGTTGAT
Source organism: Aralia elata (assembly GCA_034770075.1). NCBI lineage: Eukaryota > Viridiplantae > Streptophyta > Magnoliopsida > Apiales > Araliaceae > Aralia > Aralia elata. Next base: position 23,504,426 of record CM068388.1, read on the forward strand.
AAAGTAAAATGCCTTTAATAATCGAATAAGATTACAAAGTATATGCTGCATCATATCAAATATGATTGACTTGTGTGCATACTACTTTCATGTTCTTGCTTTCTGATAATTGTTGAATTCTCTTTTTATATTCCCTTCATCATGATATATCCATATTGTTGTACTTTAAACTTGCTGAGCAAACTCGTTGCTCATCCTTGCTATATCATGACTTCATTGCAGCTAAACCCGAGACGTCAGGAAAGAACAAAGGGAAAGAAAAGATGAAGTAATAGACTTCATGTAGCAGATTTTAAATTTACGTGTAGTTAATTACTGTTAATATAATTTAAACCCTTACTTTTATTTAGGGTATGGATTTGTGTAAGTGTTGAAGGTTTTTTGTATTCTGGGACTAGTAACACCTTTGTAATGAACAACGTATGTTTATTATATTCCGCATTTTAGTTACCATATGTTGTTAGAGGTGAATGTTTGTATTGGATCGTGATGACCGGATCCGGGTATTTGGAGACCCGAATTTGGGGGCGTCACACATGATGGGTCAATAGGGCCCAAGATTCAGAAAAAGCTAAAAGTTAACAAGAAACATCCAAGGAGCTGTTCACCATTATATGCTGGTACTGGGGAATATGAGATTTCATGTGAGGACATGGCATTTACTGTTAATCTAATAAACAAAATGTAAGACCCCAACTTTTATTTATTTTTAAAAATAATGATAATGATAGAACTGGACTTAAACAAAAAGTAAGAACAGATCTTGTAAAGCCCCGAAAATCCACCTGCTAGCTTCTTTAGCCAGGTCGGACTTCGTGCTTACGTGTACAACCTTATTCATCACATTCATTAACTTAAAAGTAGTGTACACAATAAATGTCTATAAAAACTCGCAATATAATTGATTTGAAACGTATATAAAAATCTTGACTTCTAATAATTAGAGTAAAAGGCAAAAAAGTGATAATATTATAAAATACCATTTGTTCATTATTACAACATTCCCAGATAACTTGTTCTTATTACAAATAAGTCCTAAAAGACTTAAAAATAAATCTCTATTTCTCTATCCGAGACTTGCAGTATTAGTAACCAGACAGTTCCCAGGAAAGAGGGGGCTTTCCGTTAAAACGGCGCGCAATTAAATGACCTAACCCTTTTCCTCGTCAGAACCTTCTAGACATTGCTAATAATGTTAACCTAGCATAGTTAAATGACTTCAACATCTACGAACTTAAATCTTTATACCTCTATAACAGATCAGGTGTTCAAGCTTAACTAGTTAACCAACTAGTAGATATTCCATAATATAAAACTTCTATCTATCCAAGGTTCACAATATTCCATCACAGACATTGTTCTCGTCAAAACTATCAATGTGTCTGAATACCCTCACTTGGATATATAGGTTTATGTATAAAGGATATCTCTTTCATATAAATAATTCCTATCTATCTGACGTTCACAGTATTTAAATAATAAGTTTGTTCTTGGAACAGAGGAGCGACCCCTTGTTCTTACAGAACTCCTTCAATCATTTAGTACCCTCATTCAGATGTATAGTTCATATTAATACTGTACTAACTTAGTACAATCATTCTAAAATTTAAAGATCAAATGCTATCTTCTAACTTACCCAAGAATGTAAATACAACGTAAGAGATGTAACAAAAGATGATATCTATTTCATAAACTTAAGTTTGGTTATAACATTCTCAGTACTATATTCTTATTACAATAAAGTCTTATAAGACTTGAATTTATTCAAAACAATAAGATAAAACTAATTAACACGTTCTCTTTCCCTTGTATATTCCTGAAGTTCCGGGATTACCATCTAAAACTGTAAAGGAAAGTTTATACAAGGATGAGCTAAAGAATGCTCAGTAAGTTTATTTCAAAAATATAAACACAATGTGTTTGATTTGAAAGAAGTTCAAAAGCTTTTGCCAACTGAGGGTTCAATACATGAACCATGTGTTTCAACCAGTTCGGTCAGCCTTCAATGACTTAGAACAGCTTTGTTCAGATATCTTATAGGGGATCAGCCTAATCGAGATATCCTAGGAGTATGCATACCATCCTAATCGTGCCCAACATGCACTAGATGTCAATATATTATCGATAATAACAACCCACATAGGGTATATAACTTCACAATAATTGATAGCAAGATGTATAATACTTGCATAAAAGTAACAAGGTTCGGAGACTTGCCTCGTATGTCTTTTACAGTTGATATACTGTCTAAATGTTCGTCGTATATCCTATACGATTATAAGTTCATGTAGACTAATTAAGCATTTAACGATTAAATCTTTTAAGTTTTATTTCGGGTATTATAATCGCTTATAAATAAGACTCCTTCTAATATACATGAAATAATTTCAGCATTATAACTGCATATAAAATGAATATTCATCAACTATATTTAAAATAAATTGAGCATTATAACTGCTTATAAAATGAATATTCGGCTATTATATTTGAAATAATTTCAGCATTATAACTGCTTATAAAATGAATATTCTTACTAAATACTTGAAGAAAATCGGACATAGTAACTGTTTATAAAAGTATATTTTCTAATGTATAAGAGAAATAAATCGGACATTATAACTACTTGAAAATAGGACTTTTGTACTATATACTTAAAATAATTTGGGCATTATAACTGCTTATAAATAAGACTTTTGTACTATATACTTAAAATAATTTGGGCATTATAACTGTTTATAAATAGGACTTTTGTACTATATACTTAAAATAATTTAAGCATTATAACTGCTTATAAAAGTATATTTTTACTAAATATATAAAGAAGAATGAAAATAATAACTACTAGAGTATACCTCTTGTAGTTGCTAGCTTTACTTCCAATCGCATAGCGCTTCGATGTTTCGAAAGTAATTTTTATCTCACAATATCTCTCATAATATAAATATAGAGTATTTTTGTTCTTGAACTGCTCTCGAAAAATAGTAAGGAATGAATGAACTGAGCTTGCTACTTATAGAAAAATCAAGTTTCACTAATTGCACGTTAGGGGCTCGGCTTATTACACTTTGGTACCTAGGTTAGTTACACTTTAGTACCTAGAAAATTCTTAGAATATTCTTCTAAGCTCCTCAATGAAAATATCTTCCAAGCTCGACAATGCAGCTTGCAATTGAACCTATCTTCTAAGCTCCTCAATGAAAATATCTTCCAAGCTCGACAATGCAGCTTGTAATCTAAGCTCCTCAATGAAAATATCTTCTAAGCTCAACAATGCAGCTTGCAATTGAACCTATCTTCTAAGCTCCTCAATGAAAATATCTTCCAAGCTCGACAATGCAGCTTGCAATCTAAGCTCCTCAATGAAAATATCTTCCAAGCTCGACAATGTAGCTTGCAATTGAACCTATCTTCTAAGCTCCTCAATGAAATCTTACAAGCTCGACAATGCAGCTTGTTACCGTAAGCATGACAAAGCACTATATCAATTTAAGCACGACAAAGCAGCTTACTAAAAATAATTTGCCAGGATACTTCTTGGTGAAATCGTGGAAAGCACGACAAATTATTTTGTCAATGTAAGCACGACCAAACAGCTTCGAAAAAGATTTTATTTGACCTAATTCATCGTTTACATAATATAATCACAAAACACCTGCTTCGAAATATCATTTGGATCTTTATTAAGCACATAAATTCGAATCTCATTAGGTTTTAAGGTTTTAAACTTCTCGATACCTAGTTTTAAGTCACTAAATTAACCTCTAACCATATACGATCGTATTTATAAGCCTCATAAATATTCTGGATATTACATTCACCCCTACTTTAAAGAATTTCGTGTAATATCCTGAATATTTATAGAACTTATAAATATGATATTGTGACCAAAGTTAGCTGTAAAGTTAATTTCGAGGACGAAATTCTTTGAAGTAGGGGTGAATGTAATACCCTGAATATTTATGAGGCTTATAAATACGATCGTATATGGTTAGAGGTTAATTTAGTAACCTAAAATTAGGTATCGAGAAGTTTAAAACCTTAAGCCCTAATGAAATTCGAATTTTGTGCTTAATAAAGATTGAAATGATATTTCGAAATAGGTGTTTTGTGATTATATAGTGTAAACGATGAATTAGGTCAAATAAAATTTTTTTGGTCAAGCTGCTTAGTCGTGCTTACATTGACAAAATGATTTGTCGTGCTTTTCACGATTTCACCAAGAAGTATCTCGACAAATTATTTTTAGTAAGCTGCTTTGCCGTGCTTAAACTGATATAGTGCTTTGTCGTGCTTACGATAACAAGCTGCATTGTCGAGCTTGTAAGATATTTTCATTGAGGAGCTTAGAAGATAGGTTCAATTTCAAGCTGCATTATCGAGCTTAGAAGATATTTTCATTGAGGAGCTTAGATTGCAAGCTGCATTGTCGAGCTTAAAGATATTTTCATTGAGGAGCTTAGAAGATAGGTTCAATTGCAAGCTGCATTGTCGAGCTTGGAAGATATTTTCATTGAGAAGCTTAGAAGAATATTCTAAGAATATGCTAGGGTGCAAAGTGTAATAAGTCGAGCCCCTAACGTGCAATTAGCGAAACTTGGTTTTTCTATAAATAGCCAGCTCAGTTCATTCATTCCTTACTATTTTTCAAGAGCAGTTCAAGAGCAAAAACAGTCTATATTTATATTCCGAGAGATATTGTGAGATAAAAATTACTTTCTAAGCATCGAAGCGCTACTCGATTGGAAGTAAAGCTAGCTACTACAAGAGTATTACTATAGTGGTTATTATTTTCATTATTTTTTATATATTTAGTAAAAATATACTTTTATAAGCAGTTATAATGCCCAAATCATTTTAAGTATATAGTACAAAAGTCCTATTTAGATGCAGTTATAATGCCTAAATTATTTTAAGTATATAATACAAAAGTCCTATTTACAAGCAGTTATAATGCCTAAATTATTTTAAGTATATAATACAAAAGTCCTATTTACAAGCAGTTATAATGTCCGATTTATTTCTCTTATATATTAGAAAATATACTTTTATAAACAGTTACTATGTCCGACTTTCTTCAACTATTTAGTAAAAATATTCATTTTATAAGCAGTTATAATGCTGAAATTATCTCAAATATAATAGCCGAATATTCATTTTGCAAGCAGTTATAATGCTCAATTTATTTTAAATATAGTTGAAAAATATTCATTCTATAAGCAGTTATAATGCTGAAATTATTTCATGTATAGTAGAAGAGTATTATTTATAAGCGGTTATAATACCCTTAATAAAACTTAAAAGATTTAATCGTTAAAATGCTTAATTAGCCTAGCATAATTAATGAAAATGAAAAGCTTGGAGGACCAAAGTTCTAAAGCTTACACTTCAGGAGATTGAGCGAGGAATGAAAAATTAGCGTTAAGATATTATCGATAATCAGGCAAGTCTACTTATTTGCTGAAATGCACTCCGTGCAATAACATGTCTTATTTATGAAGTTTATTGTTATGCAAGTATTGTTTCTTTTGCACCCCGTGCATTAACATGCTTGTTATCTGTTATGTGCAACGTGATAGGGATTATTGAATTTCAATTGCAAACCATGTTAGTATCTGAGTTGAACAACTCTCTTGTATGAGTAGGAGTTTAAGATGTGTTAGGAAACCGATCTAACTCACTGAGGTAACATTTGTCGCAGTGTAGAGGTACCATAGAAGCGGTATACACTGTTGATATAATTGTAGCAGTGTTGATGAGACGGGAAACTAAGTTCATTAGTTCGTGGGTGGGGAACCACTCAGTTCGCTATATTGATAATCGTTGAAATCTTGTATCAGCTTATTCTGTATATATATCTTGAAAAGGTGATTCTCTTCTCATATATATCTGTTAGACTTGTTGGGCATTCTTATGCTCATTCTTGCAATTATCTTAAAACAAATTACAGCCAAGGAAGAATTACCAGACGATTCTGGCGGTACAAAGAAAGATGTAGAAGTCATTTAAACTATGCTAGATTAACATTATTGGCAATGTCTAGAGCGTTTTGACGAGGAAAGGAGTTAGGTTATTTAATTGCACGCCGTTTTAACGGAAAACTCCCTCTTTCCTGGGAACTGTCTGGTTGCTAATACTGCAAGTCTCGAATAGATAGAGATTTGTTTTTAAGTCTTTTAGGACTTATATGTAATAAGAACAAGTAACCTGGGAATGATGTAACAATGAACGAATGATATTATAATATTATCACTTTTTCGCATTTTACTCTGATTATTAGAAGTTAAAATTTCTATAGCATTATGTAAAGGTTGTACACGTGAGCACGAAGTCCGACCAAACAAGTAGGTGGATTTTCGGGGCTTCATAGATCTGAGATCTAAAAAATCGTAGACACGCGATTGAGGGGTTTTAGAAATGTTTAATCGGAAAAGAACAAACCAAAAATTAGAAATCAAAGATTTTGGCTAGAAAGAAGTTAGGATTTGAGGTGAACTCAAAGAGAGAAGTAAAAAAATGAATAATAAACAAATGAAAAAGAACCTGATTGATTAAATAGTTGATCTAGAACTTGATCAAAGGTGATAAAGAAACAAAAAGTGATCCAACGGTTGACACTTGATCCAACGGTCAGAAGTTCCAATCCATATGCTTGCTTGTGATTGGCTCAGTTGGGATTGCATGGATGAACTTTATCTTATCCGTTAGATAAATTTCAATCAATGATCCAAATAAAAAAAATTAATTTTAAACATAGTTTAATAAATAGTGAGAAAAATATTTATAATTTTTTTAAGAAAACATTTTATAAATGTACATATATATATATATAACCCAAAGAAATTCTAATTTCCCTTTTTTTATATAAAAAAATGAGATGTGTGTATCCTGCTATTGAATATAGTAAAAAAAATTAAAACTAATTAGCCACTTATTATTCTTTCTTAACTTTTCAGCACATGGATTTGAATGAGACAAGGATTTGTCCCAATATGTTTGTCTCGCCATACTTCACTTTGGTCAAAGACGTAAGGAATTTGCATATGTAAAATTAAATACCCAACTCTCAAGTCCAATTCGGTCAATTTATGGTCCAAATTAGATAAATATATATATATATATATATATGATAAATAATAGAGGTAGATATTACTGAAATGACTAATAGAATACATTTAAATAGTTCTAAAGAGCAATAGTTTTAATAATTAAATATTAGATATAAATAACTAAAAGCTCATTAAAATATATTTATAATAATATTTTAAAAAAAATTATAAATACATAAAAAATATAGATATATTAAAAAATATATTTATAATAAAATATATTTATAATAATATTTATTAAAGAATATATTATTATTATGTTTCAAAGATAAGTTAATCAATAATTAATAAGATACATGCAAATAGAATATAATAAAAAAAATAAAAAAATTTAAAAGCATATAAGTATTATGAAATATCTAGCATTCCTAAATCCATACGTAATTTACAAAATCTTTCAGAACTCAATGGTTTCGTAAATATATCAGCAATATTTAAATCTATATCAATATGTTCTAATTTAATCATGCCATTATTTACATGATCACGTAAAAAATGATGTCTAATATCTATATGTTTTGATCTAGGATGCAACACAGTATTTTTACTTAAATTAATAGCACTTGTATTATCACATAATATTGACACACAGTTAAATTTTATATTATAATCAACAAGGGTCTGTTTCATCCACAATATCTGTGCACAACAACGTGCAGCAGCTATATATTCTGCTTCGGTGGTTGAAATAGATACTGAGTTTTGTTTTTTAGAAAACCAAGAAACTAGACATCCACCAAGAAACTGACAAGTGTCGCTTATACTTTTTCGATCAACATGATGACCAGCATAGTCAGAATCTGAGAAACAGACAAGATCAAATGGTTGACCTTTAGGATACCATAGACCTAAGTCCGTGGTTCCTTTTAGATATTGAAAAATTCTTTTAATCGCAACCAAATGTGACTCTTTAGGATTTGATTGAAACCTAGCACATTTGCAGACACTGAACATAATATCAGGTCGACTAGCTATGATGTACAATAGACTTCCAATCATTCCTCTATACTTCTTGGTGTCAACACTTTTTCCGTTTTCATCAGCAGTTAATTTATCAGTGGTTGACATAGGAGTATTAAGAGGTTTCATAGACTCTAAACCAAATTTCTTAATCATTTCTTTGCAATATTTGGATTGAGAGATATGAATACCTTTTTCGCCTTGCTTGATTTGCAATCCTAGGAAGAAATTTAATTCTCCCATCATGCTCATTTTAAATTCCTTGCTTACGCTTTCAGATAAATCATTGCACATAGTAATATCAGTAGAACCAAAAATGATGTCATCAATATAAATTTGAATGATAAGAATATCATCAATTTTATTTTTAGTAAACAGAGTAGTATCGACAGTTCCCCTTTTAAAACCATTTTCTAGCAGAAATTTACTTAAGCGTTCATACCATGCTCTGGGGGCCTGTTTTAAACCATATAGAGCTTTATGCAATTTATAAACATATTCAGGATGATCAAAATTTTCAAAACCAGGAGGTTGTTTAACATAAACTTCCTCTTCAATAACACCATTTAAAAAAGCAGATTTGACATCCATTTGAAATAATTTAAAATCTTTATGGCATGCAAAAGCTAATAACATACATATAGATTCAATTCTAGCAACAGGAGCATATGTTTCATCATAATCAATACCTTCAAGTTGATTATACCCTTGTGCAACTAATCTTGCCTTGTTGCGTATGATAGATCCATTTTCATCTAATTTGTTACGAAAAACCCATCGAGTTCTAATAATGGAAGTATCTTCGGGTTGTGGAACTAACTCCCAAACTTTGTTTCTAGTGAATTGTTCAAGTTCATCCTGCATGGCTATTATCCAATCTTTGTCCAGTAAAGCATCTCTTATATTTTTAGGCTCAACTTGGGATAAGAAAGATAGATGACCAGCCAAGTTATGTGCTTGTGATCTTGTGAGAATTCCTTTGTCAATGTCACCAATCACATTTTCTAAAGGATGATTTTTGATAACATGTGACTCTTTGGGTAAGTCATTTAACTGAGGATTAAGATTTTCAAGAGGATTAACATTGACCAGTGGAGATGCATTTTATATCTTTGGTTTCTCTATATTTCTGAGAATGTCTTCAATGACCATGTCACTGTCAACTAACTCTTTATATTTGGGAGGTGGCTGAGACTCATCAAAAGTTACATTCATTGATTTCTCAACAACTAGACTTCTTTTGTTAAAAACTCTATATGCTTTACTATTAAGTGAATATCCCAGAAAAATTCCTTCATCAGATTTGGGATCAAACTTTTGCAGATGTCCTTTTGTATTTAAAATAAAATATTTACTCCCAAAAACACGAAAATAATTTATTTTTGGAGTTCTTTTATAAGTTCATAGGGAGTTTTGAGCAAAATTGGTCTTAATAAGACTCTGTTTAAAATATAACAGGACGTCGCTACTTCTTCAGCCCAAAAATATTTAGGAAGACGATATTCATTTAACATAGTATTAGCCATTTCTTGTAAAGTTCGATTTTTCCTTTCAACCAATCCATTTGATTGTGGTGTATAAGGAGCAGAGAAGTTATGAATTATACCGTGCTCATCACAGAACATAATAAAATCAGAATTATCAAATTCTCTTCCGTGATCAGATCGAATATAAACAATAGAACTTCCCTGTTGATTCTGAATTTTCTTGCACAAAGCAGAAAAAGAATTTATAGCTTCATTTTTAAATTTTAGAAAATTAATCCATGTAAATCGAAAGTAGTCATCAACCAAAACTAGAATATATATAGCATCACCCATGCTATGTTTAGGAATAGGCCCTACTTGGTCCATATGCAAGAGTTCTAAAGGTCGAGAGGTTGATACAGTGAGTTTAGGTTTGTGAGATACATGAATTTGTTTTCCTAATTCACAGGCTTCACAAATATGATCTTTTAAAAACTTCAGTTTTGGAAGACCACAAACATGTTCTTTAGAAGATATGTTATTGATCAGTTTCATGTTAATGTCCTAATCTGCGATGCCAAAGCCATGGATCATCATTTACAGACATAAGACAAACATTATCTAGGTGAGAATATGCATCTAGGTCACACGTGTACACATTCTGATTTTTAGGACATAAAAAATTAATTTACCAAATTGATCAAATATTGAACAGTTATGAGGACTGAAAGATATTTTAAAGCCACTGTCACATAGTTGACTAATAGATAGAAGATTATACCCGAGTCCTGTGACTAACTGTACGTTGGAAATTGTTATGTGCTTATTACCAACACTTCCAATTTCAATTACTTTACCTTTGTTGCTATATCCAAAGGTTACCTCACCACAGTTTGTAGCTTGTAGATTGTTCAATTTTGATTTGTCTCTCGTCATATATCTTGAACAACCGCTATCAAGATACCATCTGTTTTTGCTAGTATTAGCGGCAAGACATACTTGCAATGTATATTAATTTTACGAACTGATACCCTTTAATAAGAAGGGTCCCTTGGGTAAGTTTTTCATTTTGTATAAGGAACATTTGTGTTTTTCTTTACAAAACTGGGTACAGAATAATCAGTCTTAGTAGACACAAGCATTCTATGAGCAGCAGGTATATGAAATGCATGGTTTACTCTATTTTTATATCCTGAAATTTTTTGATGATAATTTCTATAAGATCTTTCATTATAGAATTCTTTTCTTGTATTCTTCACAGTAATATGTGCAGTGTAAGTTCCTTTTGGAACCCAAATTATTTTTCCTTTATAGTTCCCATTTCGAGCATTGCACATTTGAATAGAATGACCATTTCGGTTACAATAAGTGCATTTAGTAAAGGGAGATGTATGATTTTCTTTTTCTTTACTCTTAATATGATAGAGTCCTTTGCCTTTTGTTTTACTAGATTCTCTAATGTATCCTAATCTTTCTTTGTTAAAGCCACATCTTTGTTGATTAACCATGACATCAAGATTTTCTTTCTATTTTGTGAATTTAATAACAGTATTGCTCAAATCATCACGTTCTTTAGTCAAAACTTCAATTTGCTCTATTAACGAAGAGTCTACATTTTGTTTTTCTAATTCTGTCTTTAGAGATGAATTTTCAAGTTTGAGATTTTTAATATCTTCATTCAACACTTGATTTTGTATCTCAATATCCTCATTAATAACTGACAGTGTTGAATTTTCAACTTTGAGATTTTCAATAGAAATAATAGGGTTGAATTTTCTATCTCAAGATTCTTATTTATGTTTCTTAATTTTTCTAATTCTTCCTTTAGTAATGAATTTTCTGAAGAATCATTTTCTAGTTTTTCTTTTTCTTCTATTAAACTTTCATTAATAATAATTAAATTTGAATTTTCAATTTCAAGATTTCGGTTGGTCTTATTAATTTTTCTAATGAAATTTTTAGTTTGATAAAATCTTCTTTAATAATTGCATTATCTTCATATAGACAATTATAAGCTTCTTGTAATTCATGATGTTCTTCATTAATATTATCTAGAGTATGTGTGACAAATGAAGTACTAGGTAATTGGTGTTCAGAATTTACCTCAGATCTTGGTGACGAGTCATTATCTGCCATTAAATATAGATTTGTAATTTCCTCAGTTTGCTCAGCAGATTCTTCTTCATCACTTAGATCCCAGCCTTTCTCAGCTACTAGTACTTTGTTGTTGACTAGTTTTGGACAGTCCTTTTTAAAATGTCCAGGCTGGTTGCATTCAAAACATGAATTTGAATTTTCGTTAGAGTTGGCATTTCTAAAGTTGCTATTATTATTTGCTTTAAAATTTCCTCCTTATGCTTTTGGCCTGAAGACTTGTTTGCCTGTGAAGTTATTGAAGTTGTTGTTTGTCTTCAGAAAGCCTTTGCCATATTTTCTGACTTTGCATTGGATTACTCTCTTGAGTTGTCTTGATAACATGGCAACTTCATTATTATCTAAACTTAGGAGTTCTTCATTTATCTCCTCATCATCGCCTTCTTAATCTACAAGTAGAGCTTTAAATGCAATTCTTTTCTTCTTGAGGTCTGTATCTGATCCTGCTTTTTCGACTAGCATGTCGACTTCGTGAGCACGAAGATTTCCAATGAGGCTATCAAGAGGATAGACAGTTAGATCTTGTATTTCCTTGATGGCTGTAACTTTCATTTTCCATACGGATGGAAAAGCTTTGAGAATTCTTCTGTTTTTTTCATTAGATGTGTATGCCTTCCATAGTTGTTCCAGCTCATCAATGATTCTGGAAAACCGTGTTTCCATATCAATGACCTTTTCACCTTTTTCCAGCTTGAAACTTTCATACTCTTGGATTCGAGCATCTGTTCTGGTTTCTTTGACATGATTGGTTCCTTCATAGGTTACAATCAATTTTTCCCAAATTTCTTTTGCATTCTTGCAGTTGCTAACTCTTTTGTACTATTTTTCAATAAGAGCACTAGTCAATATTTGTTCGGCTCTAGAAGCTATATTCATAGCCTCTTCATCTTTAGTGGTAAACTCATCAACATCCTTCTCGACTATCATTTCACCTTCAATTTTTGTGGGAATTTTTACACCTCGTTCTATTGCTAGCCAAACTTTGATTCCTTGTGATTTGACATAGATTTTGAATATGTTCTTCCAGGTGGCAAAATTTGTGCCATCAAACAGTGGAGGTCTGGACATTGATAGTCCTTCTCCGCAACCAGTAGCATTGTAGGCCATAGATGGATCTATTCTTAGATATGCCTGTAATCACTTAACAAACAAGTTAAAGAGCACCGCTCTGATACTAATTGAAAGTCCAATAATAATCTAAAAGGGGGGTTGAATAGATTATTACCGTTTTAAAATTTTATTTTAGGCCTTTTTAAATTTTTAGTAAATTAATTTGCAGTGTCAGAAATTAATATGCAAGATAGTAAAAATTCAATCACACAATGCACAGAGATTTATTTGGTTCACAACATACATCTCGGGTATGATGCTACGTCCAGTCTTAAGCTCCTCTCCAGGACTTGAGATCCTATTACTCTCAGTAATAAATACTCCTTCAATAGGCGGAGAAGCCTTTACAAAGTTTTAAAGCTAAACTTCTAACTATCCACAACTAACTATCTCGGACAGCAAGCTCTCAGCTCCCTCCTCAAGCTTAGTTGCACCTTTTCTTTAAGTTCAGTTCTACTTTATGATCTGGTCTTGAAACGACAGCCTCTTCCTCACCTCACATGTACACTAGAGACCCAACTTCCAGCTGACCTCTCTAAGACTCTGGTCTTGGTCAAAGAATTACTCGTCTTTCTCACAGGTACATAAAATAAACTAACTCTACCTTTTTTTCTTTTTACAAAAGTTATGAGAAAGATATGCTTCTAGAACAAGCAGATATAATTCAGTACAAGTATATCAAACTTTAAATAACTTTTATATTTGATGCTTCTTAAATAAGCAGATAGCAATTAAAGATCATATATATATAAAAGTTCAAAGACTTTTATAATTGTATGAATGTGCTTCTGTGTAAGCAGATATTAATTTGTGCGCAGTTATAAAAGTTGCTTCTGAATAAGTAAATATGTAAATTTATGCACAGTTATAAAAGTTTATATAACTTTTATATTTATGTGAGAAATGCTTCTGAGTAAGCAGATAAATAAATTTAAGCTTGAATTAAATGTGCTTATGTGTAAGCAGATATTAATTTTAATTTCAGATATAAAAGTATAAATAACTTTTATAGTGAGTGATATGCTTCTTTTTAAGCAGATAAATTCACTGAAATTTGTGATATAAAAGTTTAAATAGTTTTTATATTATGCAATAAGTATTTTAGAACAAATGACTTTATGTGCAAAATACTTGTGATGATAGATATCAAGTATAATATATTAATCAATTAAATAATACTTGATATAACAAATAAATTTGTTTAACTCGAAAATATATATAACAATATATTTTATCTATTATGTGAATATTAAATAAGGTAACTTAAAACTTCAAACATCGTTCGAATGGTTATTCTTGTTTAAGGAATACCTTCAAATAACGATATCTAAAACTAACCGAATTTAAAGTTTCACAATTGATATTTATATAAATATTTTTAATAGATCACTTATGATTTTAAATACCGGTCGGAGAGATTTTTGAATTGTTTCAGTATTTAATTAATGATCTACTTTATGATATTTATATAAATAACTTATATCAATAAGCGGTCACTTAAAACTTCAAACACCGTTTGAATGATATTCTTGTTTAAGGAATACCCTCAAATAGCGGTATCTACAATTGATCTCATAATTGATAAGAATAGATGATATATATATATATATAAATGTGTATAACAATTTATATTTGTATATCTATAAATATAAACATATATGAGATAATATAAATAAATCAATTCAATAACTTATCTCAAAAATACTTTGACCAATTTTTCTCTTCAAAAATCAGAACTTGTAGAAGAGAATAGAAAGCTTTTTAGAGAGAGAGTATGTAGGCAACGAGAGTATAAGCTTTTCTTAATCTTGGAAATTGACGAATTGAAAGTGAGGAAAAACATTCCTATTTATAGGAGTTTTTGAGTTGAGGGCAATCTTGTAATTTAGAAAATTAATTTGAAATCAATGACTCGGATGAATTGTTTTTAAAAACAGAAGCTCAGATGACAGACACGGATAGATTGCTTCAGCCCATCAAGGTTTAAAAATTGCCAACACATGCTTTGCACTCATTTTAATCTTGTAACCCACCATTCAGAATTTAATGCTTGTGGACCCTACATATTAACAATCTCATTCACAAGCTTCCTTTATCTATTCGGATGAAACAAAGACTTCTAAGCTTTTGAAAGCTTATTTCTTCAATTAATCTAATGGGTCCCACAATTACATCAAGTATATTCCAATGCCTGTAACGACCGTGAATTCCGGATAGCCTTGTAATTTAAATTTAAATGTATTAATGAATACTATGGATTTTAGTAACATTATTTTGAGTTACGTGTTTAAAGGTTGTGTGGCAACCTGGATTATGTGAATGCATGAAATTTTACGTGTTATAGTTTTGTTTAAGTGAATAATTGATTTCGCGTAGCATCGCTAAATCACTATTCACGGGGAACGTTTCTCGAGGCACTATTCACGCCATAATATTCTTGTGTCTTTTTCGATTTTAATAAATTTCATTAATACGTGTGAGTGAAGTGATAATTTTTTCAAGTGTGGGATTTTCATTTTGAGCCCATTCGTGTTTTATTTGATATCCGAAATGTATAATATGGGTGTTCCGAATTAATGGGCAAACCCCGTATTAATTATTTTTACCCATCCCAATATTTTATGGGATAACCCATTTTAATTATGGGTAGAGTTATTGACCAAATTGGGTACAAAAGTAGGAGTATTCGGGTATGGAAGAGACCAATTGGGTGTATTAATTTGTGTGTGTTGCTGATATGGGAAACCAACCTAACCCATCAACCAATCAAATGAGAGAGTAGAGAGAGTGGTCGGCAGCATGTTACTTTTTGCTAGGCTTAATGCCTTAATTTTCTAAAAAGCTGAACATTTCTTCTCTGTAGCATTTCCAAGGAGGTTTGGGTTACTCCCTTCATCCTCCCGAAGCCCCTCCAATCTCCCATCCTATTCAAACTTCTTCCTTCTCATTCCAAGTTGCTGCAAAGAGAGAGAGAGAGAGCAGAAGAAGAACAAGAAGAACAAGAACAAGGAAGAAGAAAGAAAAGAGTGCACGGGTGAGGAGGGAGAAGGAACCAAGAAAAGGAAGGAACTCAAGCAAGGAGCCTAGCTGATTATCTTAGCCTCTAGAAGAGATTTATAGAGGTAAACAATCAACCAAAACTGATTTCATTTGATTTTGTGAAGATTTTCAAGTTTTGAAGGTTTTTGGAGCTCTTAAGCTTGTGAGATGATTTTGTTAAGATTCTTGTTGTTATTTGTTCTGGATATTTGTAAATGTTATTAAGAGTTTATGTAAGCCATTAATAACATCAAAATGGAACAAAAATGGATGAAAACCTTACCTTGGCTTAATAGAGCAAGAACAATGAACTGTTGAACAAGAACATGGACCTTTGGACGGTTTAGAGGACTTTGTAGCTATAATTTTGTGTTTGTATAATTTGTTTGTTGTTATGATGTTGTACTTCCATGGGTTATGAATTTAATCCCAGTTGGAATGGAGCAAAAAAAGGTTAAAATAAAGATTTAGTGATGATTTTAGTGAAGAACACTTAGAATACTCAAAAACAGAGTATGAACTTAGTACTTTGGCTTACTATTTGGACATGTTAATAGGTCCCTATAATTTTTTGATATGTTGTAGCCCCATGAATTAAGAGTCCATAGAGTCCGAAATGGACCAATTCAAACGTATATAGAAGAAGTTATGAAGATCAGAGTCAGAGAGAGTCAAAATCGCGAAGCTGGGCAAGAAAGCACCTTAATTTCCTGGATCCCAGTGCCGGGGCACTGGTATTATGCTTGGTTTCAGTGCCGGGGCGCTAGGTCTCAGGTGGTGAAAAATAGTTTTAACGTCATTTAGTAAAATAGGCATTGTCGACGCCGGGAGGAATCGCTTACGCGGGGGTTGTAACCCTTTCCAATTTTTAGCCTTTTTGTTAGATGCCTTTTTGGAAAAGGTCGGCATTAATGTCGACGGGGTTTTTAAAGATTGTTTTTATGATGAGCCAATTTAACCAGAGTCGCCAGTTGGTATATTTGAAATGGATGTACCAACTCATCCGAGTTTTCATTTTTATAAATCGCTGGCTCATATGTGACTCCGAATTAATTGGTCTGCGAATCGAGATTCATAGAGTTCGGGGGCTTGCTTAAGTGAGGGGAAGGTGTTAGGCACCCCTCGACTTCCGTGAAGCACGGTTACCGCAATCTTGATGCTTTCCTATCCTTTAATTCATGAAATGTGTGTGTGCGTGTATGTGTGTGTGTGCCTATGTAAATGTTGTGGTGAGCTTGCATAAAAGAATCATTTGGATTATTAGGGAAAAATTGTGTTCTAATTTGAGCATGTCTTAGAACGTCCATCGGCTTAAACGAGAAAGCTTTTATGAGAAAAGGATTGATTTTAATTAGCAAAAACTATGAGATTTTCATTAAGCGTCGTTTTGGCAAAACAAGAGTTTTAAACCTTCGTAAAAATAGGAATCGAAATCTATACATTGCTTTCATAAAATAATGGGCAACTTCTAGGATATCTTTCACCCTACGCACCAAGATTTAATAAAACGTTATTTTATTTTTATAAAACCATTTTTTGTGACATTTGAAAACGACTTTCTTTAGCCTTCTCGTTTAATAGAAATCGACATTCATTAACACCTCCAAATTTTTAGCTACGTGATGCTAACCTCCTAGTTTGCTTGGTTTTAAGAAAAAAACCTTCATCGTTTAATCTTTGAAATCATTTTTCGTGTCACAAAATCCAATCAAGCATAAACACGCGTCGGGGCTATTCATGGGCATGTAAGCCATCAAAATAACCCCAAACGCCCACAATCACAAGTTTCACTATTTCGGGGCCTTAAACACGATTATCGCCTTGGCGTCGTTTTAAGGCCCGACGATTACATATTTACAATAACGGATACATCCACCCGATTACATACATTCAAAAATGTCCATCATCGGATTTGGACCACGGGGTCGCATTCCTAGGCTCACATCCGAAACTTATTGCACAACCGCCAAATGGATATAACGAAAATAAACAACAACGGGATGCCTAACACTCTAGGATATCTTACAATGACGATCGAAATACACTATGAATGATACCATACCATAATAGCTAAGATTTGCACCAAACGGATATCATCGGGCTATTAGGGGGAATTTCATTCCGATGAGACCCTCACTAATAGTCCCTAACCCATGGCTTCACAATAACATATGAGAAAAAACTACATTCAAGGTAATTCGGATGACCAAAAGATTAACAACATGGTATAACAAAATGCTAAGAACAAATGGTTTTTTCACCTTGCAATTAATCCCCACAATATGTATGAATTTGTGTATTGAGTAGAGTAGAAAATATGAGATATAATCTCACAAAATTGGTACAATTCCTCACTCTTTTCACTCTTTTCTCTCCTAATTTTTGCTGTTTTCTTGCTGTTTTTTCTTCTTCTCCCGAACTGCTGCTGCTGCTGAATCCTCTCTTTTTTTCTTCCTGTACGCGAACTGGCCTAATATAGCACTGCCAAGGGCAGCCGCAGATCTATCTGCGGCTGGCCGCAGATATATCTGCGGCTGGCCCTTGGTTCTCCCCCCAGCCGCGCTCGAGTCCCGTGCGCTTCGAGTCCCGTGCTGCCTCGAGTTCCGTCCTTGGCCGCGAATTGATCTGCGGCTAACTGTGCTGATTTTTCTCGTTTTCCGTGCCTCATCTCGATTTTCGTGTTCGTACCGTTGTTTCCCGCTGACGGGTTTGCGCTCGGCAGTCCGGAAACCGTCGGGAAACGTGCCACGTCATCCGGGTAAGCACAGTGATCAGTAACTGACTCTCGACATTCGCTTGTTGTCGTGTCGGCTTCAATATCATCCCGTCGTGGTGGTTTTGAGGGTTCGTCTTTATGTCCACCTTTTATTCTCGTGTGCCGGGTCAATTGACGATTTTGCCCTCCTGTCAGGGTTAGTATAGGAAATGCAAAAATCGGGTGTCTACAGCTGCCCCTCTTTATCATGTTTTATGAAATGATAAATGAAATGAACAGGATAAAGAATAGACACTCGATGCATGAATGACAGTGCACAAGAATGACAATACATACGTGATTTGCTTGGATCTCAGCCCTTCCCAGGGTTGTTGTTGGTTTGGATCTTAGCCCTTCCCAGGGTTGTGGTTTGTTTGGATCTTAGCCCTTCCCAGGGTGTTAGTTTGGATCTCAGCCCTTCCCAGGGTGTTAGTTTTGGTTGGATGCCTTCCCAGGTTTGTTCACCACTCTGTCGCGGTTTGCTTGGATCTCAGCCCTTCCCAGGGTTTGTTGTTTTTTGTTTTTTTTCTTTTGTGGATATCAGCCCTTCCCAGGGTTGCTCACCATCTTGTTGTGGTTCGCGTGGATCTCAGCCCTTCCCAGGGTTTGCTTACCACTCTGTCGCGGTTTGCTTGGATGCCTTCCCAGGTTTGCTCACCACTCTGTCGCGGTTTGCTTGGATCTCAGCCCTTCCCAGGGTTTGTTGTTTTTTTTTGTTTTTTTCATTTTGTGGATATCAGCCCTTCCCAGGGTTGCTCACCATCTTGTTGTGGTTCGCGTGGATCTCAGCCCTTCCCAGGGTTTGCTTACCACTCTGTCGCGGTTTTGCTTGGATGCCTTCCCAGGTTTTTTGCTCACCACTCTGTCGCGGTTTGCTTTGATCTCAGCCCTTCCCAGGGTTTGTTGTTTTTTGTCTCTTTTTTTTTCTTTTTGTGGATATCAAGCCCTTCCCAGGGTTGCTCACCATCTTGTTGTGGTTCGCGTGGATCTCAGCCCTTCCCAGGGTTTGCTCACCACTCTGTCGCGGTTTGCTTGGATGCCTTCCCAGGTTTGCTCACCACTCTGTCGCGGTTTGCTTGGATCTCAGCCCTTCCCAGGGTTTGTTGTTTTTTGTCTTTTTTTCTTCTTGTGGATATCAGCCCTTCCCAGGGTTGCTCACCATCTTGTTGTGGTTCGCGTGGATCTCAGCAGCCCTTCCCAGGGTTTGCTTTACCACTCTGTCGCTGTTTGCTTGTATGCCTTCCCAGGTTTGCTCACCACTCTGTCGCGGTTTGCTTGGATCTCAGCCCTTCCCAGGGTTTGTTGTTTTTTGTCTTTTTTTCTTCTTGTGGATATCAGCCCTTCCCAGGGTTGCTCACCATCTTGTTGTGGTTCGCGTGGATCTCAGCCCTTCCCAGGGTTTGCTTACCACTCTGTCGCGGTTTGCTTGGATGCCTTCCCAGGTTTGCTCACCACTCTGTCGCGGTTTGCTTGGATCTCAGCCCTTCCTAGGGTTGGTTGTTTTTTTGTCTTTTTTTCTTCTTGTGGATATCAGCCCTTCCCAGGGTTGCTCACCATCTTGTTGTGGTTCGCGTGGATCTCAGCCCTTCCCAGGGTTTGCTTACCACTCTGTCGCGGTTTGCTTGGATGCCTTCCCAGGTTTGCTCACCACTCTGTCGCGGTTTGCTTGGATCTCAGCCCTTCCCAGGGTTTGTCGGTGGCTTCTCCGCTGATTGGACGGTTTGTCGCCGGTGACAGAGATATGGCAGATGATCTTCCGGAACGTTCCTGATCCTTATTATTCTTTCCGGTGTCGGCGGGCTTTGCGGAGGGCATTCTGAGCCATTAGGTCCCTGTCCGTCCGGTGTTCACGCATCTCGATTACTACCGAGGCTGAGAGGTATGCTGCTCTTGTTGAGAGAGATGCTGCTATTCTGGCCAGGGATGTTGTTCATACTGATAGAGACGCCATTGTATTACAGACTAAGGCAATTATAGATGCTCACTCTGAGACCGTTAGCCGAGCCATTGCTTATTGGATCGCGTCGACATGATGGGGCAACAGATTGCAGGGAATGCCGATGCCTCAGATCTATCCACCACTTAATCCATCCTGCTTTGATTAGTTTCAGATTGGTAGATCATTTATTTCCTGCATAGACTGTGTCAGTTTCATCGGTTATCAAAAAGAGAAAACCTTGTAACAAAATGACCTATTTATATAGACAAGTATTTAGATTTAGTCGTTTTCCCCTTTTGTCGTATCGTTGCCTTTCATTGGACCCTCATTTTATCCAGCTAACCATGATTTTGATATTTCGCCTTCTTTCTCTTCTCAAGTCTTGATGGGGACTTGTCAGATATTGCCGCATATCCTGTCGATTTCATCGGCTAAGTCTTAGATTCGGGCTAACTGCTTGGGTGGGTTAGGGTTAGGTTATTTGAGATGAAACTGATCGGGTGGCTGGTTTCGGGAGAGTTTCGAGGGTGTAGGAAGGTTTTCTGGCTGTTGGGAATCGGTTTTAATAGAAGAAAGGGTTATTTGTAAGGAATGGGACCGTGCCACAATGGCTGCCTACGTACCCCCACAAGTCGGGAGATCAGGTCCTACGTAGTTCGTTCCTTCAAAGAACGAGGAGAAAAATGATGAGGGATATTATTTTTTTTTTTTATTTTTTTTTTTTTTTATTTATGCATAGAACCGCTTCACCGAGTCGGAATTAAGGGGTTGTGGAAACACCTCCCCATCCATTTCTTGCAGTATGAGGGCTCCTCCGGACAGCACTTTCTTAATCACAAAAGGCCCCTCCCAGTTCGGGGCAAACTTCCCTTTGGCTTCGTCTTGACAAGGCATTACTCTCTTTAACACTAGGTCATTTTCTTTGAATTTTCGAGGTCTTATCTTCTTGTCATATGATCGAGAGATCCTTTGCTGATATAACTGACCGTGCAATACAGCGGCCACCCTCCTTTCATCAATTAGGGCCAATTGGTCGTACCGACTTTGCATCCAATCCTCCTCGTTTATCTGAGCATCAATCAAGATTCTGAGGGACGCCATCTCAACCTCAACTGGTAGAACTGCCTCCATTCCGTTTTGAATAGAGCGTACGGGGTTGCCCCTGTAGAAGTACGTACCGACGTTCTGTACGCCAGCAAGGTGAGAGGTAGCAGATCCGGCCATCCCCGATGATTAGCGGACATTTTCGCCATGATCTTCTTGATATTCTTATTTGCAGCCTCCACTGCCCCATTCATCTTAGGACGGTAAATGACAGAATTGAGGTGCTTGATCTTAAACTGGTCGCATAATCCCTTCATGAGGGCATTGTTCAAATTCTTGGCATTGTCGGAGACTAAAACCTCAGGTTGCCCGTATCGGCAAATGACATTATTCCTGATGAAACCGACGATGACCTCCTGAGTTACTTTGGGGTAAGAAGCTGCTTCTACCCATTTAGTGAAGTAATCGATCATGACGAAGATGAATCGGTGACCGTTGCTTGCTTTGGGCTCTATTGGTCCGATCACATCCATACCCCACATTGAGAATGGCCAAGGGGAGGTCATACAGTGCAGTTCATTGGGAGGCGCATGGATAACATTACCATGCGCCTGGCATTGGTAACACCGCTTGACGTGATCATCACAGTCGGCTTTCAGCGTCAACCAGTAATGCCCCGTTCTCAAAATCTTCTTGGCCAGCATCGGCCCACTCATGTGTGGCCCACACACCCCACCATGTATTTCGTCCATAATCTTTTGGGCCTGCATTTCATTTACACATCGTAGCAATCCCAAATTGGCATCCCTCTTGTACAGTGAATCTCCGCTCAGATAAAATTTCATTGCCATCTTTTGAATTCTCAACCTCTCCGCTCGGCTGGCTTGGTCGGGAATGGATCTATCCCTCAGATATTCCCTTATGTCGTGATACCAAGGCTGCTTTGGGAGAAACCCCTCGTCCGATAGTACCGCCACATGCTCCTCGTATGCCGGGGCGTTCTGCACTGCTATCTCAATCTGTGGAATGTCCCTGCTCTTGATTGTGTGGATTAGGGAAGCTAAAGTCGCCAATGCATCGGCGAAATCATTTCGTCCCCGGGGGATATGTCGGAAAGCGATATCTTCGAACTCTTGCATCAGTTGGATAACACAACGGTGGTATGGAAGCAGCGGGAGCTCTTTAGTGTTGTACATCCCGATCGCTTGTCTGATTACCAGCTCCGAAAATCCCCGAACACTGCTAACCTTTTCACCCCCATATCGCGAGCCAAACGGAGTCCCAATATACAATCCCTCATACTCAGCTGTGTTGTTTGAGTTACTGAACTGCAATTTAGTGGCTACGGGGTATTGCTCTCCTGTGATAGAGACCAGGACTGCTCCGGCTCCTGCCCCATTCGCATTCATAGCACCATCAAAATACAATTTCCAGAACTGCCCCTCGTCATCTCCTCTCGCGTGCAAGATCCAGAATACATCTTCGCCCGGCAAGGGAGTGTCTAAAGGCTCCATTCCCCCTGATGGCGCTTCCGCCAATTGATCTGCAATTCCCTGCCCTTTAATGGCTTTTCTGAGTTACGTACACAATGTCGAACTGCTGTAAGATTAACTGCCATCTTGAAAGTCGACAGTTCAGCATGGGCCGTTCAAAGATATATTTCAGGGGATCCATCCTTGATATCAGATACGTGGTGTGCCCGTGGAGATAATGCTGTAATCTCATTGCAGCCCAAGCCAAAGCACAACAGGTCCTTTCGATAGGGGTGTAATTCTGTTCACAATCGGCTAAATCTCTGTGCTGAGGTAGTAAATGACCTGCTCTTTGCCTGATTCATTCTTCTGCCCCAGCATACAGCCCATCGCAATGTCATTGACTGATATATACATGAATAGAGGGATCTCATCCTTCGGGGGTACCAGCACGGGTGCTTCCGTCAGCTGCTTCTTAATGATCTGAAAGGCTTCCTGGCATTGCTCATTCCATTCTTGGGAGACATCTTTTCTTAAACAAGCTTGAAAATTGGCTCGCACGTGGTTGTCAAATGGGATATGAAGCGGCTGATGAAATTTATTCTTTCCCAGAAATCCTCTTATTTCCTTTTCAGTGCGGGGTGCCCGGCATATCCACAATGGCCTTAATCTTGGCCGGATCCAACTCGATGCCACGATCACTAACCAGGAATCCCAAGAGTTTGCCCGATTGCACTCCGAAAGCACACTTTGCCGGATTGAGCCTTAAATTGTATTTTCTGAGCCGGTCAAATAGCTTTTGGAGATGGGTCACATGATCAGATCCTATCTTTGACTTCACGATAATGTCATCCACGTAGACCTCTATCTCCTTGTGCATCATATCGTGGAACAGGGCCATCATAGCTCTTTGATAAGTAGCCCCTGCATTTGTGAGGCCGAAAGCCAACCGTCTATAGCAGAAAGTGCCCCAAGGGGTGATGAAGGCTGTTTTCTCCCGGTCCTCCTCTGCCACCATTATCTGATGATACCCCGCAAAGCAATCAACGAAAGAGTACATCTCGTATTGGGCTGTGTTATCCACCAATATGTGTATAAAAGGTACTGGGAAATTATCCTTGAGACTGGCCTTGTTCAGATCTCTCTAGTCAACACATACCCTCACCTTTCCTCCAGGCTTAGCCACTGGGACCACATTGGACAACCATTCTGGGTAGGTGGACACCATGATGATTCCACCCTGAACTGTTTGATGATCTCCTCCTTTACCTTCAAGCTCCACTCCGGTTTTAGCTTTCCTTAGTTTTTTGCTTGACGGGCTTGAAACCCTCCTTGATGGGCAGCTGGTGTACCCACAATGTCCGGTGGATAATCCCGATTCATGTCCTCATGAGACCAGGCGAACACATCCTCATAACTGGCGTAGCAATTTGGTCCATTTCTACTTTCTGGTTAGGGGTCAGGTCTGTCCCGATTTTGAGCTCTTTGGGTTGGTCAGGGGGTTCCGATATTTATGGTGACGGTTTGGTCTAAGTTGGGTTTGGGTTTATCCTCGACCCACCCTTTGATCTCGTCAGGCGCGTCATCGTAATCTGTCTCTCGTCCCTGCTCAAATACCCATTAAATCGAAATCCAGCTCGATATCAAAATCATAGTCATCATTCAAATTTGAGGGATCGCTTGTTAAGCAAGGAATACTCCAAATTGGGTACACCGACATTGAAACAAAATACTGTCATATATATAATTCATCTTTCCACAATGGTCGCTCTTAAAATAACATGACAAACTAACATAGTTATGCAAAATATAAAATAAAGAACCAAAACTGGTAGACATTCATCCCCCACTCTCCGGGGTCTACCACCCCGACACCATGTTTTACCCTTGTCTGGATATTATTGGCTCCACCGTCCAGTTATCGGTGGTCAGATCAGTCGGGATGCGACATATGACAGACGGCTGTGTTCCAGGGACTTCCTTGACGACTACCGCCACGTCGTATCCGTCTTCCCTCACAACCTTATTAGGGACAACTAACCCTGCCCAATCGATGACAGGCACACTCTGTTGGGCTCCCGACGTTATGGCCGTATCCTTCCCCTCTCCAATGTTTATTGATGGTCCAGAGATATAGCATTTGGTTTCGAACTGCTGCATGACCTCCCGCAGGAAACTCTTTCTTTTGACTGACTCATCATCCGCAGGAGTTAATTCTTTACCTTCTAATTCGGACACGGGCTTGTCTGTCCCTTGTTCATTGCGGACCTTCGGCATTAGGATTCCGGTCGATCGAAATGGGATTTCCCTTCGCGAGTGGTTCCGCTCTATGCCTCCATGATATCCCAACCCTGCCCTGCCTGTCTGGTTGGGCAGTTGAATAGGCGTGGAAATTCCTTGGTTGTCTTTTCCCAAACCCTGCCCAGGTTGAAACTTCATCTTCATCATTTCTCTAGCAACGAAGGCGAGCTCAGGGGAGGCTTTCGATTTTATGGCTGGAGCTCCCAGACCTCTATAGTGGGGAGAGCTGATTTCCAGTGCTTGAAAACTGGCAGGCGCCGCGGATTCGTCCACATTGATTACTGGCAGACCCCTCTTGGAGGGAAAAGGGTCATTACGCTCTGCGTAGATTGTTACCAGATTCCCGCTGACGATGAACTTGATTTGTTGGTGTAGTGTAGAGGGAACTGCCCCGGCCATATGTATCCATGGTCTTCCCAACAAACATGTTATAACTGGCCGAGATATCCAATACCTGAAAGGAAATGTCGAAAGTACACGGCCCTATCTCCACGGGCAACTCTATTTCTCCCAATGTATCCTTCCGGGATCCATCGAAGGCTCGCACCACCACGTGACTGGCCCGCAAGCGCTTGGGATTAATGTTCATTTTTTTCAGTGTACTGAGGGGACAAATATTCAGTGCTGATCCCCCATCAATCAATACCCCATTCATGACATACCCTGATGAGATCACTGCGATGTGCAGCGGTCTCCGATGCCCCCTTCCCTCTTTCGGGATATCATCATCTGTGAATGATAGCACATTGTTCTCTAGCAGATGGTCCACTAGGCGGCCGAAACTTTCTTGGCTAATTGTCTTGGGAATGTGAGCCTCCCCCAGGATTTTGGCCAAGATTCTGGCAGTGGTCACTGGACGATAACACCAAATCCATGATCGACGTTAGAGTCGATTCCTCGCTCACCGTCCTGATCCCCCTTACTTCCGGATGGTCCATCTTTTTCAAGAACTCTACGGCTTTTTCCTCGGATATCCTCTCGTTCTCTTTTCTCTTACTCTTGAGACTCTTCCTGGAAGGTACAAGGGATTCCCCTTTGATGTTACGGAAGCACAACTGGCCGCCTCCTCTAATACACCCCCGTAGTTCCACGGTACTGTTTTTAGATTGCAAATAGGGATCTGTGGTCTTGCTGCGATGATGAGAGGTTTTGGAGCCGTTAACTTGATAGGCCCCCTGTGATACTCCGGCTTGCACCCGTCAACCTAACCGGTGCCCCTTGCATATTCTCCTGAGTACCCGTCATGCCAACCATCTCCATCAATTCCTTGTCATATAATTACGCCTTGGCGGTCCTTCGGTTTCGATGGCTTCTACCATATTGACCCCTCCCCCATTATGCTTCGGTAGGTGATTGATTTTAACATTTGGCGGCTCGGGCTGCTCCACCACGATTTCCCCGCTATCAATCAGGTTTTGAATTATGTGTTTCAGCGTCCAACATTCCTGAGTGTCCATGACCCGGGGTAACCCGAATGATATGCACACTTTTTACTGGGGTCAAATTTTCTTCCCTTCGGGTCACATGGAGGTGCCAAATCGACAATCTTCCTCTGTGATATCAATATTGCCAAAATCTGCTCAAGAGGATCCCAAGCGGGGTGAATACCCGCCTCTGTGTGGTCTCAAACCTCCTTCGTCCGTCCGTTCTGGGATTATCAAAATTGGGTTGCCGGGGCGGCCCAAATCTCTGTATTTGTACAGGAGGGCCATTCTCCACTTTCCTGGATGATCCCTGCAGCACGAGAGAGACATCTTCCTCTTTTCGCTTTTGGGGCCTGCGGGAAGTGGACTGCCATAATTCCCACTTTGGATTTGTTCCGCAGACCGTTTCAAGAGCTATGAAGTCCCGGATTTTACCAGATTTCAACCCCACATCCCACCATTTCACCGTGTTTTATCATCTCGGCAAAAGGTCTTCCAACCCCTGATATGACCCGCTCATAATAAGGTGCTTCTTGTATATCCACAAAGGTCATCACCATCTCTGACTCACTCATCGGAGGATTCACTTGTTGCGGCCATACCCCTCCATCGTTGGGGCATAGTCCCTGAAGGTTTCCCTTGGTTGCTTCTTGATTTTTGTCATTTGATTATCTATCCGGGGCCATCTGTGCCTGAAAGCTATATTGTGTCAGAAAAGGTATGGGCCCAGCTCCTCCCAATTATGAATCCGGGCATTATCGAGACGGGCATACCAGATCCTCGCCTCCCCCGTCAAGCTTTTCTGGAATAATTTCATGCATCCTTAGTCCTCGTCGTCTTCCGCATAAGGACCCTAGTTCTCCAATATATATTTTCAGTGATGAGTGTAAGGATCCCCTTTCCCATTGTACTTCTCGAATTCGGGGGATCTTAAATTTCTCTGGATATCTGGTTCCGGGGAAGACACACAAATCTGCATAATTAACCCTACCCAAGGAGCCTATGCCTTTTTAGAGATTGGATGGTCTCCTCCATCTGCTTCACTTTCCTGCGAAGGTCATCAGTATCTCCCTCCTCTGGAAATCGTTGATTACTGTCTTGTTGAGGGCAGGAATGACCTTTGGGAGGATCGGTTCGTCCTTAAGCTGATGTTGGTTATTTTTGAATAGGATTGCATCATCCTTAGGAGGATTCTGGTCACCCCCTGGCGGTGGTACATTGTGCGGTCCCTGGTTTGACGGATCCTGTCTGATTAAGAACTGTTCTTTTAGCATTGTGGCCATTTCCCTCATCTGCTTTTTAAAATCATCAAACTCTTCCCGAGAGATGGAACTATGATTGGGGAAGATCCGCCATTTCAGAGTTAGAGACCTGGGCTTTCTTAGACTGCGAACGGGTTTGAGGAGAAATCCGGCAGGCAAACGGTTCGATGTTTCAGTCTTGGGCAATGAATGGTTGCGGTTGCATGCTAAAGCTTTAAATTTGTGTTTTGGTTTTTTTTTTTTTTTTTTTTTTTTTTTTTAATCTTTCCCTGCAAAAGATATTTTTTGTAGTATTTTAGTGCAATATCAAATTCTTAATATGTATTTATTATGCTTCCCGAGCTGTTTCCTGCAAACATAGAGGTTAGTACCTTCCTGTTTAGCAACAGGGGATGTAAATGATATTGCATTGGATCATGACATTTAATACGCGTAAACGTAAAAGGTGCATGAAGAGGACTTTTCCTGCGTTGGGTTTATCAGAGGCTGACCTACCCTAGGGTTACTCTCACGGGCTTTTCGGCATGAAGGTTTCCCAAATCTTCGCAATCTACTCGTTTGAGCCCTTTCGATTGGAGCGGATTTGAGTGGTGCGTTTCCTGAGCCATCTCCGGGGAGCAGCCCCATCGAGTCCAGTAATAAGCAAACCGACGGGTTCGCCTCAAGAGGAGGTACATTCTCAACATACATTCATATTCATCGTCCTCACCGTATGCAAATGATTACTTTGAAGTAAAGCAATTCCATTCAAACATTTATTCATTGGACAAAACACACATTCACACAACAAAAGTAAAATGATCAAAATGTCGTATGCACACACATATTCATGAATTTTAAAGGATAGAAAAGCATCAAGATTTTAATGCGGCTTAAGCCCTCTAATGTCCCCAGCAGAGTCGCCAGCTGTCGACGCCGGGAGGAATCGCTTACGCGGGGGTTGTTACCCTTTCCGATTTTTAGCCTTTTTGTTAGATAACTTTTTGGAAAAGGTCGGCATTAATGTCGACGGGGTTTTTAAAGATTGTTTTTTATGATGAGCCAATTTAACCAGAGTCGCCAGTTGGTATATTTGAAATGGATGTACCAACTCATCCGAGTTTTCATTTTTATAAATCGCTGGCTCATATGTGACTCCGAATTAATTGGTCTGCGAATCGAGATTCATAGAGTTCGGGGGCTTGCTTAAGTGAGGGGAAGGTGTTAGGCACCCCTCGACTTCCGTGAAGCACGGTTACCGCAATCTTGATGCTTTCCTATCCTTTAATTCATGAAATATGTGTGTGCGTGTATGTGTGTGTGTGCCTATGTAAATGTTGTGGTGAGCTTGCATAAAAGAATCATTTGGATTATTAGGGAAAATTGTGTTCTAATTTGAGCATGTCTTAGAACGTCCATCGGCTTAAACGAGAAAGCTTTTAATGAGAAAAGGATTGATTTTAATTAGTCAAAAACTATGAGATTTTCATTAAGCGTCGTTTTGGCAAAACAAGAGTTTTAAACCTTCGTAAAAAATAGGAATCGAAGACTATACATTTGTTTCATAAAATGTTGGGCAACTACTAGGATTTCTTTCACCCTACGCACCAAGATTTAATAAAACGTTATTTTATTTTTTATAAAACCATTTTTTTGTGACATTTGAAAACGACTTTCTTTAGCCTTCTCGTTTAAAGTAGAAATCGTACATTCATTAAAACACCAATCCAAATTTTTAGGCTACGTGAGTGGCTAACCTCCTAGTTTTGCTTGTGGTTTTCAGAAAAAAATCCTTCATTCGTTATAATCTTTGAAATCATTTTTTTTTCCGTTGTCACAAAATCCCAATCAAGCATAAACACGTTTGTCGGGGCTATTTCATGGGCATAGTAAGCCATCAAATAACCTAACCCCAAACGCCCGACAATCACAAGGTTTATCACTATTTCGGGGCCTTAAAACACGATTATCCGCCCTTGGCGTCGTTTTAATGGCCCGACAGATTACATATTTACAATAACGGGATACACTCCACCCGATTACATACATTTCAAAAATGTCCATCATACGATTTGTGACCTCGGGGTCCGCATTCCCTTGCCTAGGCCTCACATCTGAACTATATTGCACAACCGCCAAATGGAATATAACGAAAATAAACAACAACGGGATGACCTAACACTCTAAGGTATATTCTTATACCAATGACGAATCGAAATTACACTATGGAAATGATACCATACCATAATAGCTAAGATTTGCACCAAACGGATATCATCGGCGCTACTTAGGGGGAATTTCATTCCGATGATAAGACCCTCAACTAGATAATCCCTTAACCCATGGCTTACACAATAACATATGAGAAAAAAACCTACATTCAAGGTAATTCGTATGACCAAAAGATTAAACAAACATGGTTATAACAAAATGCTAAGAGAACAAATGGTATTTTTTTATCACCTTGCAAATTAATCCCCACCAATATGTCTGCAATTTGTGTATTGAGTAGATTATAGAAAATATGAGATATAATCTCCACAAAATTGGGGTACAAATGTCCTCAACTCTTTTCACTCATTTTACTCTTCCTAAATTTTTGCTGTTTTC